>JBBBDQ010000262.1:1097500-1682500 GCA_037127315.1 Ascarosepion bandense
AAGAAGGTGCCGTAGTTCTTGTTAACCCAAGCACTTTCGATCTCCTCCAAGATCATCCTCAGATGTGAATTGCGAAGACGAACTCAATGTCACTGCAATCGTTGTAAGCAAGCATGAACGCACTGTTAAAAATATTTTAGGATTCACCATTGTAACTCCGGCGTTTTTGTAAAGAATCATCCACAGAAAAGGGAAGTAACAGAGATGGTAAAATATGCAACATTTTATTCAACTCAAATGCATTTTGAAACATTGCTACTTCACTCGTAATAAATTCTGCTCGGTGTTGATTGGTTGTTTTTGATATAGAGTGCCTCGAGAATTTGAATTTTTTATTTTTAATGGTGTAGTGTATAAATGCTGTCAACAATTGTTTTCCAGTATAGTGAAGGTTGACAGGAATATGTTTTTATATGTTGTGAAATAGAAATTGTATCCAATAAATAAATAAATAACTATCTATCTATCTGAATAAATATAGTTTTAAGGTGTGCTATATTTATAGGATAAAGTGCTCAATATCAGAGATAGAGCGTATGTAAATATAAAAGAGTGAACATTGAAGTCAACACTCAGGGGCGACGGACTGTTTCATGCTAAGCACAATCATCAGGCCTGATATCATCAGACCAGAAAAAGGTCCCAACTGTAAATCACACATATACTACACACACACACACACACACACACAATAAATTAATGACAGCAGCACCAGCAAGGAATGGCCATTCCTTGAAAGGCACGGACTCACTCGGACAGACACGCTCCTCTGCCATTCTGAAGATGAGATTTTGATCTCGAAATATTAATGTCTAATAAATAGGTAATACCCCAAATCTTCTTTACCTTCCTTTATTTTACTAAACGCATTGTGACAGCCTTCAAGACCTAACCATATACCTAATATACATCTAATATGCACAATGCTTCAAGCAAACTACAAAACTTTACTATATATATATATATATATATATATATATATATATATATGTGTGTGTGTGTGTTTTTTATCTGTATATTCAGATTAAATTTCAAGAAGAAATAGCAGTTTTTAATGTCATTTTATGACATGCATTGTCAACCTCATTTAAACAAAGAATGAGGAAAAGTTCTAATGCCGCTAACAGAAAGAATTAAAATTTAAATTTAAATTTAAAAATTAAAATTTTGAAATTTCAATATCAAAAGGTACTTCTGAATAAACGTAGAGAGTTCATTAGTATGTTTTGTCTTAGAAATAAATATAAATCGCAATAATTATCTTATTCTTTCATTTAGTCACAATAGATTTTTAAAATTTGGCTAAGCAGTTACCTTCCCCCTACTTACCACGACTAACCCAGTGGTCAAGCCACATACCTCTCACTTCTTCTTTGTGCCCTGTCCTTTCAGGACGTAGGTGATCATGGTTCTCCACGTCTCCCTATCCCTTGTGGCTCCTAGTATGTTTGCTCACGTTACTCCTGTGAACCCCCGTTCCGTCAACCACCTGATCAGGCCCTGCAAATATGTTATCCGCTGTCTTCCTCTGTCTCTCTTTCCTTCTATCTGGCTAGTCAGTATCAGGTTCTCCAGGCTCTCCTTCCTCATTGCGTGTCCCAGGAACTTCAGTTGTCTCTTCCTGATGCTCAGTATCAATTTCCTCTTTGTTGCCATTCTTTCCAACACCTCATACTGCGGATAACGTGGACCTCTCACTACCATACAAGAAATTACTACCAAGATTCCGTTAGCTTAACACTATAAAAGTCAATATTTCCCACCCCTTTCTTTACTAGACTTTACTAGATTTCAGCTTTGTTCTTGTTCTGCTATCAGTTTACTCACTGGTGTTTACTGCTTTGCTTTGCGTTCTGTAGCTGTGAAATTCTCCAGCTCTGTTTCCTTTATTTTGTATTCTATGAATTTTGGCCGTCTTTTTGCTGTGTGTAATCATCAACTTTCCTTTTATTCTTCTTTTACTTAAAATTTAGGCATTAATTTATACATTTCCTTAGTCTGAGTTGGTTTTACAAATCATGTAAATAAATGTTGTTGGCAATAAAGACAAACACACGAAATATGTACGGGAGAGCAAAAGAATAAGATAATGAAGAAGAAAGTGAGCAATGGCGAGAAGAAGAGGATGAAACATTAAAGTCAACGGAAAGCGAGAAAGGGTGAGATTTAAGGAAAAAAATGCAGATAATGGTGGTGTTGGTGATAGTGGGTGGAGAAATAAAAAAAGAAGAAGAGGTGACCAAAAACTTGGTGATTTGAAAAATTACATCAGACATGCATTTCAAGAAATTAATACACAAAGAATCTTTCGCAAAAATGTTTGTCGAAGCGTGAGGGATAGACTTGAAGCTGTGTAAATTGTGATGCGCAACAATTTAAGCATCTGCGTTGATAACATTTAAGCGCTTCTGTATTATTGTACGCAATAGAATTTGAATGTCAGTGTTATAATTGTATCAGTAAATATAATTGTATATTTACTAATACAATTCAACCACAATTTCGATTTTAAAAATGCCACACTAATAAAAAGAGTAAACAATTTATCCAGAAGAAAAGTTCTCGAGAGCGCCGCCATCCAGTACTACCAAAACATCAATTTGCGCCCCGGATTTTTCCCAATCTCACCTTTACTTATGGAAATTATACTAAAACAGACTAACATACATAATAAAAAGTTCAAAGAAAACGGTTGAATTCCCTTCATTTTAACATCTCGGGACTTTGCACTACACATGAAGGAATTCTAAAACAGACTAACATACATAATAAAAAGTTTCAAATAAAACGGTTGAATTTCCTTCATTTTAATATTTCGTGACTTTGCACTACACATGAAGAAATTCTAAAAACTCAAATATTCTGTTAATCTTTTGAAATGATTTGTGAGCGTCTTTGTGGTTGCCAACACTGTTTGTTTATTGATACGTAATTTAGAATAAAGCTCATTTCATCTTTTTGCCTTGATAAAGTTCATCACAGGACGAAACGCTTAGGCGATTTAAATACAGTTTTCCTCTTGTCTTTATTTTATTTAACCATCCTGTCCTTAATCTCAGATCATAACTGAGTATATTTTTACATAATTGTATATGTAATTTCAAAATAAATGTTATCATTTACTGGCCCCCTACTTAGAGATCACCCTGTATTTATTGACCCCAGTCTATCCCATTGTTCTAGATGCCTAACGACATTACAAAAATGTTCACCTGCTCTTTCACAGGTCTTCTTTCCTGCCGCTTGTCTACCCACCCTCATTACAAGAAACGCCTTTTGCGGTAGGACTAGTTTAGTCGCCGATGAGCTGATCATACATCAGGTAGTATTGGGTTATAAGGCATCAGAAGAGATCCTAATATTGACAATACGGATAAAAACTATGATGATTAATATTCACCACCCTATTCAGTTACGGTGTAAGGTTTTTTTTTTCGTGAGGGTACACTTGTACAAAATGCAATGAGTAAATTATCAGCGTTTTATATTTATAATTTCGTGCTTGTGAGTTGTTCGTGAATGTTGCCAACTGCAAAAGTGTAGTAGGGTTAGTTTAGCACCGTCTGTGAGACTAAAGCGAAGATGTCACGTCAGGTCCAACGTTTTTAACACATCCGAAGCTGTAAATGGGCTAATACACCTTTATAAAATCTACCTCCCATTAGCATGGGACAGGCTAGCCTCCCAGAGAGTAAAATACTACGCCTCCTTGGCCTTACACTTTCGGCGGACCTCAAATAGAATGACTATATTGAATCCATTGCCAAATCTGCTGCTATGAAAGTCGGCTCCCTGTGCAGGGCCCGGAAGTTTTTTCCACCTGAATCTATTCTGCACATATACAAATCTACCATCCGCCCGTGTATTGAATATTGCTGCCATATCTGGTCGGGTGCCCCTGCTGCTCTCCTTGGGCTTCTTGACAAAATACAAAGGAGGATCTGTAACGTGGTTGATACTAACTTGGCAGACCGGCTGCAGCCGCTCTCACACCGGCGTGATGTAGCTTCCCTGTGCCTCTTCTACAAGTACTTTCATGGCTTCTGCTCCGATGAGCTTAGATCACTGGTGCCGCCCAAGCACGAATTTACACGAGATACTAGATTAGCAACTAGGTCCCACCCTTTTACAGTTAAACAAATAAGATGTAACCGTAAATTCTACTCCAACAGCTTCTTTTCTCGCGCTTCCCGCCTGTGGAACTCCCTTCCACAAGTCTGCTTTCCCGACAGTTACAATCTCCAGGTGTTTAAATGTAGGGTCAATAGACACCTCCTATCACACTAACTCCCAACTATTCTCACAACACTCTCATCTACCCAACCCTCATTCTCGGTATCCTTACCCGCCTATCACCCACCCTCTGACATTTCCTATATTTAATCATCCTTTCTCCACTCTACGTAGCCCCCTGCGCAGTAGTGGCAGTGACATGTCTTGCTCGGGGTGAAACGCTTATAAAAATAAATAAATAAATAAATAAAATTTGTTTTGTAACACATTATCATAATGTGTATTAAGGAAGTCGTTCAGCTTAGTTGTGATTGGATATTCTACAATATAAACTAAAATCCTGATGTCCATGATAAATCGCTGTCAACGTCTTTTATAGCCACTTATTTCCAGTAAATAGCAGTTATATATTTTTCCTGAAACAGGCCAACACGTCCATCCATCAAGGCTATGAGAATGCAGCATTGAAAGTGTTACTAGGAAATTCTTAAACGTTTCCCAGACAGATATGACAGAATATACACAGTTTAAAGCAAGTATAGTCAACAGGTATCTGCCGACATGATTTCGTGCAAAGAGAGATCTAACATCATAAGAGTTCCTACGGATAGTCAAAACAGCCGTTTATTCCTTATATATATATAAAGATTTTTTGTAAATTACCGTTACAAATGTCTATTCTAAATATGAACATGTGAGCGGCTGTATAAAAAAAATTGGGGGAGGGATATTTTGAAGATCAACTGTTGTACCATTTGGGTCTGACGAGTCGAAATTGTCAGGTGTCATTGTGCGGTGAAATATGTTTTACCCATTGAAATTGTAGTATATCAAAATATTTTCTAAATTATATTACTCCATTAAATTAAATAAATGAATTTAACATTGAGTTCTTTTGAATTCATCTCTCGGAATTTGCCTGAATAATATACCAAGTGTTCTACGTTATATAATTTCAGAAGCTTTATTTTTCAGTTTGTTATGTAATTGGATAGTAGTTGGGTATTTTCTAACACATTTAGCAATTTATAGCTTTAGTATAACTTACAAACAATTTTAAAAATTTCGTGTTGTGGTGGTGGGGGTTGACATTTAAAAGAAAAATAAAAGGAATTAAACCCTTCTTCAGTAATTTTTAAATTTAATCACCGAATTAAGATACATGAAATCAATTATTTTACAAAACTCCAACACCCTATTGTGAGAAAGATGTTTTCAAGACATCGTGAAAATTCTGTCCTGAGCATCTGTGTTATAAACTAACTAACACTTAGTGTTTTATATATATATATGTATATATATATATATAGTCATCAGCAGACAGATCTGTTTCACAGCTCATCAGTACGGTTAGACTCCGATTGCTTTTAAACCAGGGACTGAAACCCGACAGAACTGGCGTCAGTCGGCGACTCTACCTCTGGGCTATGGGCGCTCGGTAGAAGAAGGCAGACTTTTTAGCGCGTATATTATCATTATACACTCCCAATAGCCAGAGTGCTCATTACTGAATGAGCGATGCGTACATGCCAGAGTGCTACTGTTTTTCAAAGTCTATCATTCTTCCAGAGTGACAGCCAGTCAGTTAAGTGCCATACTTGATACACGCTTGGGCGATCATGTCTCGAAGGAGACATGACTGACGTAACCGGTTTCGTTCGAGATCTTCAGGCCTCATCGGAAGATTCAAACTTAGAATAAAATAAACCATGAGATGCGTGATGAAAAGAAAAAAAAACAACACAAATCTAAGAAAGAAAGTATGAATAGAAAACAATGAGCTAGAGACAAATATACTAATTGTAAGTATTTTGAACTGGGATAAGTATTGAATAGATGTAAAGATCGCACTAAATATATCTTTATCAGTCAGTTTAGATGAATATAGTTCAAGACATATGAACATATTGTTTATATCTGAGATTGCCATATAACATTTTTTAACTATATTTAAATACAAAATAACGTGTGTTAATCAAAACTAGTATAAGCGAACATGTACGGGCGGAAAAGTCACAAAGAAGAGAGACATTCTCAAAACCAAGCAGCAGAACGAATAATATAAGGCGAGCTTTTGTTAAATACTTTTAATGACTAAAAATTAAAACAAAGGCCGAATTCTTTTTTTCATGCAGCAATAAAGTTAATTTTATCGATAAAAAGCCTAGTTACTCGTCTCTTATATAACAAAGAACAATGCAATTTTGTCGATTTACCAGTCATGAAATTTGATAGTTTTTTAGTAATGAGATATTCCGTCGTTACGGTAACAAAAGGCGTTTCGCAACGCCAAGACATTAAGAATAGAGATTAGGTTGAATAATCAATTGTCTTCATTTCTTTTATTTCCTGTTAGTGTTCATTAATTTTTTATTACGGATGTCCATAGAGTTAACTCTATAGATAAAAATAAATTTTAGATTTCACATACAGAAAATACGAATTAATTGTATTACTAATTTACCAGTCAGTCAGTTAAGTGCCATACGTGAAACACGCTTGGGCGATCATGTCTCGAAAGAGACATGACTGACTGGGCAGAAGATTTTCCCGCAGTAGGTTGCCATTGCTTTCTGCGGTAGACTGGTTGCCAGCCAAAGCTATAGAGCCCAATCTGTCCTGTTATTTAACCCATAACTGGAAGGAAGAGGCGGATTAATACCTTTCCCAAGGGTATTTGCGCGTAAGTGAATGCAATGAATTCAACTGGAATTCGAACTCGGCACCCCGATTTCTCTTTCCGAGCCGATATCCACTGCACCACAACAATTTACCAGTAACGTTACAAAACCGCTGTATGTTAGGATATTTTCTGGATGCTATAATCAATGTAATTACCCTGTAATCCTAAGAGCTAAGCTAACTGGAGATCCAACTCCTGTAGCGAAAACTATCGTGGTCTGGTCGAGGAGAGGAGACGAGACCGAACGAGACAAACCCCCGAATACTCCAACGGCGGGATCAACACGATTTCAACGGTTAAAACGGCGGAAGGTAGCAGTGCCGGTCGGGCTGGCATAATCAAAGCTAACTATAAGAGGCCAAGCATCCGACAGCCCTATGCAACCAGGTTTTCCAGATCTAGCCTGTTTTAATCCTCGATAGAGATACTTCTGACCAAGTGTGTGGGAGTTGGAGTTTTGTTTAATGGCATATCAACACATCTGTGGGTTATTTTAATGCCAAAAAGTTAGGGTTTTAAGGGTTTTTTTTTTATATATTCGGTTATAGTGAGTAGTTTGATTCAGTCAGATTTTAATGAAAAAAATTTATTTTTTATTTTAAAAAACTGAAGATGTCTTCTAGGTTTGTATTAAAATGTATTGCTGGTAATAATTTTTTTCCTTCAAAAATGTATTGTTGGCAATATTATTTGTCCGAAAATGTATATTTTTATATGAAAGTCTATTTTTATGCATATATTTCTTTAAAACTTTACTTTTATACTTTCTTAGTGTTCTGATCCCAGTTTGGGGGTTAACTATTTGCCCATAACTTGGACCCTAACAGGTGCTACCACATTGGGTCAGGTTGAACCTGGGAACAACAGCAATTCAGATGTGGTTTCATGCTCCTCACAACCTCCCCAATCAGAGGACTTGCTGTCGGATTTAGTTTACCGTCATACCCAAGACCCCAAGTATGGGGGCTTATCTGTCACGAAGAGTTGTCCACCAAAATCAAATTTACGTTAATGAACACGTCAAGTTTTCTTCAATTTACAGCCCCCCACCCCAACCCCCACATGCCCCGGGTGAGAGGATAACGATTCCAATATTTTGATGCAAGCAGTTGTCGACAACAACGAATCGATGTTTTTTTTTGTTTTATTTTAATAATCGTTTCACCCCAAGCAAGGAAGTATAGCCACTGATGCGCAGGGGGTTACAGTAAGAGGAGAGAGAAGACAAAAAAAAAGAGAGAGAATAAAACAACGTGACAGGGGATGTTGAAAAAATAGTAAAAAAGAAGTGGGAATGACAGAGATAGAAGATGGCAATTGACGTTGCATTTAAACTTTTGGAGATTGTAGCTGTCAGGGAAGCAAGCATGGGGAAGGGAGTTCCACAGACGGAAATGCGAGAAAAAACTGTTAGGGAAGAACTGATGGTTACATTTAACTATTTTGATAATAAAAGAGTGAAACGTAGTCGCTAATCTAGTTCCACGAGTAAATTCAAATATTTTCTGTTAATGCAGTGGAATTTAATTGACATCGAATCAAAGAACTCAAATCTAACTGTTGTTTGACATGCAATTATTAATTTTTGTCACACTTTCAATTAAACCCGACATTTTTGTTGTTTTGAATCGCTATATAATACCTGAAATCGAAAAGAAAAATGTATGGTCATCAAAAATAAGGGGTCATCCAAACTTTTTTTTTTGTTTTCTTCTTCTATTTGCAGTGTTTCTTCAGGGCCTGGGCAATCAAGGCTCTCCAAAATTATGGGTGCCGATATATTATGTGGCTTACCTTTTCAATGTGGCCTACGAACTTCTGTCACTGGTATAGCATGTAGCCTATCTTAAAAAGCGTATTATAAGGAAGTATTATAACTGTCTGATAGCAAATAGTTACAGAACTGCTTGTTTCAATTAAAGGATACTGTTTTAGTACGTTTTGTAGCAGGTGATTAAAAATGCTGTTTTGCTGTCTTAAGTAACATGTAGTTAAGTAACATGTAGTAACATGTAGTTAAAGAACCGCCAGTAACAATTAAAAAGATGATCATAAAAAACGTAACAATTAATAAGTTTTAATAAATAGCTGAATACGGATATCTATAAAATACTTTTACTCAATTAGGACACATTCAAACCGGGTAGGTCACATACTATACCTTAATCAAAGAGATAGGCAACATTAATTGAATACTGCTGCCACATCTAGTCGGGCTCCCCTGATATTCATCTCGGAGTTCTTAAAAAAATTCAACGGAGAATGTGTAATGTGATCGATCCCGACTTGGCAGCTCAGCAGCAATCACTCTCTCACCGGCGTGACGTGTCTTCCCTGTGCCTCATCTACAAAAACTTTCACGGCTTCTGCTCCGATGAACTTAGCTCACTGTTGCCCCCTAGGTATGAATTTACACGAGCTACTAGATTAGCAATTAGGTCCCACCCTTTTACAGTGAAATCAATAAAATGTAACCGCAACTTCTACTTAAGAGCTTCTTTTCTCGCACTTTCCGCCTGTGGAATTCCCTTCCATTTACTTGCTTCCCCGACAGCTACACTCTCCAAGCATTTAAATGTAAAGTCAATCTCTTATTTCACTGACACGCATCCTTTTTCTCCGTCTACTTTATTCTCATCACACCAGTATTCTCATCTTTCTCTTACTCACTTCCTGACACCCGCTATGACTTGTCCCTCTTTCTCATCACTTTTCTTTTATGTAACCCCCTGCGCACCAGTGGCAGTAAAACTGCCTTGCTTGGGGTGAAATGATTAAAAAAAAAAAGAAAAAACATAAATAGCACATCGAAGGGGTTGTAGGTCGACCGCACTCGTAATTCCTTGATCATGTCGATGGCTGAATCGTATATAGCCGTGGTTGAGCACATACTTTGTTTGTATACGACGTCAAGTGCGACACCAAAATGCGAAAGTTTATTCTTATAGTGCATGATGCTTTTCAGAGACTAAACTTTTAAAAAGATAAGAAAATTTCGTTAGAAACAAAGAAAAGAGTGCTGGACTACGATGCAAAATTAGTTTCCACACAGATGAAAACGAAATTGAGCCTGAAGTGATCATCGACAGAACACAGGAGCAACGAAGAATTTTAAGGAAACTAAAAACAAACTTGTTTTTACAACCAGAAAAGATATTATTGAAATTTATGCGTCTATTAAATATCCGTAGTAATTATTTTAAAGATTTGAGCCTAAAAACTTTAAAATATTGGAATAACAACCATAAATAGGAATGTTGTTCGTTATTTAAAAAAAAAAATAAGGGGGTCAAAATGAAAGGATTTAAAATTTGCTGCTTTTCCATTTCACTGTAACACTTCTTTCTTTCCCTTTTCTTACTGAATCCAAGTAGTGGCCTTTTCTTTCTTTCCACGCGATCAAAAAGGAACAGTCCATTATTTATGACGTATTGGAAGCAATCAATCAATCTGCCCTTTCTTCCGGTCTTCATTTTCTCACTGAATCCAAGAAGTGTATTTCCCCTCTTTCTGCGCAATCGAACCGGAATATATTTTTATTTATGAGATATTGGCAGGGCGTAACGGTTGTGTGAACGAAAGGAATGACAATCACAGCATTAACGTTTTTGCTTATTTTCACGAAAAAGGTTCGTTAGATATCAGCATATAATTTACTAGATTTAGTTGTCGTTTTTACCTTTTTTCTAAAGTTAAATCTGATATCATAATGGCAATAATTATTTAAACAAAGGATACAGCTCAACTCAATAGCATCGTCATCGGCTGAAGCCAAGAACTTCAATTTGGTTTTCTGTTTCGTTAACGGTTTCAGAAAAAAATTGTGGAGACTGAAGACCCCTTTCCAGTTCTTTCTATAGCACCATGAATATATTCTCAAATGTAAATCTCGCAACATCTTTAATAGGACTTTGAAACACCTGAGTATGTGTTTCCTTTTGAGATAAAACTGCATACACTGTACTTTTAATTTCGCATTAATGTGCGGTGTGTGTGTTCTGTAAGCGGCGGGGAAAGGTTGAACCAGATATAAAACGAACATTTTTATTATTATTATTATTTTGGTTTATTACCTTTCTATAAACATTTCTGTGATTTTAAATACATATTTTTCGTCTTTTTTCGCTTAAACCTGTATTTGGCAATATCTAGGTATAATTGCAGAGAATGGGATTTTGTAAAATATTGTTCAATGATCCAACGTAAGGACTAAGGGCAACTCAAGGTACTGGGTTACGGAATGAGACTTTTGTAAATGTGTAAAGTACATATCCTCATAAGATGTACTTTACACTTACAAAAACCTCATTCAGTGACCCACTGCCTTGAGTAGCTTTTATGTAGGATAGATAATTTCACATTTTCCATATTCACCAGAATTAGCACGTACATTTTTTTTATTGATTTGTACCACTAGATTTGAATTCACGAACAGATTCCCGAGCGGGTGCTTCTCAGTTCTCGAGAATCTACTTCTTAATGTGACAGTTCTGGAGTAAGGATCTTTTTCAGTAGGACGTTTTATAATTAATTTTCAAAATCAATGTTAGTAATGATTGAAGATAAATAATACAGCTCGGCCTCAGTGTGTGTCAAGAATATATTTGATGCATTTGATCCAATGCCATGCTGTTTAGTTCCCAGTTTTGGTAAAAAATGTAGGTGCTGAAGCCCTCAGAGTTCTTCCAGGGCTGTGGATGCATCACTCTGAAGGCAAAACATTTTCAGTTAATAATCACTTTCAGTCAACTCCTAATAATCTTTAACAAAACACAAAACGTTCTCCTTACTGAAATCGTGAAACTGTGTCAAAAAGATTTCGTTGTTGAGATAAGTAATCAGTTGTCAATGATTTGTGAAGTGATCGACGAGTATATACCGGGGATAGCGATACTTGCTAACTACGACATCAGGTCAATGATAAATTATCTATTAAAACGTCACATTTCAGCCTATTCGCATGAAGTTAAACCGCTTTCAGTTTTTTTATAATCGTTTCACCCCAAGCAAGACATTCCACTGCCACTGTAGCGCAGAGAGTTACACAGGGTCGGGGGAGTGATGGGAAAGGATGGTTAGATATAGGAAATGTTAGAAGGAGGGTGATAGACGGGTAAGGGTACCGAGAATGAGGGTTGGTTAGATGGTGAGAATGTTTGAGAGAATAGATGCAAGTTAGCGTGTTAGGAGGTGTCTATTGACCTTACATTTAAACTCCTGGAGATTGTAGCCGTCGGGGAAGCAGGCATGTGGAAGGAAATTCCACAGGCGGAGATTGTCATCGTGACACATCCCGCCAACGAAAAAAGCGGGAACTTATTGCGAACGGATCCCAATAATGAAACTTGTTAAACCTTCAATAAAATGAGTAAATATTGATTGTGAACATGAGCAACAGAAATGTAGGTGTGTTTTGTTTTAACAGAAAACTGAATATTTTTTAAAATCAATTTCGAACAAGTAAGGCGATAACACCACTAAGACAAAAGAGACTACACGAAATGAAAGAGGAGAAGATTTTAGAAAGAACTGGAAACAAAATAATAGTATAAAATTCAGAGTTTAAGCAGAGACTTTAGAATGAATCGGAAACTCAATCCTAAACGAGAAGCAAGGGATAAACCTCCACTTCTGTACCGGATAGCGCATCTGAGCGATTCGTTGAAACCTACAAACGCCATACCGGTTACAACTGGAAAGAATTTACTCAATCTTAAATTTATCACACTAACAAAAAAAAAAAAAAAAAAGAAAATAAGTTAATCAACACAAAAGAAAATAATTTTATATTTCGAAAATATATAAAATAGATTGTGAAAAAAGTATTATGTAATCTAAACTTATTTATAAATAGAACTTTATCTGTGTGTGTGAGTCTGTCTGTTACCTATAGACTCCGAAACGGCTGAACCTATTTTCTTGAAAATTTACACAGTTGTACTATAAGCGTCTGCGAGTGTTCTTAGCTAGGCTTTGTATCGAGGTACCTCCCGATAAATATCGAAAATCGATAATCGAAAAAATCGGGTTATAGAAGGAGTGGTCAGATTTTAATCAAATTTGATACACTTATAGACAAAGACATAAGAAACGATATTTAGAAGTTTCAAGGTTGCGGTTCTTACAATAGTGCATAAAATCGATGATTTATATAAGGCAAGATTTTTGTGTGTGTGTCTGTTTGTCTGCCTGTATGTCTGTATTTTTTTCACCCCTTTTATTTTAGTTTTTGCTTCGGGTTTGGCTCTAAGTAGGTATAATTGTAGTTCTTAGTCTCAGCCATGATACCATTTACTCAGAGGACTTATTTAGTCTTCAATATTCAGTTCACGACGAAAAAAACTTATTCGATATCGTACCAGGAAATCAAAATTTGACTTACATCCATTCATTTTTTTCAGTCTACGGTTTTGCCATAACTGGAAACATCTACTACTTTTTAGTCTTTCGTTCCTATGTCCAAAGAGTCTGAGCTCCAGGACCATGGATTAGTTTTAAAGCTTTCTTTACACCCGAGCAACGCCGGGTTATACTGCTAGTATATTCATATTAGCTTTTATTTATATTTTTAAATGCCTCATCAATGTAAATAGGTTTTTTTACAAAATAATAAACTCTATGCAGGAGTTCATTGTAATAGGTCTGACCATTAAAGATCTGTACCAAATAATAGAAACCACATCACTATCAACAGTTAAAATGGATAGCACACGTAACACGAAGATAAAATAATGACCTAAAAAGACGTTTAGTTTCGCGCTAATGTGTAGTGTGTTTATTATGTAAGCGGCGGAGAAAGATTAAACTAAATATAAAATTAACATTTTTTAAAATTATTATTTAGATTTATTATATTTCTATAAACATTTCTCTAATTTTTAATACATATTTTTCGCCCGTTTTCGTTTATACTTGTATTCGAAAATGATTAGGTTTAATTGCAGAAATAATGATTGTGTATAATATTTGACGTTTCCATCAGTAAAATTTCATGCGTGACTGGGCAGATTTTCCCCCAGTAGGTTGCCATTACGTTCTGTAGTAGAAAGGACCCAAGTTATTTAGCTAGAGGAAGAAGAGACAGATTAATACTTTTCCCAAGCGTAAATGAATGCAATGAATTGGATTGTTACTTAACCCATAACGGAAAGGAAGATTCGGATTAATACCTTTGCTAAGGGTATTTGTGCGTAAGTGAATGCAAGAAATTCAACTGGAATTCGAACTCGGCACCCCCATTCTCTCGTTCCGAGCCGATAACTACGGCACCACAACGCACATCCTACTAGAATATAATTAAAAACCCAAGACTATCATTACTGCATCTAATTATAATAAAAATAATAAAGCTAACACCTGATTAGAGAATTGCAATTGGTGCCTAATCTATTACAGAATCCTTGCCCAAATCTTATTCAACGAGTTGTTTTTAGTTAAGCACTTTAGGATATGCGTTGTGGATATCGACTTAAAACGACAAATTGGGGGTGCCGAGTTCAAATTCCAGTTGAACTTCTTGCATTCACTTACGCACAAATACCCTTAGGAAAGGTATTAATCCGTCTCTCCCCTCCAGTTATGGGTTAAATAATAAAACAGATTGGGTTCTGTAGCCTTGGCTGGCAACCAATCTACCGCAGAAAGCAATGGCAACCTACTGTGGGATAATCTTCTGCCCAGTCAGTCATGTCTCTTTTGAGACATGATCGCCCAAAGCGTGTATCACATATGGCACTTAACTGACTGACTTCGAATTTGAAAATAATAGAGAAACTTTACTTTATTATTAACTTCTTTATTAGGATTTAATCAAGGTTGTTCTTCTCCTCGACTAGATTTATTGTCCAGCTATTTAAACGATAGTTGTGGGTAAAGGATATGCATTGATACCATTCCCAAGGGTATTTTCATGTAAGTGAATATAATGAACTGAAATTCGAACTTGGCGCTCTGGTTTCTCATTTCGAACCGCTATCTATTGCACCACCTGCTCATTCGCATCTGAACAAAACACATCACTATTTAGTTTTTGGTGCGATTATTCACACACACACACACACACACACACACACATATATATATATATATATATACTATTTTCCAACACACATTTATATACTCTTTATTAACATACACACACATATACATACTATTTACTAACACAGACATATATAAATTATTTACTAACACCCACACATATATACACTATTTACTATTATATATATATATATATATATATATATATATATATATATATATACACTATTTACTAACACACGCACACGCACATATATACACTATTTACTAACAAACATTTTTATAATATATATTTTAATATTTGATGGCTGGTGAGTTCTTGCACTTATCACTTCTGGATATACTGAGGTCCCTTCCACTGGCACTTCTGAAAGTTTTTATTCTATATTTATTAGAGAATAACAAGGCATTTGTAGATGTTAGCAAAGATGGATTATGTCATATATTTGTCGGGTGGAAAAAATATTGGGAAGGGCACAGACAGCCACTAAATGGTGATGATATGGGTCCAAGTATACATTCTTTCTGTTCACAAAGAGACATATATATATATATATATATATATATATATATATATATATATATATCCGCAGGCAGACCTGTTTCGTTGTATCACAGCTCATCAGTCCGGTTAGACATCCGATTGAATTGAAACCCAACCGAATTGGCGTCAGTCAGCGATTCTACCTCTGAGCTAGGGGCGCTCGGTAGAAGGAGGCAGACTTTTAGCATATGATGTATCATACGCCAATAGTTAGAGTGCTCTAATTCATTAGATGCGTAGATGCTAGAGTAACTACTGTTTTTTCAAAGTCTACCATTCTTCTAGTGTGCTCAATCAGGGTGTGACAGCGTAAATAATATATATATATATATATATATATATATATATATATAACCGTACGAGCATATTGCTGCACTCATAAATGCAAATGCCATGTGTGTGTACAAGTTCGAATGGATATTTGTAATAATGCAGGGCATTGCGACGTGGTTTAATGATCAGCAACATTATCTCGCGAGATCAATTACCATTGAGTAGTGAGTTCGATTCTCACTGGGTGCGTCATACTTTTGTTATTGTACCACGTGTAAGCTATACTTAGTAAAACACTATTTGAAACAATATTCTTCATATACTTGTCAGGTCAGAACTGGATTTCAGGCAAAGATTTTAACGGCGAAGATTCTATTGAGCTCGAAACGAAATAGGAAAGTTATTCATCTGAAAATGTTTTCTTTATATTACATAAAAAAGCCATGGATTGTGAAGGCGCAAAAAAAAAAGTGACCGCCCCATTTGAACAGTCGATGTCTTTTTTAATAGAATTGAGGCGGATGTCGAGTAATAAAATTATATATATATATAAACATGTTACGGAAATTAACGAAATTTGGTTATAAGCAACCGACAATTTGTAATGAATTATTTTGAACATTATTTTTACCGATACTCGTATTTAAGTAGATATTCTGTTTTTAATTAAACAGTATTTTATATTTATATCTACCGGCCTGATTATTTCACGATAAATTTTTATGACGAAAATGTGTGCTACCCAGCAGGATTCGAACCTGCGACCCCTATTACATAGGGGAAGCATACCATTTGATCTAGTACCGTCTTGACCACTCGACCATGGATAGCCTCTTGATCAGACGAGGTTTTTATCATGCTTATATAACATGCTTATAACCAAGTTTCGTTAAATTTCGTTAATTTCCGTAACATGTTTACATTTGTTTGACATTACGATACATTACAGAGCAGATATGGTTTGTTTACGATAGATCGAAAATTGTGTTATATAAGCATGATAAAAACCTCGTCTGATCAAGAGGCTATCCATGGTCGAGTGGTCAAGACGGTACCAGATCAAATGGTATGCTTCCCCTATGTAATAGGGGTCGCAGGTTCGAATCCTGCTGGGTAGCACATATTTTCGTCATAAAAATTTATCGTGAAATAATCAGGCCGGTAGATATAAATATAAAATACTGTTTAATTAAAAACAGAATATCTACTTAAATACGAGTATCGGTAAAAATAATGTTCAAAATAATTCATTACACACACAAATATATATATATATATATATATATTATCGATTTTCTGCACTATTGTAAGAACTGCAACCTTGAAACTTCTGAATATAGTTTCTGATGTCTTTGTTTATGAGTGTATGAAATTTGATTAAAATCGGACCACTCCTTCTATAACCCGATTTTTTCGATTATCGATATTTATCGGGGATACCTCGACACAAAACCTAGCTAAGAACACTCGCAGACGCTTATAGTATAACTGTGTAAATTTTCAAGAAAATCGGTTTAGCCTTTTGGGAGTCTATAGGTAACGGACACACAGACACACACACAAAGTTCCATTTATAAATAAGTTTAGATAAAAAGAAAGCCATGGATTGTGAAAGCGCAAAAGAAAACTGACCACCCAAATTGAACAGTCGATGTCTTTTTTTAATAGAATTGAGGCGGATGTCGACTAATAAAAAAAATCAGTATTTATTTATTAAGCTTTTATTATTGCCGCACAGGCTTAATGGTGTTTACTGTAATTGATGTTCTGCGTCGACGAAGTAGAAAACCCCATATAGTTTTTTAATTTTGGACTTCTATAATACAGTGCTGCTGCTGCTGATGATGATAGCAGACACGGAATAAGGAAAACACACGACCTCCAACTGAAGTTAGCAAGTTAAAGTGAGAAGAAAGGACTTCATATAAACTATAAGAAAACTTAATGCATGGTCATCAGCAAAAACAGGACCCCAAAGTGCCAAGTAGGTAGGGGATATCAAAGGGGTGCAGAAATTTAATTACCTGAGAAGTGTTTTGACAGAGAATGAAAAGGGCTAAATTCGAAGGAGCATTGGCATGGCACAGAAACGCATTTCAAGATCTAAGCAGAGTATTGAGAGACAGGAAGATTTCGTTTGAGAGAAAGAAAAGAGTACTGGATCGTTATATTATATGTCTCCCTATATGGCAGTGAATACTGAACACTCTCCTCAAAGATGAAAGAGTAACTCTAAACAACAGCAATTTGGTTCTACTGAAGGATGCTGAGGATAACGAACTGAATATGTGAGCAACGATGACTTTTTTGAGAGGATGCAAACAAAAAGGAAACATAGTTGTCATCAGGAAGAAACAGCAGCGGTTTATGAGACAGGTAATGAGGAAGGAGGATTTGGAGAATCTGACACTCACAAGATACAATTGAAATGTTTAGAGCACATAACGAGGAAAGACAGCTTGGAAAATTTGACACTCACAAAACAGACCGCAGGCATTTGCCAAAGGACTATATCGCAATTAAGCATGAGCTAAAATTAAGGGTCACCGTCAAGAGTTCAACGAGTACCGTGTAACCCATGGTCAGCGACTAAACAGGTTTCACCATCTCGTTTTTTATGACGAGGGTGGCAAATGAACGTTCTCGAAGAGTCAACGGTCATCTAGCAAAATGAGGAAAACTGGAGGTTTTATAGCTATGGATGCGGCCAGTGTGGTTATGATGTGGAATCGCTGGACGGATAGATTCTTAGACTGAAGTCAAGAGTCGACCCATGAAATTGGAGAACATCGGCTACAGGATAGAGGGAAAAGAGACAGAGGAAAGCGCGCAAGATATACTTGATGGGCTTGAGCAAGGTGGATGGCAGAGCGGGATTTGGGAGTGATGCCAAGAGGAAAAATGTTAAGTGTGACAAGGGATTGGGGCAAGTGGAAATTCATGATCGCCTACGTCCTGAAAGGACACAGCTCATAATAAAGAAAATGAAAATTTAAAAAAGCGTTTGATAAAGTATGTCACAAAAAAACAAAACAAACAACAACAAAAAAAAAAAAAACTGCTGGAATTCCTAGATAACGTTAACATATACATGTAGGATATATATATATATATTTTTTAATCATTTCACCCCAAGCAAGGCACTCCATTGCCACTATTGCGCATGGGGCTACATAGGGGAAGGTAAAGAGGAGGAGTGGTTAGGTGTAGGAAATGTCAGAAGGAAGGTGATAGATGGGTAAGGATACCGAGGATGAGGGTTGGGCAGATGAGAAGAGTGTTTGAAAGAATGGGAGCGAGTTAGTGTGTTAGGAGGTGTCTATTGACCTTACATTTAAACTCCTGGAGATTGTAGCAGTCGGGTAAGCAATCATGTGGAAGGGAATTCCACAGTCGGGAAGTGCGAGAAAAGAAACTGTTGGATATTAGTATAACAACAACCTATGCTGACAACAAACCGCCTCCATACAGATAGAAACTGAATTCAGTAAATACAGAGAAAGAAAAACAAAGAAAAAGAAACGGGTGTAAGACAATGATGTGTCTTCTTACCGGACATATTCTACCTATATAGCGAGACGATTCTAAGAGAATTAAAAATTCTGTTCGGATTCATTATTGGCGGATTCACTCTTAACAACATAATATATGCAGGTGTTGGTATCAGAGAGAAAAGGGAAACTGCATGAACCCCGACAGAAGCGAGAGAAGGAAAGAGGAGAAAGAAATAAAGGCGGTATGCATTGCTAAAGGAAGAACCGACATGAAAAGTACAACTTGAAGATACCAAAATTATACAAATACAATAATCTAAATACCTGGTAAGTGTTTTAACAGAGGAAGGAAAGTGTGACACTGAAATCCGAAGGTGCATTAAGATAGCCAAAGATGCATTCCAAAAGCTAAGCATAGTAATGAGAAACAGAAAAATATCTGGGAAGTGTTTTAACAGATGGAGGGAAGTGTTTTAACAGATGGAGGAAAGTGTTTTAACAGATGGAGGAAAGTGTTTTAACAGATGGAGGAAAGTGTTTTAACAGATGGAGGAAAGTGTTTTAACAGATGGAGGGAAGTGTTTTAACAGATGGAGGGAAGTGTTTTAACAGATGGAGGGAAGTGTTTTAACAGATGGAGGAAAGTGTGACACCGAAATCCGAAGACGGATTGGAATAACGAAATATGATTTTTCAAAGTTAAGCAATATATTAAGAAACAGCAAGATCTCGTTAGGTACAAAACTACTAAACTGTTATGTAATATGCTCTCCTCATGAATGCTGGTGAGTTTTTTCACAGATGATGAAGGAGCTTGAAGTAATAGAAATGTGATTCTACAGATGGATACTGAAAATACAAGGGAGCGAACGAAGAAGTTTTAGAGAAAATGGAAACAAAAAAGAGTTATACTTTGCATCAGAAAGATACAATTGAAATGTTTAGATCACATAACGAGGAAAGAGAGCTTGGAAAATTTGACACTCACAAAACAGACTGAAGGCAAGGGAAAATCAGGAAAACAGCACATAATATTTACAGAAATCTTGAGTAAATGAATGTTGAAACGGGATGTTAGACAATAAAGAGTCAACGTTTATTAAGAGCTACAAATAACTGAAAATTGTGGAGAGTCATGACCTTAAAGAACAAAGCACGCAAGTTTTTTATTGCATAAGTTTATGTACAGTTAAATCTTATCCAAGTAAATCTAATTAATCCATTGGTGAGATATAAGTGACACACGAGCATCTTCTTCGCGCGAACCACATCTGTGGAACTGACTCCGAAGATGTTTCTTCAAATATTACAATCTAAACCTGTTCAAGTCTAGGGTTAACCGCTATCTTCCCCACCTATCCGCATAAACTGTGTTTCTTACACTGTAGCCCTCCATCTCGAGTGGTACCCGGGCTTTATTCAGGGTGAACCTCACTATTAAAAACAAAACAATATACCCACTTTTTCAATGACCACACTCATTTTTAGGTTGTTGCCAATATCAACATTATTCCCATGACTTGGTGTGGTCGTAGAGTCGCTCCATCACTAAGCACCTGACCATTTTCGTCCATATATCTGGGTTGAAGGCCGGAAATCTAAACTTATTTATAAATGGAACTTTGTGTGTGTATCCGTTACCTATAGACTCCGAAACGGCTGAACCGATTTTCTTGAAAATTTACAGTTGTACTATAAGAGTCTGCGAGTGTTCTTGGCTAGGTTTTGTGTCGAGGTACATCCGATAAATATAGAAAATCATAGACACAGACATAAGAAACGATATTTAGAAGTTTCAAGGTTACAGTTCTTACGATAGTGTAAAAAATCGACATATATATATATATATATATATATATATATATATATATATATATATATAAATCGATAACAGGGAATCAAAATTTGACTTACATTCATTCATTTTTCTTTCAGTCTACGGTTTCGCATTAACTGGAAACTTTTTAATCTTTCGGGCCAACGTCCAAAAAGTCTGAGCTCCAGGACCATGGATTAGTTTTAAAGCTTTCATTACACTCGAGCAACGCTGGGCTATACTGCTAGTATATTCATGGTTAGCGTGTCTCGGACAAGTAGACCAAACAAAGCCCATTGCTATCTAGGTCTGGCTGTAGCCGATGTTCTCCAATTTCATGGGTCGACTCTTGACTTCAGTCTAAGAATCTATCTGTCCAGCGATTCCACATCATAACCACACTGGCCGCATCCATAGCTATAAAGCCTCCAGTTTTCCTCATTTTGCTAGATGACCGTTGACTCTTCGAGAACGTTCATTTGCCACCCTCGTCATAAAAAGCGAGAGGGTAAAACCTGTTTAGTCTCTGACCATGTGACAGTACTGGGTTACACGGTACTCGTCGCACTCTTGACGGTGACCCTTAATTTTAGCTCATACTTAATTGCGATATAGTCCTTTGGCAAATGCCTGCGGTCGAATGCGTTACACACGTATATTTCTAAAATCGATGTTTCACAAGCCTTGTGACATACAGGGTATAAAATAAGTGCTGGTCAGTGTAGACAATGAGTATAGCACGAGGACAACATGCAGGAAACACTTCCTCTTTTCAAATATTAACAGAACTTCTCTATAAGTAGCAGATGACAACGGAGATCTCCTAAAAATTGATCGAATAGTTCAATGACCTAAGTTCCTGTTCTCTTATGTTCAAAGCATCACGTTTCTAGCATTAACAGAAAATAATCTAAGAGGATTTTAAAAAAAGCATCGAATAGAAATGTACAATTTTTTTTTTTAATCATTTCACCCTGAGCAAGGCAGAAACGCCACTGATGTGCAGGGGGTTACATAAATGTAAAAAGATTAATTAGAAAAGAGTGAGGAGTACAAGCTAGTTAGAAAGGAACAATAGAAAGCTGAGAAAGCAGGTGCGATGACAGATACATAGGTGGAGAGAAAGTGAAGATTATACAGGGGAGGGGAGAGAGCTAGAGTCCAGTGGTAAGTAGATGAGTATTAACTTTGCATTTAAATTTCTGGAGGTTGTAGCCGTCAGGAAAGCAAGAATACGGGAGTGAGTTCCACAGGCGGAAGTGCGAGAGAGGAAGCTGCAGGAGTAGAATTGTCGTCTGCATTTGGCTAACCTGACTGTGAATGGGTGGGACCCAGTTGCCAGTCTGGTTGCAAGAGTAAACACCTGTTGAGGAGGCACCAGTGACATAAGTTCGTTGGAGCAGAAGCCATGGAAGTATTTATAGAACAGACAAAGGGAGGCCGCATTTCGACGATGGGGAAGTGGCTGCAGTCGAGTCGCCAGATCAGTACCTATTACATTGCAGACTCTCCTTTGGAGCCTGTCAAGAACACTGAGGAGAACGGCAGGGGCACCTGACCATAAATGGCAACAGTACTCCATGCACGGACGGATGGTTGACTTGTATATATGCAGGATGGATTCAGGTGGAAAAAACATCCTGGATCGACATAGTGACCCAATCTTCTTAGCAGTAGATTTCGCTATGGAATTCTGATTGAGTTCAACATAAAAGTTGTGTCTATTTCGGGGGCGAAGATCGAGGCGAATGCCTGAAAGAGGATGTTCGATTCAAGGCTTTCTGTCAAGGAATGTAGCAATTTACTAAGCGTATCTTAGTTTGCTTTCTTTTAATCGTTTCACCCCAAGCAAGGAGGTACCACCACTGATGCACAGAGGGCTACATAAGAGAGAGAGTAAAAGTTTAGGCAGGAGGTGAGTGAAGAGGAAGACGAGCCAGTTACAGGGGGTGTCAGAGAAAGGGCAAGAGAAGGATACAAACACAGGTGTGAAGACAGTTGCGAAGGTAGAGAGAAAGGGAAAGAATAAGATATACGGGGTGATGTAGAAAGAACTGGAGTCAGGTGGTTAAAAAATGGGCATTGACATTGCATTTAAATTCTTGGAGGTTGTAGCTGTCAGGAAAGCAAGGGAGTTCCACAGGCGGGAAGTGCGAAAAAAGAAGCAGATGAGTAGAATTGTCGGTTGCATTTGGTTGATCTAACTGTAAATGGGTGTGACTTTGTTGCCAGTCTGGTTGCCCGAGTAAATTCTTGTAGTGGGGGCACCAGTGACTTGATTTGGTACAAATCGAACACCCACTAAGTCTCGAAGTCACTAGTCAGTCTTAATTCATCTAAACATTATACCACATCGAAGAGCATCTTTTGACTTTCTAAGCGTAGCTTAGATGTGACACAAGGCCAAAAGCATGGAGCATCCATTGAGCATCGAACTCACTAGTCAGTCTTAATTGATCTAAACATTATACCACGTCGAAGTGTCCTTTTTAACTTTCTAAGCGTAGCTTAGATGTGACACAAGGCCAAAAGCATGGAGCATCCATTGAGCATTGAACTCACTAGTCAGTCTTAATTCATCAACCATTATACCACGTCGAAGAGCATCTTTTGACTTTCCTAGCGTAATTTATATGTGGCACGAGGCCAAAAGCATGGAGCACTCATTGAGCATCGAACTCACTAGTCAGTCATAATTGATCTATCGAGACAAGTTTGCTAACCGTTACGCCACGTCAAAGTCAAAGAATGTAATGCCTTTTTAGAAAAATAAATAACATCGATGAGGCTATAGGAGACTGTAGTGGTTTGAATTAATTTCACTTTTTAACAAAACAAAGAACAAAACAAGATAATTGTCCAGTTGGCATCAATTTATGAAAATCATTTTCGACAAATCACACAGCTTAGATAAATAGCATAACAGCCATTAATTTTTAAAAAATAACATCACATTTTATAAGAGTTTAAGCAACTAATATTTAAAATAAAAAGTACAAGAAGAAAAAACGAAGATGTTTAACTATGAAAAAGTCTCTCGGTCTCATTTCACACAATAATGACAACCGGGAAAGTAAAGAAAAAAAAAGTGTATTTTAAATTAAAACAAACATTTTTAGGTAGATTATACTTATTTAAAGATTTTTATTTTAATTTATAATGGAATTAGCTAATAAATCAAAATATTTAAAACTTGAATGTAGAGAGGGACAAATCTTTCCAAACATTATGTCAAAAAAAAAAAAAAAAAAAAAAAATGTTGGTTAACAAAATTTCAATACCATATTTTCTTGTGTATAATACGACCTGTGTTTCTGAAATTATAAAAACCAATAAATTCTACGACCCCGTAGTACATAATCTCCATGTAAAATTATTTTTAAAAGTTGTACCATATTATCTATTAAAATGTCAACGGCATACCTATATATTACTAAAATATTAATTTTTTCATGATATTAAACAATAGAAATGAAGTTTGGCCATTGATCGTTTCTTCTAATTTCCGTTTCAAGACTTATTTCATTTTCATGTTGCTAACTACTGTCGATAATTTTTTTCTCTTCTACCTTTTAAATATGTACGCTTTTATGAAATTAAGTTTATTTTTACCTATAATAATATCATCTTTATGTATAAACATTCATAAAAATAAACAAAAACAGAAATCGGAAAAGGCAAAATCAGGTGAGAAACAAGAAAACGAAAAGAAACAAAAAAAGTGGGGAAGAAGAGAAAATACATTTAAATTTCATTAAGAAATTAGCAAAATACAAAATGGAATGCCGAAAGAATCGGCCATAATATGAGGAGAAAAAAAATAAATGCATTATTTGATAAATTCAAGAAAATATTTTTTTTTTACTTTTTCTTTAAATATTTTAATAGTGCTATATTAAATAATTTAGCAGAAGGACACAAATTTAATAAAAACAATAAAAACGGACACGTCAAAAAAAAAAAAAAAAAAGAGGGGGGGAGTAATAAAAATATTACATTACCATAAAGTTGTAATATCGAAACGCAAAGCAATTGATAAAGAGCAGCCTAAACACTTTATCGATGCTAAAGATTTGGAACAGAACACTTTTTAGCTCACTGGGGTAGATTGTTTTTGTTCCACGTGCTATGTCTTTTCTTCAATTCTGCTGTAGTCAGGTATTGATCTCACAAAAGCGTTGGTTGAAGTAATCCTGTGACTTCACTCAGAGAGTTATGAGTTCAATACCTGGCCACCAAAAATTTGAAGAGTTGCGTTACTAAAGGGAAATAACTGAAACTGGGGTATTCAGAAAAAAGCATGGCACGTGGAACGACAATCTACCCCAGTGGACTAAATGAAAGGTTCGGCTCAAAATTCCAACGTATATTACCTGAAGAAGGCTGGAGTGTACAACAGAAGAAACGTCGTGAATATAACAATAAAGATGAAGACAATAGTCTGTAAATAGTGTAAATTGTAAATTGTCGTTAAAGATAAGAAGGTAGTTGTATTTTCATCTTTTATAATTCATCCAACTAAAACCACAAAGACAGGAGTGATATGAGAAAGAAGAAAAAAAAGAAAATTATCAACAAAGTACAATCAGCAATATCAGAAAAGATACCATGGGAGAATAAAGAAAAAGAAGTCTATGAAAAGGGTACCATCAAATAAGGCGGTAAGATAAAAACAGTGAAAATAACGAAGCCTATAAAAAGTACTATCAAATAAGACGGTAAGATAAAAACAGTGAAAATAACGAAGCCTATAAAAAGTACCATCAAATAAGGCGGTAAGATAAAAACAGTGAAAATAACGAAGCCTATAAAAAGTACTATCAAATAAGACGGTAAGATAAAAACAGTGAAAATAACGAAGCCTATAAAAAGTACCATCAAATAAGACGGTAAGATAAAAACAGTGAAAATAACGAAGCCTATAAAAAGTACCATCAAATAAGGCGGTAAGATAAAAACAGTGAAAATAACGAAGCCTATAAAAAGTACCATCAAATAAGACGGTAAGATAAAAACAGTGAAAATAACGAAGCCTATAAAAAGTACTATCAAATAAGGCGGTAAGATAAAAACAGTGAAAATAACGAAGCCTATAAAAAGTACCATCAAATAAGGCGGTAAGATAAAAACAGTGAAAATAACGAAGCCTATAAAAAGTACCATCAAATAAGACGGTAAGATAAAAACAGTGAAAATAACGAAGCCTATAAAAAGTACTATCAAATAAGACGGTAAGATAAAACAGTGAAAATAACGAAGCCTATAAAAAGTACCATCAAATAAGACGGTAAGATAAAAACAGTGAAAATAACGAAGCCTATAAAAAGTACCATCAAATAAGGCGGTAAGATAAAAACAGTGAAAATAACGAAGCCTATAAAAAGTACCATCAAATAAGGCGGTAAGATAAAAACAGTGAAAATAACGAAGCCTATAAAAAGTACTATCAAATAAGACGGTAAGATAAAAACAGTGAAAATAACGAAGCCTATAAAAAGTACCATCAAATAAGGCGGTAAGATAAAAACAGTGAAAATAACGAAGCCTATAAAAAGTACCATCAAATAAGGCGGTAAGATAAAAACAGTGAAAATAACGAAGCCTATAAAAAGTACCATCAAATAAGGCGGTAAGATAAAAACAGTGAAAATAATGAAGCCTATAAAAAAGGAACTTTAAAATATAAAAAGGTAAGTTAAAATAGAGAAACTAACGAAGCCTATAAAAAGGTACCGTCAAATATGTACCTAAGATAAAATAAACAAAATACAAAACCTATAAAAGGTACCATCAGATAAAGAGATAAGATAAATTAGAGAAAATAACGAAGTCTATAAAAAAGGTACCATCAAATAAAGACGCAAGATAAAATTGCGAAAATAGCGAAGCCTCTAAAAAAGGTACCATGAAATTTGTTTTTATTCATATTGTTTGTTTATAGATATATATTATAGTTATATCCGGCATTTTACATACATACGGCTTACGGCCATATCACGTTGAATACATCGGTTCTCGCTCGATCACTAAAGTTAAGCAACGTTGAATCTGGTCAGTACTTAGATGGGTGACCACTTGGGAATACCAGGTACTATAAGCGTTTAGTAACGGATGTGCATTGTGGAGCAGTGGATATCGGCTCGGAACGAGAAATCGGGGAGCTGAGTTCAATTTCCAGTTGAATTCATTGCATTCACTTACGCGCAAATACCCTTGGGAAAGGTATTAATCCGTCTCTTCCTTCCAGTTATGGGTTAAATAACAGGACAGATTAGGTTCTATAACCTTGGCTGGCAACCAATCTACCGCAGAAAGCAATGGCAACCTACTGCGGGATAATCTTCTGCCTAGTCAGTCATGTCTCGATCGCCCAAGCGTTTACCACGTATGGCATTTAACTGACTGATAGAGAAGCTTATAATTTTGGCAAGAACAAAACCACAATAGAAGTTCATCAGACAAGCTGATCCCACTATGCAAGTTAACAACAGATATAGTTCGTGATAAGTAAAATGTAATAGACAAAAAGGCGAAAAGTATGAACAGATATAACCTATGCAAGTTAACAGAATAGATATAGTTATAAAAAAAAAACATTACAAAGAATATAAAGTTATCTCATAGACGTGATTATACCCACTGATAAAGAAATCTCAGTTAATAAATTTGATAAATTCTCCAAATATAAGAATATGGAAATGTCAAGAATATTTAAACAACGTTAAGAAAATCACAGGAAGTTCATCTTCAATTGAAGTTTTCAAAAAGAAGGTGCTAACGAGTATTGATCCCATAAGGAAGTTATCGAAAGTTTTTGTTTTTTTCTCAGAGAGGTGAAAATGTTGATAAATGATTGTATTAAAGAACAGATCAAAAGAAAAAAGCAATAACAATTGCAACTTACACAAAGTCAATCCACAGTCTTCGTCGTGCATACATGACGATACACACATAAACATATGTAAGCCATCCCTTGGAAAAAAAGTATTTTGGTGAAATCCGCCTTTCATTGTGAAATCTCGATTTTCATAATCGCATTAAAAGATTATGAATCTAACCACGCTCTTTCAGCGATCAGTTGAAGAAAAAAAAACTTTAAAACTTCACAGAGTTGATTTCATTAATCCTGAAAAAAGCAAAATGGTTTCGCGATATGGATAGCCTCCAAACACAATCAGTAAATCCAAAATATTTCTTCCTTTGGGTACAACAAGAACGCAAATTGAATATTCTTGTAATCCAATATGCCACGGAGTAGTTCTTTCTAGGAGTATTTATGTTTATATCTATAAATATCGCAACAGCAGGTACGATTTTTACATATAAAACATGTATTTTGAATAAAAAGAAATAATTGTTACACTATATTACATAGTCATAACTTGATCTTACTGAATAGAACTGATATAAAAAAAACATTCCTTCAATCACTGTCAGAGGTGGTATTATTCATTTAAAACATGTTAGAACCATTCATTTTCATTGGTTAAGATTCTATTTAAATAAACGGATATTTGTTACTTTTACTTTCATAGCTATTCGTCGAGAATCATTGACAAAACTACAAATGCTGTGTACTTTCTTAAAACGAAGACACATGACAATGATTTTTTTTTTTGTCAAACAAGTAGGATAATGTCGCTTCGTGTCTGTCCGGAGCGAACACGGGAGGCACGCATTTTAAAAATGGAACAAAATCCTCAAAATAATAAACCATTTCAAATATCACTAGAGTTATCATCCAGGATGTTGAAACGTAACAATGATTGTCATTGTCCGAATACCATCAAAGCAATTGGCTTTTCGTACAGGTCTGTCAAGTAGAGAAGTGGAGGGGGTCTGCAAGGAAATACGCACCATTCCAATTTGGCTAGCGCTGCAGAGGAAAGGCCTTAATCGAGGGAGTGGACAGGAGAACTGATGAACGAAATCTGGAGGAGGAAATGTTTCATCTTGACTCAAAAAAGCAATAAAAATATGCAACAGTCGCTCCTTAATAACCGAAATAGCATTTTAATGGTTTTATTGCAAAATAGAATTAAAAAGAAAAAGAACTATTTACATTTTAGTTAATCTTTTTAAACGTACGAATCTGCGAAACGAATAAGCTTACAAGGAATTAAAGTTATCATTTGGTTCTTTTTTTGTTTCGAATAAAGAATAAAAATACAAAGACAATATATATATATATATATATATATATATATATATATATATATATATATATATATATTAAATACGAAGAAAAAAGAACCAGAAAGAAGAAAATCGTTGGTTAGAAGAAAAAGAACATAACAAAAAATTGGTGAAAATTAAAAGAAAGGAAAATAATAAAAAAGCTGTAGAAATAAAATAATGTAAAATGTAAGAAAAAAGTGAGGCGAATGATGAAGAAACGAAAAAGTGAGGCGAATGATGAAGAAACGAAAAAGTGAGGCGAATGATGAAGAAACGAAAAAGTGAGGCGAATGATGAAGAAACGAAAAAGTGAGGCGAATGATGAAGAAACGAAAAAGTGAGGCGAATGATGAAGAAACGAAAAAGTGAGGCGAATGATGAAGAAACGAAAAAGTGAGGCGAATGATGAAGAAACGAGGAAAAAGTGAAGGCGTAGAATGATGAAGAAACGAAAAAGAGAGAATAAATATAAAAAGAAAATTAAAAAGAAAAATGTAAAAAGAGAAATGAAAGAGAAAAGAAACGAAAAGAAATGAAATGAAAAAAAAAAGGACAAATTAAGAATTATTGAATTAATTATTTATAAGAAAGAAAAAAGCCAAAAGAAAAGAAGAATTAAAAGAACAAATAAAGTATGAACGAAGAGAAAAGTAAATAAGAGCAATTCCCTTTTGAAGGAAATGTGCAGTAAAGAAAGTTAGAAAGCGGAGAGATAAAGAAAAATGGAAGATAAAAGAAATAGAAAGGGAAGAATAAGAAAGAAAGAAAGAAAGAAAGAAAGAAAAAAAGAAAAAAAGACAAGGGACAAACTGGGAAAATTATTAAAAAAGGAACAAAAAATTGAAAAAGAAAGAAAGAAAAAGGCAAGGAAAATTTGGGAGAAATTAATTGAAAAGAAATAAAAGTAAATTATAAATAAAATATTACCGTAAATGAAGCTTTTCTAACCAGTTTATATCGGATGATACTCACATTTTTGAATATCCGAAGTATTTAAAAATCAACAATAGCATAGAATCGTTTTTGACCTGTACTATAAGTAGACGACCTTCCGTCCAAAGTGACCATCCCACAACTCATCCGATAAGCAACTTAGTGCAATTTTTTTAAAACTCGCAATATATAAATATATTTAAAAAATACACTATATTCAATAACCAAGATTAAGTCATTTTTTGTGCATTGTGGTACAGTGAACATCGTTTAGGAACGAGAACACGGAGAGCCGAGTTCAAATTTTAGTTGCATTCACATGCACACAAATACCCTTGAGGAAAGTATGAATTCCGTTGCTTCTCTCTCCATCTATGGGTTAAATAGAAGGACATATTGGGTTCTATAGTCTTGGTTGATAATCAGTCTACCGCAGAAAGTAATGGTAACTTATTGAGGGAAAATATTATGCCCAGTCAGTCATGTCTTTTTTGATACATGACCACTTAAGCGCGCATCATGTATGGCACTTAACTGACTGACATTTTTTTTAACAAGGTTAAAGGGTTACGTTAACGGATAATTTATAAAGTAAGCATCGGGTAAACATCCGCTTGGGAGTCTGTACGACAAAGCAGCGCTTTGCAGGAAGAAGCCGTTCGAGTGGAACTTACTGGTCACCGATGGAATACGGAGGAAATGTGCGTCAGTTAAGTGCCATACGTGATACACGCTTTGGGCGATCATGTTTCGAAAGAGACACGACTGACTGGGCAGAAGATTATCCCGCAGTAGGTTGCCATTGCTTTCTGCGGTAGAACGGTTGCCAGTCAAGGCCATGGAACCCAATCTGTCCTGTTATTTAACCCATAACTGGAGGGAAGAGACGGATTATTACTTTTCCCAAAGGTATTTGTGCGTAAGTGAATGCAATGAATTCAACTGGAATTCGAACTCAGCTCCCCGATTAGTCGTTCCGTGTCGATACCCATTGCACCACCATTGCTAAAATCCAAGTGCCATAGCAGTTTCTAACCGTGAAAGTCAGACCTGGTGGAAACAAGGGGTACAGTTCAATCTCATCTTAAAGAAAGAGAAGGTATTTTCTCGCCCGTACTGCTAAAACATTTAAACCTTGGCGGTAAAAAAAGCTCCTTGTTATATGGTAATGGTTCATATGCTACTATTGCAGACAATACTGGACATTGAGTTCAATCATCATTATCATTCGGGTACAGTCAATTTCTCACCGGCGCAATGTGGTTTTCCTGTGTCTCTTCTACAAATACTTTTCCGGCTCCTGCTCCTATGAACTTTTACTGTGAAACCAATAAATTGTAAACGCAAATTCTACTCCATCAGCTTCTTTTCTCGCACTTCTTGCCTGTGAAATTCCCTTCCATTTACTTGCTTTCCTGACACCTACAATCTCCAAGAATTTAAATGTAAATAAATAGTCATCTCATATCTCACTAAACTGCATCCTCTCTCTCTCTCTCTCTCATGCTCCTTTCCCCGTCCACTTCACTCTCATCAATATTCTTATCCTTCTTTTACCCATTTCCTGTTATCCCCTATATAATCTGTCACTGTTTCTCATAACTTTCCTCCTATGTAACCCCCTGCAAAATAGTGGCTATAAAATACCTTGCATGGGGCGATATATATATATATATATAAATTATGCTATTCTATTATGCGGATATAAAATAGGGGATCAGTTCTACATTACAATCATTATATAAATTGATCCCTCATTTTATGGCCACAGTCATCCTTCTCTTACCCACTTCCTGACAACCCCTATAACCTGTCACTCTTTCTCATAACTTTCCTCCTATGTAACCCTCTGAAAAACAGTGGCAATAAAATGCCTTGCTTGGAGCGATATGATTATAAAAAAAGTTTCTATACTATTATAATTGGGATATAAAGTGGGGGATCAATTTTATATTACAATCAATATATAAACTGATCGCTCACTTTGTGTCCACAGTCATACTTCTCTTACCCACTTTCTGACACCCCCTATAACCTGTCACTCTTTCCCATAACTTTCCTCCTATGTAACCCCCTGCAAAACAGTGGCAATAAAATGCCTTGCTTGGGACTATATGTTTATAAAAAAAAAGTTCTATACTATTATACTGTGGATATAATGTGTGGGATCAATTCTACATCGCAATCAATATATAAATTTATCACTCACTTTATGGCCACATTCATCCCTCTCTTACCCACTTCCTGAAACCCCTATAACCTGTCACTCTTTTTCATAGCTTTCCTTCTTTCCCTGCAAAATAGTGGCAGTAAAATGCCTTGCTTGGGGCGATATGAGTATAAAAAAAAATTAAGTACCAAAAAACTTTAGTCTTGACCTCTAAGAGAATGTATATAGTTCACCAGGAAGACAAATAAATATCAAATTCTTAACAGCAATGTTGTAAAATTATTACGCCAACTATTTTTATACTATTTCGCACCTCAAACAAGGTCTAAGAGGAACTCAAGATAGAAAACTACTGAACGAGATTAATGTAAAGGTATACAAGGAAGGGGGAGATGTGCATATTATGCGAATCTGTAGGATAGATAAAGGTTGACTTTAGACTTTGTTGTGGATCTTCGTTGCCAATTTATTGTAAAATTGTTGTAGCGAAACTTCGGCGCAAAAGTTGTAGTGACCGGTTTGTACCGGAAGTAAGACACGGAACACAGGAGGCAGGTTCAAAACAGTGTATTAGTATAACAAGAACATATGAACAAAGTAAGTGTTAGTAATAAGTAACTAGAAATAAGTAAGTCCGAACGGTACAGTTACCCTGCCTACTTAACTGCTGCGGAGCAGTTAAGTAATATCAGACAGATGTTAGTCAGCAACACAATAATCCTCACTCCTACACACAGTAAAAAGAACCTTCAAATATTGGAGGCCATCTGCATTAAATCCAAACAACCGGCATTTTAATAAAAGCACGTTTAAATCTGGCTATAGCACATTATATTGCATTTAAATATATGGTTCTGTTATCATTTCGAGCTCTCATGTGGTGTGACGTCATAGAACCGCATTACAAATTTACGAACTGCGTTTACTATTAGGTAACTGTTCTCCTTATGTTTTATGTCAACACAAGATAAAATCATCTTTGATGGTGGATGTTTTTTTTAACATCCCTGTAACTTCTTTGAAGATGGCTCATGTGAGCCGAAAGATTAGAACCAACTTAAAAAATTATCCAAATGTTGAACAATTTTTCTTTCTATTTTCACCGGAAATTAAAATACGATATTTAGAACGGCTCATGATTAAACAACATACATTCATTGTCTCTTATATTTACTAGTATACGTTTAGAGTATATATATATATATATATATATATATATATATATGCATAGTGACTTGATGACCACCATATATATATATATATATATATATATATATATATATATATGGTGGTCATAAAGTCACTATGCAGTTACTTATGATTAAAAAAGCAAAATCAGAAAAAAAGTATTTTGAACAGTATCGGTAATTAATTTGCTTCCGTTCACCATGGCATTTTACTGTTATTAACCAGAAGCATTTTAATAACAAATTTCTGATATGCTGATTAATTGCTTTGTCTTAATTCTTATTGTGAGTAACTGTATAGTGACTTTATTTCTATCCTGTATAAATGAAAGTTTACATTTCCGTCAATTGCTGGCAGCTTTTTTTTAAACACAAATTCCATTAATAAAACGGATAAACTATTTAAAATAAATATAATAGAGCTAGTTCGCGCGTTTTTTTAAAAATCCCTATGACAACGGAATGTAGGTTTCATCTCAGTTACAATAGCATGTTTCTCTTTGTAATTACCTCTGAAGATGACATTAGAAAAAGTCAGAAGTACTGAGGTAACAGAAAAAAAATAAGGTGTCTTTCTTGATGGATTTTAGCTCAACATCACGAAACTAATTAGACAACTAGAAATGATGGAAAATAAAAAGTAAATAGACACAATATGTGTATATTATTCAAGAAATCTTTTAAAACATTCTCCACCTTCCTGATGCTAACCTTCAGGAAAGTGACTCGTTGGGCTAGTTGTTCTCAGCTACATGAAGTGCAAAGACTATACTGAATCGATTGCTAGGTCAGCTTCTAAGCTTCTGTGTTGGGCGAGACAATTTTTCTCTCCAAAACCTATCCTACATCTTTATAAGTCTACCATTTGTCGATGCTCAGAATATTGCTGCCATATATGGTCCAGTATCCCTGCTTTTACACATATTTTTTTTAATCGTTTCACCCCGAGCAAGGCATTCCACTGCCACTATTGCACAGGGGGTTACATAGGGTCGGGGAAGTGATGGGAAAAGGATGGTTAGATATAGGAAATGTCAGAAGGAGGGTGATAGACAGGTAAGGATACCGAGAATGAGGGTTGGGTAGATGGTGAGAGTGTTTGAGAGAATAAATGCAATTAAGTGTATTAGGAGGTGTCTATTGACCTTACATTTAAACTCCTGGAGATTGTAACCGTCGCAGACATGTGGAAGGGAATTTTACAGGCGGGAAACGCGAGAAAAGAAGCTGTTAGAGTAGAAATTACGGTTATATCTTATCTGTTTTACTGTAAAAGGGTGGGACCTAGTTGCTAATCTAGTATCTCGTGTAAATTCATACCTAGGCGACACCAATGACCTAAGTTCATTGAAGCAGAAGCCGTGAAAGTACTTGTAGAAGAGACACAGGGAAGCCACGTCACGCCGGTGAGAGAGTGGTTGCAGCCGGTCCGCCAAGACAGGATCGATCACGTTACAGATTCTCCGTTGTATTTTGTCAAGAAGCCAGAGGAGAGTAGCAGGGGCACCCGACCAAATGTGGCAGCAGCATTCAATACACAGGCGGATGGTAGATTTATATATGTGCAGGATAGATTCAGACGGGAAAAATTTCCGGGCCCTGCACTGAGAACCGACCTTCATAGCAGCGGACTTAGCAATGAATTCGATATAGTCGTTCCATTTGCGATCCGCCGAGAGTGTAAGGCCAAGGAGGCGTAGTGTTTTACTCTCAGGGAGGCAAGCCTGTTCCATGATGCTCACCAGTATTAGTGGTCCTGATCTGGCGGCTCGGATTCAGTCACTTTCCCACCTCCTTGAAGTTGCCTCTTTGTGCTTTCTTTATAAATACTTTCAAACTACTTGTTCGGACGAGCCCTGGTATATAGACTTAAAAAAATGTCGTGACTCGTACCATGTGACATCCGGTCGCCCGGATGTATAACAGAAAATGTGTGCTAGGCACGTCAGTTGTCAGTATCACGGACTTCGGAAAGTAACACTTACTCTGGCGAGAGTCTGTAAATATTGGATATACATCGTGGTTGTACCACACTGTTAATAAAGTAGTTTATCTACACTTCCCTGTGTATCACTTCATTACACAATACAACAAAAATTAAGCGCAGTACTAGACTGGCCTTGATATCTCATTAACATACAGTTGAGCTGACTACATGTAGTCGTAACTTCTATGCATACAATTTCTTTTCTCGCACTTCTTACTTGTGGAACTTTCTTCTGGCCCCATACTTTTAAACTAACGTTAATCTACGAAAATTAAATGTAATGTCAATTGCTATCTACTGTCATTTTGATTACTCTTTCGTCTTCCCGTTATTAATATTTAATTTAATACAGAATCATTAAGAACAGAAATGAATATTTCTGTTCTTAATGATTCTGTATAGGGAACACATAGCGTTACGAGGATGCATTTCTATATAAAAGAATATTAATAAATTTAACAAAAAAGTTAAAATTTATAATAAGGGATGTTACTGAGTCCTATTTGTTAATACAAAAAATGTTTTCATTCATGAAGTAGTTGTAAAATAGTGAAATTAAAAGTAGAACGTTTGAAAGATTCTAGATTATTCGAGAAATATGCTAATTAGGTGCCAGTTTTTTTGAAGCGCGTTGTCAGTTGTAAAAAGTGGAATTTCTGGCATTATCAACTCCGGCTTTTGATTCGTGGATTATTATATCCAGCCGAAAGAATCTCTATGAAAAGTTACTGACCAACAAAAACCCAAAAGAGAACCTCATGGAACTAAACTGGTAAATAAAGTTTTTTGAATATTTTCATTGACCAAATTAAAATTATTCTCTATTTGCATATATTTGTGGATTTCCAGTAATAGCACTTACATTACTACGGTAGCCCTAACGTGTTAAAAATACTTGACCCTCACCTTTCGTTCTCCCTCGTAACATTTCGCCAGTAGACCTAAATCTCTACGTTTTCTGTTTTGATTGCCACAATTTGTACATATTTTAATTTTGTGTTTTTTAGAAAATTAAATATTTGTTTGTGATTTCGCTCTGTGTTTTATTAAATCATTTTCTTTTCTTTTGTTACAACTTCTAACACGTAACAATAGAAAACGTTTATAAATTTAACGCTTCATCAGAAATTAAATATGGAAGAGAAAAGAAGATCGAAGGATAGGAAGTTATGGAAAACCATGAGTGCCAATGTTGTGGCCGCGATTGTTAGGATTGGTGGTACTAATGCATGTAGTTCGTCAGAACATTTGCCAAGAAAATAGTGATGGACTAGCGAGAGGCTTGCGAGGTTTAGTTTGTGAGAAAGGGGGTCGTAGGTGCAAAATAATCAATGCTGCATAGACATTTTCGAATTGGTAAGTGATGTCTGGACAGATATGGCAGCAATATTCCATTTTTGAAATGATTTGGTTCTTATAAAGATAGAACATAGCAGTTACTTCCTGGTGTGGTACAGGAAACCGACCATTCTTTTTTTTTTTATCTTTAGCAGTCAGTCAAGTGCCATACGTGATACATGCTTTGGGTGATCATGTCTCGAAAGACACATGACTGACTGGCCAGAAGATTATTCCGGTTGCCATTGCTTTCCGCGGTAGACTGGTTGCTAGCCAAAACTATAGAACCCAATCTGTCTTATTTAGCCCATAACTGAAGGGAAGAAACGGATTAATACCTTTCCCAATGGTATTTGTGCATAAGTTAAAGCAACGAATTCAACTTGAATTCGAACTCGGCATCCCGATTTGTCTTTCCAGGTCGATATCCACTGCATCACAACGCACATCCGAATGGAACGTGTATTTGAGTTCCACTTGTGGTTTGGCGCGAGTTTGTGTTCCAGTTAGCTTTCAAGGCAAGATATTTCTTTGAAAGAACACCCATCTATCATTATAGGATCTTTTCGGTGATGGTGGAGGTATATGGCGACTTACATTCACCGTTTCACAATTGTTTTGTTTTTTATCCGCTGTTTTCATTTTATCTACACCTGGTGGCATAGATTATACCTTCTGAAGCCTCAACAAAGTTCGAACTGTCTAATTCAATGAGATGTAAGGTAACAGTATTTACCTACCCATCTACGGTATTAAGATATGATATATCGTCGATTTAACATAGAGTACCCATATGAATATATATAGGCCATAGACAGAATTGCCCACTCACGCTTAACGTCGTTATTCACCAAGCCGTTCTCTTCAATAAAATGATGGAGGTATTGGCGTATATTTGAAATTTCCATGATAATGCTGATCTCGGAATAGAAATGCGAACATCTCGAAAGCAGAAACATGGCAAACAGGCACTACACATTGATCTTATCCTGAAAATTGTGTAAAGGAGTGGATTCTTAAAGATGGTACCTCAGCTAATGTAATGTAGAATGTAACAGTAAAGATGGTAAGAGGACAACGTTAACCAAGGCGGCACAAGAACGACGGTAAAAAACGCGAAAAGAGGACGACGGTAACAAAGGCTGGAGGAGGACGACCGTGACAAAGGCGGTAGAAGGACGACCGTGACAAAGACGAGTGGAGGACGGCCGTGACAAAGACGAGAGGAAGACGACCGTAACAAAGGCGGGAGAAAGACGACCGTGACTAAGGCGGTAGAATAACGACTGTGACTAAGGCGGTAGAATAACGACCGTGACTAATGCGGTAGAATGTGGACCGTGACAAAGGCGGTAGTTTGTTTGTTTTTGAGGCTTAACGACCTATCAATACTTATGGGATCATTTAAGGTCATAACCAGTGATTTTGGGTAAGGTTATTTTATTTTTACAACATTTTTCTTTTTTCACGATTCATTGGGATTTGTTTTTAAGAGCAGGGTCCCCAAGTCCTACCCTTGTTATTTAACCCATAACTGGAGGGAATGGACGGATTAATACCTTTCCCAAGGGTACCAGTGCTTAAGTGAATGCAGGGTATTCAACTGGAATTCGAACTCGGCTCACCGATTTCTCTTTCCGAGCCGATATCCACTGCACCACAATGCACATCAGTCACTATACGCTTACAGCACTTGGTATTCCCAAGCGGTCACCCATCTAAGTACTGACCAGGCTCAACGTTGCTTAACTTCGGTGATCGAGCGAGAACCGGTGTACTCAACGTGATAGGCCGTAAGCCGACAAAGGCGGTAGAGGAACTACCGTGACAAAGGTGGTAGAGGAACAACCGTGACAAAAGTAGTGGGTGGACGACGGTGACAAAGACGGTAGGTAGAAGGACGACTGTGACAAAGGCGAGAGAAGGACGGCGGTGACAAATGTTATAGGTGGACGACGGTGACAAAGGTGGTAGAAGGACGACCGTGACAAAGGTGGTAGAAGGACGACCGTGACAAAGGCGGCAGGAGGACAACGGTGACCAAAACAGGAGGCGGACGATGGGGGCAAAGGCGGTAGAAGGACGACCGTGACAAAGGTGTTAAACAGACGACGCCGACAAAGTCGGTAAGAGAACGACGGCGACAAAGACGTAAGCAGAACGATGGTAGCAAAGATCGTAGGAAAAAGAAGGTAGTAGTGGTAGATTAACTGTCCAAAAATACAGCGTATTTCGGAGCTGGTGGCAACCGTCAGATTTAGCATTCATATAAATATTTTTCTGTTAAATTCACTAACGAAGATAAAGCAGACATACTCAATTTTATTTAACTAGATATCCATGAAAGCAAGACTGTGCTTTGAGTAAGCTTGTATGTGGCTTCATAATAAAAGCTTTGTATTCGGGGCGTAGTAACGTGTGTGCGAGTTTGCAAGACCACGTAATTCTTGAAAGAATTGTATCTTATGCGTCTAAATTAGGCGATTTCCGTAAAAAGGTGATTCACACACACAAACACACACTCACACACACACACACACACACACACACATCATCATCATCATCATGAGAGCGACAGAGAGGGAGAGTTTCACTTAACGTAATCTGACGATTAACGGATATTGAGAGCAAAGAATAAGATATTCAAGTATCATTTTTATTTTTATCCGAGGAAATACATTGGTGGGACAGGCAAGTGGGTGTGATGTGTATATCTGTAAACGTAATGGTGTACACCTGTATATTTCTGTGTCGAAAGATATCTGTGTTTAACGAATAGTGTACGGCTTTCTGCCTGTGGTATGCAACCTGTTTCTCAGATCAATGTTTAATATTGGCTTCAAGCGAATGAAGCATGTAGGTCTTGGCGAGGACAATTCTTCTACGAAATCTGTGGATTAGAGCCACGGAATCACAAAGAACTCTCAACCAGTTAAGTGCCACACGGAATACACGCTGAAATTTAAATACTGTTATGGTGCCCTCCTACGAGGAATGGATTCTTCCTCCCTTTATATAATTACCTGCAGTAGGCAATTAAGTACTTCGTTAAATACGCAGTTAAAGCCACCTACGAAGTAGCGTAAATGTACCGTTTCAGACTTACTTATTTCTATTTACTTATTATTAACACTTTGGATATATGTTCTTGTTATACTAATACACTGCTCTGTACCTACCTTCTGTGTTCTGTGTCTTACTTCCGGCTAAAACAGGTCACTACAACTTTGCGGCGAAGTTTCTCCACAGCAAATACCAAATAATAGAAACAACATTTGAGGACGTTCAGCAACAGGAACAACTAAAAATACAAGAATGTATCACTGACTGATGAGACTAGTAACGAGGTCTCATCAATTAACAGTTGAGTTGGATAGATGTAATTGTTAATTCCATGCTAACAGTTTCTTTTTCTCGCACCTGTCGCTTGTGGGACTCCCTTCCAGCTCTATGTTTTCAAGTTAACTTTAATCTACAAAACTCAAATTGAAATCTCAATCGTTATCTAGTGTCTTTCCGATTAGTCTTCTACTGTTTTAGCTCTTACATAATGTTTCTGTTTTTCAAATTCTTCCTCGCCCCACAATTCCTTATGTCATAATGGTTTTTATTCCCTTGCTTGGGATGAATATGAGTTTGTGCGAACAGGTCTCAGAACGGGGTGTGAGCGAGGCTCAGCAAAGGGACAAATACTGCTAAGAGCTACAAGGGTATAGGGGTAGGTGGCGAGCTATGATCTCCCTCGTGCTGAAGGAACACGGCACATAAAATAATGCTCATATAGCGATTTACTAAGCGCAGCTCAGATGTGGCACAAAGCTGAATGTATGAAGCACCCAGTCGTTAGTGATATAGTGTAACAAGCTTACTAACCATTACTTCATGTCGAAGTGCCCCGATTTACTAAGCGTAGCTTAGATGCGATACACGGCCGAAAGTATGGAGCACCCAGACACTGCAAGTATATATATATATATAAATATATTTATTATAAATTATGTTTTAGAACATGTACATAATTTTTTCTATATATGTCCTCTTCTCTACAATCATATGGCTGTTTCAGTGTTTAGACTCATACACTTCATCGGGAGAAATAAAGGTTTGGAATCATTCTCTGTTTATATTTGGTTCGTTGTTGTCGTGGGGGTTGGTTGGGGTTATTGGTAATTAAGTGAATGTGTCTCTCGTTTTGGCCGTTAGACTTTTGAAGAATTTGGTGTGTAAGTGTGAAATTGTTGATTTCCCCGGAAGAGGTGTTTAAATCCAAACACTGAAACAACCATATGATTGTAGGGAAGAGGACATATATAGAAGAAATTATGTACATGTTCTAAAACATAATTTATAATAAATATTCACAGCTCTATACATCATATATTGAGCACTGTTTTAAATTAATGTTTTGGAAAGAATTTTTTTTTCTTTTTTCTATCCTCATTCTATATTCAATCGGATACATATATATATATATATATATATATATATATATATATATATATATGAGAAATTGTAGTAGGATTTGAAATATTCAGTAAGTAATTCATCGAGTTTTATTCAACCTCAACAGAATGAAGTAAGCACTGGACGGCCGTTTCGGCCTATATTTGGGACTCAGCAGTGCGCATCCACTACCAGGTATTGAAACCCAGACAGCAGCGTTATTAAGCGAATGTCATACCAACTGTACCACAGGCCCCGGTGACGAAGAGGTAACGAATTAAACTCGATATAGCGCCGCCCATTCACATATTCCGTGGTGGAACTATGCTGAGCTCCTTTTAACCATAGGACTGTGCCTCCCAGAGCCACGACTACTATCACCAAGCCGCTCACACTGGAGCATTAGAAGCCGGTTCAAGCAACGATATACATAAGAAATTGTAGGAGGATTTGAAATATTAAGTAATTCGTCGAGTTTTATTGAATAAAACTCGATGAATTACTTATTTATATATATATATATATATATATATATATATTACTTACTTTATATATATATATATATAAGTACTCGTTTTCGAATCCTAACCAAAGATTCCAGACGGCACTATCACGTAGATTCTGGAAAATGAAGGAGGAAGGGCAGGACCTTATAATCAGCTGGAAATTAATAGGCTCAGCTTGTACCCCTAAAAATTTTCGTGATAGGTGCCGTCTATGTTTATTGGAGAAGATTCTGATTTTGAAGTATCCTCATCAGGACTTACTTTTGAATCTTAGAAAGGAGTTCATTAATAAGTGCCGTCAGAGGGCGGATTTTAAAATTTAAATTTTAAATTTTTAAATTTTTTAAATTTTAAATTTTTAAATTTTAAATTTTAAATTTTTCGTTTTATAATTTTTATGTATATGTGTATGTTTGTGTGTGTATGTGCATATTTGTATATATGTGTGTATATATGTATATATGTATGTTTGGATATATGTATTTATGTGTGAAAAATTTTTTTTAGCTATTTAAATGCTCTTTTTTATAATATTCATTAATTTTTTATATTTTTTATATGTATGTGTGTGTGTGCATATGTATAATGTATATATATGTGTGTGTGTGTGTGTATGTATATGTGTGCATGTGTGTGTGTACACATATATATTGTGTGTGTGTGAATTTTTGTATATGTGTGTACACATATATGTGTGTATGCGCATGTATGTGTATATGCGTATATAAGTGTGTATGGAATTGAATGTATGTGTGTGTGTATGTGTATGTATGTATATATGTATTCATAATCGAAGAATTGTGTGTGTATGTATGTATGTATGTGTGTACTTCTATATGTATGTATAATTTTTAATGAATTTTTTTTTCTTTTTACCTAGCGATGTCTTTATTTCGTTTAAATCAAATCACCTAATTTAAAAAAAAAAATTATTTTAAATCCTATAACTTTTTATTCCCTTTAAAAATAATTATGCCTTTTTAAGTAAAGGCCTTTTTCTAATACTTCAACGTTTTTGGGAAGTTAGGTTTTTGAATATGTCCAGCATCTGTAATATATCAAATTTTTTCTTTCTTTTCTTTTCCCCTCCCTTCCTTCCTTTATCTCTCTTATCTCCCACCTTTTTTCCGTGTTGCTTAACCTTACATCAATTCAACACGGCCGTCTGTTAATTTTTAAGTTACAATTCTCTTTCCTTTTTTTGCGAACCCAGACGATGTCAATTTTTTCTTTTCTTGTTTATTTGATTTTATTTTGTTTTATCTTTTTCTTTTTTTCTTTTTCTTTTTTATTTTCTTTTTTAATTTCTTTGCAAATCTATTTAAAAAGGAAAATTAGACTGATTTTTCTCCAGTTTCTGAAAGGATTTTTCTGTTGCTGAGGTGATGTGTTATCCCCCGTGGGGATTTTCATATCAAAATCATCCAACATCATTGAATTAATCCTTTTTTAATTTATATTTGCTCTGTAATATTTTATTACATGGAGCTCTCTTCCCGTATCATTTTTTAATATTAAAATAAAATTTTGAATATTAATTAGGATCGGGCTTTTGGAATTTACCTTCCTGCTTTTTTCGCTTGGATTAAAGTATCTGAATTAATATATATATATATATATATATATATAATTAATTTAACATTTTCGCTATACAGAATTTAACATGTTTTGGAATCATATTTTATGATGATTATCTCCAAGGGATCATTTTTTGCTCCAAAAGTCTTTACTTTACTATTAGTCACCCCAAAAATGATCGCTTAAAGATGGAGTCATAGTAAAAATATGAAACATTCTGTGTAGTGAAAATTATAAATTAATTATATTAAAATGATATTTAGCTCTATTTTCATACTGTAAAATTTAAAATAAACATTAATGAACAGTAAATTTCATGTTGTCTTTGTTTCACATTATTGTATACTTATATATATATATATATGAGTTTACAAAAAATAGAGAAGTCTTATTGGGAAAATTCGACGTGTCTTTAGACCGCTAATCGTTTCGATCAAATTACATTTCTGGATTATTCAAGGTCAGTAGATGTAAAGGAATATACTGTATAATAATAATAATAATAATAATAATAATAATAATAATAATAATAATAATAATAATAATAGAAAAACAACACATCTACTCAAATATAAGTTTTCATTAAAATAATGGATAAACAAATGAATGAAAAATATGTCAGATTTAATCCATTTTATACAGATTTTTGTAAAATGTTATCAATAAATCGTTCTTGTTAGCATTAGAATATGAAACAGAGCTGAAATTAATATTTTTTAAAAATCGGTAAAATGCGCGTTCAAAAGCACTGTTTTGACTTTGTTTGTCTTAGTTAATAATAATAATAATAATAATAATAATAATAATATATATATATATATATATATATATATATATATATATATATAGTGTATTGTAAGAAAGTTATGGAACACGTAGGTTTTAAACCCACCGCTCTTGCATTCACTTTTATAAAGAGTGCTCGATACAACGTAGAGCTTTATATTGTAATGGTTGTTACAATGGTTTATAAAAGCATAGTACCACTACACAAAAATTTTCGCGTTTCGGAGCTACCTTTGTTCCTCATCTGGTGATAAGTTGAAAAAAAAAACAGGAAGGTAAATTCCAAAAACCTGATCATAATTAATATTTAAAAATTTTAATATTAAAAAATGACACAGGAGGAGAGCTCAATGTGCTTAAATTTACAGAGGCAATATAAATTAAAGTAATTTTTGAAAATTCAAAAATGTTGAATGTTTGAATATGGAACTGTGTTGCTGAGGAGACGTGAATTCTCGCTTAGGGATTTCATGTTGAAATGTTCATTCAACATTTTTGAATTTTGAAAATTTACTTTAATATATATATATATATATATATTCGTTAAATCAAAACCACATAATATGTGTATACAAAAAAAATAAATAAATCTTACAACAATTAATCATATCGCTAACTTTATGAACAATGTAATCCTAGAGAAAATGGCCAAATTTGGTTTCAAGAAATTAAGTGGCAAACAGTTTAATAACTGACATTAACACGTACTTCACATTTGACAGGAATTAAAAATAATACCCAATCTTTTTCTCTCAGGCGACAACATTAGAATCAATTTGACAGCAATTTTAATCATAAAATAAAATAGTTTTCTTCTTTAATGCAAAACATTCACATATTATTAATTCAACCGCCTCCTGGATAAGACAGTTGTGTATTTCACAGTGGTTCCAGAAGTCAGTGTCCAAATTCACGTGAAAGCTAAGATTTAAATGTTGATTTTTCCAGTTAACTCAATAATCCCAGGCCTGACACATAGATGGCGCCACTAATAATAAAATCCATATGATTTTTATAAAGTATTAACCTTCAAATGGTACGTGACAAAGTTTTGACCCATTCGGATTATTAGTTTATAAATTACAGTTATTCAAGTGAAGCTACTGTTGCGAATTTTGAAAACACTGAAAAAATCTGAATTTCGTGTAGTGATAAACCATTGCTTTCTAACAGAAAAAATACTATTCAAGCAAAGCAATTGCTTGATAAGTGTTATTCGGAATCTGCTTCGTCGGAAACAACGGTTAAGAGGTTGAATACTGACTTTAAACGCGGTCGTACAGGCACAAATAATGCTGAACGCCGAGGTCGTCCAAAATCGGCAATAGTTCCGGGAAACACACACACACAAAATCCACGAACTTGTTTTGGTCGATCGTAAGTTTAAATTGCGTGAAATAGCAGAGGACTTGAACATATCAGTGTATTCACCATTTGCATGAACATTTGTCAATGAGAAAGCTGTGTTCAAAGTGGGTGTTTTTTGTAACTTTTTTAACGCAACAATAAGGTGCTTTTTGTGTAAATATGTGACAATGGATGGAACATGGGTCCACTACTTCACTTCAGAATCAAATCGGCCGTCAATTGAGTGGACAGCAGCAGGTGTAAGCCGTCCAAAGCGACCAAAGACGCAAACATGAGAAGGTAAGATTTTGGCCTCCGTATTTTGGGATGCGCAAGGTATTTTGTTCATTGATGACGTTGAGAAAGAAAGAACCATCAATATCTCATATTATATAGCATTATTGGTGCGTTTGAAGAAAGAAATTGCCAAAGAACAGCCAGAAATTAAGAAAAAAGTGATTTTTCACCAAGATAACGTACCGTCCTCACAAGTCGATCGCAATGATGGCAAAACTACAGGAATTGCACTTTGAATTTCTTTCACATTCACCCTATTCTCCAGATTTGGACCCCAAAAGAATGCTCCAAGAAATGAAATTTGGCTCCAATGAAAATGTGATTTCGGAAACTGAAGCGTATTTTAAGGCCAAAGACAAATCTTTGTACAAAAAAGGCATTGTTAGAGAAGCGTTGGAATCAGTGTATCACCTTAGAAGGAGACTATGTTGAGGAATAAAACTGAATTTTACCTAAAAGTTGTTTTATTAGTTATGCCTTGGATTTATTGAGTGATGATGTGTTACTGTACATCTTCAAAAACATGAGGTAATTGATTTTAACCATTTTCTTTTGATTTTTCAATATTTTTATGTTCATGTATGTTGGCGTGGGAAAGTAGTAATTCTTTCAGGGAAGGTGAGATTAGAAAGAAACTGAGGTGTTGATTTATATTTTAATAAGATACAATAGGGTTACTCTCAAAAACTTTCTTTCTGAGTAAATTACTTTCTCGTGGGTCACTTTTAGATCAAAATTGTGGTTGAATTTTGTTCATCAATTATCTTGGGAAAGAAAGAATCATTAATAGCAAATATTATGTCGCATTATTGGTATGTTTGAAGGGAAAACTTGCCAAAAGAATGGCCACAAATGAAGAAGTGAAAGTGATCTTTCACCAAGTCGATTGCAACAAGGGCAAAATTACATGAATTTCACTTTGAATTGCTTCCACATCCACTTTATTCTGTAGATCTGGCCCTCAGCAATTACTGGCTGTTTGCAGACCTTAAAAGAATGCTCCAGGGAAAGAGATTTGGCTCCAATGAAGAAGTGATATCGGAAACTGAGGCGTATTTTGAGGCCAAAGACAAATCGTTCTACAAAAAAGGCATCGAATTGTTAGATAAGCGTTGGAATCGGTGTATTACCCTAGAAGGAGACTATGTTGATGAATAAAGTGGAATTTTGCCTAAAAGTTGTTTTATTAGTTAGGCCCGGGATTTATTGCGTGATATATTACGATATTAGAAAATTGATGCAACACATTTGTAATTCTTTTTTAAGCATACCAAGTTAAACTTTGAATATATCAGCACACTATGATGAGAATAGAGTTGAACATAAAACACAATGAGACAATGTATTTTAATAGATTTATCTGTCACGTAACCTGATCTACTTTGAAGTCAAGAGATATTCTGTTTATAGAAGGTGGCATTATTTGATACCAATAGGCGAGTATGCTGCTTGCTGTCATAACAACAGAAATCTCATTAGCAAACAGGAGAGATCTTTGCTTTTTTATTTTATTTTGTGTTAGCTTTATTTGGGTATTTTTCTTTTTTTTATTATCCATCTTTCTACGTAATGGCAGTAAAAATTCTATTCCTAAAAATCCTCAATTATTCATGCAGAAGTTATAACGAATGCGATTACAAAATTACTTGTTTTAGTGTTTTTTTTAACCCTGAGGCTTATCCTGTAAAAGGCTCAGATGCCACTCAAGAAAGAGAGTGGGTTACTGAGTAAGCGGCACAGTTTATGGAAGTTGGGGAAGATAACGAATAATGCTAGATTTGTAAGTATTTCGTAATTGTAGGTAATGTTAAGAGTGTCGTGATCGGGGGAAACACTCTCGTGTAAGTTGTTTCCACAAAGCGAGAAGAGGCTGCTTGATTAGAACTTCCCACTAAAGGAATATGGAGAAAATGAAGATGGTTTGCCATAATGTGATTGGCATGACGGTTTCTAGCCGTAAAGGTTATATCTTGCGGAATCAAGGATTGTAGATCGTCCGAGCACTTTCTATGGAAGTAGCCATAGGTCAATGAGGGACTTGTCACGTCATGTCTGTGAGAGAGGAATTGAAGAATAGAAAACTATTTGTCATCCACAATGAGACGTCGACGTTTTTGAATTATTGAAACTGGACAAATATGACAACAATACTCCATTCTAGATTTAACTCTTGCAAATGTAGAGGATAGCACGAAGAGTCAGATACTTACTGTTGAGGTACAGGAAAGCGACCGTTTTCCAGCGTCCTTAGCGATGGACCATATGTTGACGTCTGGGGTGAATTTAAGGCCCTAAAAGTCGCTCAATACACGAAGTCTAGCCGAAGGGATATTCTTGGAATAGTTCGAGCTCAGATCGGCGAGGATGGAATATAACTAGTTTATTTTCTCAAGGTATTAAATGTAACCAATCAGTTTTCTCCCCACTAAATTGGATGAAGGAAGTGTTTTGGACGTGCACCCATATATAGTTGTTGTATCATCAACATTAGTCAGATCATTTATGTAAAGTATAAAGAGGGTTTTGTCCGAGAAGTGACACTTGGGAGACGACTGCATTGATTGCTAAGGCAGCGCTGAACTGGACGTTAACAACTGCCCCCAGGAACTTATCGCTGAAGAAGGGCTTTATAATTGAGAAGATTCTGAAAACGTCCTTCAGTTTTTGATATTCAGAAGTTTCAAGGTTGCGGAAAATCGATAATATATATATATATATATATATATAAGACAAGATGTTTATTTGTGTGTCTGTATACCTGCCTGTATGTCTGTATTTTTTTCAGTCATTTTATTTTAGTTTTTGCATCGGGTTTGGCTCGAAGTAGGTATAATTGTAGTTCTTAGTCTCAGCCATGATACCATTTACTCTACGTTTCTGATTTCCTTACATATTTTGACATTTATTGATTCTAAAAAGAAATATATATATTATGATAGTGGTAATTGTATAGAGCAGTATCTCACATACCTTCTAAATGTATACTAAACCTTCGATAGAATTTTCTTGGGGTTAGCATTGCATGTCGAATGAGTATATTTGTATTTCCCACTAGCAGTATAGCCCGGTGTTGCTCAGGTCTAATGAAAGCTTTAAAACTAATCCATGGTTCTGGAGCTTAGACTCTTTGGACGTTGGCACGAAAGACTAAAAAGCAATAATTGTTTCCAGTTAAAGCGAAACCGTAGACTGAAAGAAAAATGAATGGACGTAAGTCAAATTTTGATTCCCTGGTATCGATATATAATAAATATTTTTCGTCGTAAACTGAATTTTGAAGGCTAATTAAGTCCTCTGAGTAAATGGTATCATGGCTGAGACTAAGAACTACAATTATACCTACTTAGAGCCAAACTCGAAGCAAAAACTAAAATAAAAGGGCTGAAAAAATACAGACATACAGGCAGATAAACAGACACACGCACAAACATCTTGCCTTTTATATAAATATATTATCGATTTTCTGCACTATTGTAAGAACTGTAACATTGAAACCTCTGAATATCGTTTCTTATGTCTTTGTCTATGAGTGTATCAAATTTGATTAAAATCGGACCACTCCTTCTATAACCAGATTTTTTCGATTATCGATTTTTGATATTTATCAGGGGTACCTCGACACAAAACCTAGCCAAGAACACTCGCAGACGCTTATAGTCCAACTGTGTAAATTTTGAAGATATTTGGTTCAGCTGTTTCGGAGTCTATAAGTAACAGACACACACACACACAAAGCTCTACTTATAAATAAGTTTAGATAGATAGATTTCGATAGATTAGATAATAATTGTTATATAAATAGTATACAATGTAAAGTGAAGGCAAGATAAACTCTAGATGCAAAATGTGTGTGCATTTGTAGTGTATGTTCTGATTGAAATGTGCCACAGCCACCCATTGGCTGCCCACATCTTTGCCTCTCCGCACTCCTCTAAATATTTACAGGGTAGGAGACAAACTATGGAAAGAGAAGGAAGTAAAAAAAAAACGAGTAATAACTAGTGATGCTACTGTCTCAGAAACTCCAGCACGGCGGACAGCACGCAACGTCCGGAACCAAATACAGCAAGGGAAATCCTTTGCTTCAATAACTGACTATTAGTGACTTTCTCGTCGCTTTTATTGACATGAGACAGTTCACAAAGACCCGAATCCGGACATACCAAGTTGTTCTGCTGCTAATGGGGAAAACCCGGGTGGCGACTCTTGCCGACAGGTTCACAAATAAGAACCTCTGCTGTCTGTACTCGTCATAATAGGACTGCTAGTTCTCATAGCATTGCCTCTCTGTAAAGGTTAAATAAATCCAAAGAGAAGACACATCTTTGTCCTAAACACTGTTTTATTTCTACGTAGTTACTCAAATCCTTTTTGTGCATATTCAGGCAATTTACTCACAGTATATATTCCGGGATATTTTACTCAGTCAGTCAGTTAGTTACGTGCCATACGTGATACACGCTTATGCGATCATGTCTTGAAAGAGGCATGGTTGACAGGACATGATTTTCTCGCTGTAGGTTGCCATTACTTTCTGTCGTAGACTGGTTGCCAACCAAGGCTACAGAACCCAATCTGTTTTATAGCTGGAGGGTAGAGACAGATTAATACCTTTTCCAAAGTTATTTGCGCGTAAATGAATGCAACGAATTTAACTGGAATTCGAACACTGACTTCCCGTTTCGAGACGATAGATACTGCATCATAACGCACAATATCTTTCCCAAATAAATCAAGTTTCCTTCAAATTCATTTCCACCTTGCTGAAATATGACAATCATTTTCTGACGTCTTTTTAAAGTATTAATTTAATAATAAGCTCCCTAATCTTGTTTGTATTTGAGAATCAACCACCAAATTAGGATTTCCGAAATTTAATTTTCAAGTATTGAGTTAAATAACAAGAATTTTTTTTTTCTTATAAAAGAAGAGCAAACATTACTTTTTTGTTGTTGAGAGAAAATTTACGAATCAAGTGACAGAGATTTGAATTTCAATCATTTGCATGTTAAAGTTACTGTAGAATTTTCTCTCTAATCAAAATTAATTTACGTTATTTACACTGTTCGGATTGTTTTCCTTATTTTGACTGCCATGTTTACAACGTTTCAGCTGTTGTACGCTCCGCCCTTCTTCAGGTGCTAGGAATTTTGAACCGAATTATTTATTTCCTCAAGGACACATGGCCAGTGGATTTACGCGTTGGTTAGTTCTAGTAACTCGACACAAAGAGTTGTGTTCAATAATTGGCTACAGCATTGGTGAACAAATAACTTAGAGTTGAATTAAAGGGAGATAACTTCATGACATTCACAAGTGGTATCGCACATAGAATGAGAATGATATATATATATTCCAGTGATCGAAATAAAAAGTTTGGTTAAAAATCCCTAACACCTGAAAAAGGCCGGAGCGTTTAAAACATAGTAATAAAGATGACAACAGTCCGAACAGTGTAAAAAATTTAAATACTACAGAACTCAGAAGTATAGACAAATACTAATTTTGTTTTAAAACCGTTTGACGTGCTCATAAGCTGGATAGTCGTCATCTATTTGAAAAGAACAAAATCAGGAAGAAGAAGTTGGTGCTTACGTATTATCGGGAGGACCTTTAAAAAAACGACTCAAAAATTAAAGTAAATTATTTATTGAAACGGTTAAAACAATAAAATAACATTACATTTGTAATTCCGGAGGCCAGAACGTCGCAATTGCTTCCAAAAGTGACTCAAAGACATGAGTACAGGCAACATGCTTCCGCCACATGAATTCGGCCAAATACGACTCCAAATGGTGACGTGCAGTGCCACAGTGCTTCTTGTTTCGCCACTTTGTCGATCCCCATAGGCGTTCCACTGTCTGCGTATGAGCCCCGGTGTTCGAATCCACAAAGTTGTACTTGTGGTTGACGTTGAGGTGATGAAAGCCTGATTTTTCCAGTTCCTTAGTGTTATAAGCGGGCCACAAAGGTCCTCCCGATAATACGTAAGGACTAGAAGCATCTGGGAGAGCCGTTTCTACCTTCTATCAGAAAGGAAGAGAAACATTGTGTCCGTGTTCATAACTGATGTCATTGAGTGTTGGCTTTTCTTTTTACTATCACTGTTTCTATTATTTTTAGCCTTTTTAATAAGTAGATTAGACCATTATAGTCGTATTTTCTACTACGAGTTTGTTGCCGATGAAGTTTGGTAAGTCTCCATGTGTGTTTAAAGATGAGCTATGGTCAGAGATGTAACGAGTTTTCTTGATAGGCACGTAATAGTATATCCAGTATAATTATTCAAGGATTTGGTTTAATCAGCAACGTAGTTCCTTAAGGAACATGTGAATTCATAAATAATATTGGTTCTCTGTAATTTTTATCTTGTAGATGAGATTCTGTTGGTGTTATGGTGAAACACACCTATTCCTCAGATAATGAACTCTCCCTCCTATTGATAAGAGTTAACAGGAAGTTAACTCGAGAAGTTCTTGGGAAGTTCTAGAGAGTTCTTTAGAGTTCTGTTGGAGTTCAGTAGAACTATTAGCTAGTTCCAGTTTGGACATAGTTGGACTAAAGCAGTTGATATTTGTCGGCAGTTAGCCGAATACTAAGAAGTCAGCTTCAGTGGAAGATTACCAAGTTCCTAACATTTTGGGTATGTTAAGTCGATTAGCAACCGACATAGCACGATTATAACTTTCAGTGCGAAAACTACTCCACAACAGTTGGTGATAACGTTAGCTCTTTTAATTTATTTTTTATAGAAGATAATTCAATTTTCTGGTCTACTGGGGTCGTGCAATTTTTAATTTTTGTAAGGGAAAATTAATCCTACTTATATTTAACATGTATTTGATTCTTATAAAAAATATTAATGCCATTGTTTTTATCTGTATGTTTAATGTTGCTATTAGTTACCTTAGAAAACAATAGCCTAATTTGGAGATCTATGAGGTAGTTCGGAAAACCGTTGTTAACATTTTGAAAATAAAATAAAGATACTATCACTATAGATACATACATAAAAAAAAACTATAAATTCAGTTAAAAATTAAAAAAAAAGAAAATCATCCTTGATAATGGCTAATATAATAGCCGAAAGCAATCGGATATATAAAACAGTTTTTGCACACTATGTACAGGAAAGAAAACATATATACGAACAAAAGAAAACTGAATAAAAAGCTTAATATAATACCATATACTGCCACAATACATATATATATATATATATATATATATATATATATATATATATGTATGTATGTATGTATGTGTGTGTGTGTGAGTCGTGATAATGTTTAGCGCCAATGCTGTTGCTTTTTCAGTAGCTTTTCTGATAAAGAGGCTTTTCCGGCAAGCAGTTTTTTATTATAAAGTGCTCGATATTGGGGTGGAGATAGAGCGTTGATAAGTCCAAATAGCTTGTCACTAACTGAGCAAATTCAAGCCGACTTCGAAAATATATTCATTCGGAATTCTAAATGAAAATATTTAAAAGCTTTAAATTATACATGTATTGAGCACTTTTTAATACAACTGTGTTCTGGTCTAATTTAATTCTGACAAATAACTGATTAATATCAATATTTCCTCTCAGTATATATATATATATATAAGTTGTACTTTAACATGTTTCGCTATTTATATAAAATATAGAAAGATAAACCTTTTTAAAAATAAACTTCTTCTTGCATAAAGTTAATCATTTTGATGAACTTGTGGCTATAAAATCTTTCAAGAGAATGCGGAATCTTTCTTAAATTAACATGAGTATTCCGTTGAAGCAGTAAAATTCTATTTTTATTTACTCTAAAATATATAAAATCATATGAATTAGTTTATCCTATACTCCATATATTTTTTCTGTTTACATGAAAGGCAGATGTCAAATTCAGACCATCAAGAGCTTCACATTTTGAAGATTAGAATAAGTGTGTAAAATTAATTTTTCTAAAGGAAATATTTTGTTTGTATAAAATACTGAATGGTACGCGTCTTACTAGTCACACAATCAGTTAAGGGCCATACGTGATACACGATTGGGCGATCATGTCTCGAAAGAAACATGACTGACTGAGCATGATTTTCTCGTAGTAGATTACCATTACTTTCTGCAGTAGACTAGTTGCCAACCAAAGCTACAAGAACCCAATTTACCCTGCTATTTAGCCCATAGCTTGAGGGAGAAGAGATGGATTAATACTTTTCCCAAGGATATTTGTACGTCAGTGAATTCAACTAGAATTCGACTCGGCTCTCCGATTTCTCGTCCCGAGCCGATATTCATTGCACCACCCACGCACATCCATGACTTTACTAGACTTTACCTATAATGGAGTACTTCTGTTCTTACAAGTTACCTTACTATTCACAGATCTCTTCATGGTATTTTTAAGATAAACAATCTATTTTATTGAATAGTATACAAACGCAGAAATAAAAGTAATTGCCAAACTCCCTGCAATATTAATAACCGACTATTTAAACTGCAACTATGTTGTTGGTTTCTAAATCAATTAGTTAATTGCCATACGTGATATACATTTGGGCGATCATGTCTCAAAAGAGACATGACTAACTTGACAGAAGATTTTCCCGCAGTAGGTTGCCATTGCTTGCTGCAGTTGACTGGTTGCCAACCAATGCTGTAGAACCCAATCTGTCCTTCTGTTTGACCAATAGCTGGAGGGAGAAGAAATGAATTTATACGTCTCCCCAAGTGGATGCAACAAATTCGACAAGAATTCGAACTCGTCTCTATCAATTTCCCATTCAGAGCCGATATCCTTTACACCACAACGCACATCTAATTTCTAAATATTCTAATAAAAAAAAAAAGATTGGGTTATCATTCCATATTTTTTCATTACAGCAAGCAATCCACTACCCAACAGAGGGCCTGGGTATGACACTAAACTGTATTCAACAGCAAGGCCTTTGATTGGGAGGTTATAAGAAGCATGGAACCACCTCTTAATTGCTGTTGTTCCCAGGTTCACTCTGACCCGGAGTGGTAGCACCTGTTAGGGCCCCAGCTATGTGCAAATAGTAACCCTCCAAATTGGGGTCAAAACACTATGAAAGCATAAAAATAGGCTTTTATAGAAATATATACATAAAAATAGACATTTATGGAAATATATACATTTTTGAACGAAAAATATTACCAACAATACATTTTTGAAGGAAAAAAATTATTACCAGCAATACATTTTTGAATACAAAACTAGAAGTCTTCTTCAGTTTTATGAAATAGAGGAAAAGATAAAAAAACATTTTTCATAAAAAATCTGACCAAATCAACCTTCTCACTATAACTGAACATTAGAAAAAATACCTTAAATAACCCACAGAGGATGCTATGCCGTTAAACAAAACTCAAAACCACTACCCACAGAAGTATTTTTTTTTAATCATATCACCCCAAGCAAGGCGAAAACGCCACTGATGCGCAGGGGGCTACGTAAGAGTGAAAAGATTGGAAAAGAGAAAAACCGGAAACCACATCCTAAACAGGAAACAAGGGATGAGCCTCTTCACCTGTTCAATAGACGTGGGTGGAGTGTGAACCGGGCGATAGTTTAGTCTATCTACTCCAATTGAAAAATAAAATAAAATAAAATAAAAGAGTGAAAGGATTGGAAAAGAGAAAAAGAGAAAAACCGGAAACCACATCCTAAACCGGAACCAAGGGATGAGCCTCTTCATCTGTTCAATAGACGTGGGTGGAGTGTGAACCGAGAGATGGTTTAGTCTATCTACTCCAATTAGTTAACAAATCAAAAATTGTTCACAGGTGATAGATTCACAAACAGTTGATGGTGCTTCTTAAAGTCAATTCTTAAGGTCAATTCTCAGATGAAAATCGCTTGACACATGCATAAAGCGACTTTTGATGATGCGCAGAAGACATTCGTTAAGGTTCAGCTGACCGCTTTTAGAAATGCTACTTTAAGAAAATATTCCGCAAATGCGGTAACAGTATGAGCATTGTCGTCCATAAATGCCGTTTTTCGTCTGAATTCATGTGTCTTTTACTTGGGCCATGTTTTAAATTAGATCTTTGGGAAATCACTGTAAGCAGAAGAGTACGTCATCGGCAATTCTCTGGGGACTAACCAAGTCTCTGCTAATTATTCCTGCCCCCAAATACACATCTTTGCTGACGTCTCACCCGAAGAAGACACGCGTCTTTCTTTAAGCACCAGGTTTTCGTGAGACATTTGTGACAATACAGTTAAGCGACTATATTGTTATAATTGGCTTTATACGTCATTTCTCTCATTGTTATTTTTAGACATTCTCATTTTTTTTCTATCCCTTCAAATTGTTTTGAGATGGTTGCTAAAGTGGAACTTATTAAATAACTAGCAGTATAGCCCGGCATTGCTTGGGTGTAATGGAAGCTTTAAAACTAATCCATGGTCCTGGAGCTCAGACTCAGCCTAAAGAATATTTGTGTGAAGTTTGGTGAGAATCGGATAAAGATTGTGGATTTGTATAAAGGTCATACAGACAGATAAACAGACACACACACAAACATCTTGCATTTTACATAAATATATTATCGATTTTCTGCACTATTGTAAGAACTGCAACCTTGAAACATCTGATTATCGTTTCTTATGTCTTTGTCTATGAGTGTATCAAATTTGATTAAAATCGGACCATTCCTTCTATAACCCGATTGTTTCGATTATGGATTTTCGACATTTATCGGGGATACCTCGACACAAAACCTAGCTAAGAACACTCGCAGACGCTTATAGTACAACTGTGTAAATTTTCAAGAAAATCGGTTCAGCCGTTTCGGAGTCTATAGGTAACGGGGACACACACACACACACACACACACACAGACAGACACACACAGACACACACAGACAAAGTTCCATTTATAAATAAGTCTAGATAGATACCAGAAACACATATGTAAAATAACTCGTTTTTTTAATTTTCTGATTAATGTTATTGTTTTTTACAAGAAGTCTTACCCTGTACAATACTCGGGGTTCACTCGAGGTTAGGATTAAATCGAGAGGCAATTTATATGGACAGGAGAGAAAGATAACAGTTAGCTCAAAACTTGAACAAGTTAAGATTGTACTGATCGGGAAAACATCCTCTTGGGAGTTGGTTCCACAGAGCAGTGATTCATAAGAAGAAGCTGTTCGAGTGGGACCTACCAATGGAATAGGTAGGAATTGTGCGTTGTTTATGACAATGTAAGTGACATGGCGGGTTCTAACCCTGAATGTTAAAACTAACGTAAATTTCTCAAGTTAATGACTGAACAAGTTTCTTGCGAGTTCCAAGACTAAAAGATTCGTGGAAATTCCCTGTTGTAGCGTTAAATATTTGATTTTACCAGCTTTAACGAAATATTGCAATAACAATAATAAACATGAATGTAGGTTATTATTTAAAGAAGAGGGTACATATTAACATATTCAATTTTTTTTCATTTCACTGAAACAGTCGTTAAAGACATGAAAGTGTTATCGCCTCCGATATCTTCCCTTTCTTTGTCTTGAGATGACACTTCTTGTAGGATCAACGGCCATCAATCACAGTAGACTGGACTTCATAGCTATGGATAGAACCAGCGGTGTGATGATATTACGTCGATGGACGAGGGCTCCCTAGATTGAAGTCAACAGCCAAGCCGGGGTTCACTAGATGGACTCAACGGTCACGTGTTTCTACCAAGATCAGGGGTTTTCAAATTTTTTGACTTATGGACCCCTTTATTAAAAAATTATCCACGGGTGACACTTGCACCCTGAAAAAAAAGTAAATTTCAACATCAAGCTCATGCATGTGTAAAATCATTTTTTGTATAAATAATGTTGACATGTAATGGGCGATAGTGCAACCTTTTGTCATTTGATAACATTAATAAGTAAAAATAAATATTCAGAATTTGAAAATTTATACTTTGAATTTCACGTGATGAGTTAATCCACGGACTCCCTATCTTATCCTTGCGGACCACAGTTTGAAAACCCCTGACCAAGATGGCCCTTGAAGCTTGAGGACATCGGTTTTAGTTAGTCAAAAAGACGGGGATCGGCTCTGTTAGGTTTATTCTGTTCAAGAATTGCTATGCAGTAGTAACTACCTTCCCGGTTTTCAACTTTTTGGAGTGGAATGGTCAGGTGTTCGGCTGTGCATGACAACACCTAGTCATTGGACTAATGATGATGATGATTTTACAGGAAAACTAATATTAACTTTTTCCGGATATATATATATATATATATATATATATATATATATATGTTGTATGTGTGTATTTTGGCAGCATTTTTTCATTAATGCAGGTTTCATTGAATAATATAGACAAGTTCTGTCTATTAATTTTGTGTAGGATCCGTTCATACCGTCTGATATACTTGATGGTGATATCGTTGAAAGACAACAAAAAATCACAGTAATTGTTGATTTTTTTATCGGGTCTAAGCTTTCGGCTCACATAAGCCATTATCAAAGAGTAAATATTAACACACAGTAAACATAGACCATTTAAGCTATTAACAATAAAGAGAATTAAATTGAAAATATAAGTCCATCCCTACCGCGGATCCTACACAAAATTAATAGACAGAACTTGTCTATATTATTCAATGAAACCTGCATTAATAATATGTATATATATACATACAGATGACACAGTGTTGATAGTAAACACGGAAAGTAAACGACAGCCACTCCTACTCCTGTAGTAAAGGTCATGGAGAAAATAGGGCTCACGATTAAATTTAACAAGACAGAATATATGGTTGTCAGCCCAAGATGTGGAAAACATCAAAATCAAGCAAGTACAAACATTTTAATATTTAGAAAGTGTTTAAATGTGACACCGAAATCCGAATATCTTAGAATAGTGAAACATACCTCCCAAAAGTTAAGCAAAGTATTAAGAAACAGTAAATTTTTTTTTTTTAGAGAAGAGTTAGAAACAAAGAAAATTTCATAGGTAAATAAATGCTGGGCAATCTCCTCACAGATGAAAAAGTGACTTGAAGCAACAGAAATACGGTTCTACAGAAAGATGCTGTAAATATCACGGACAGAATGTGCGAGCAACAAGAAACTTTTAAAGAAATTGTAAACAAAAAAAAAGGACACTCATATTTAGCATGTGCGTTGTGGTGCAGTGGATATCGACTCGGAACGACAAATTGGAGCGCCGAGTTCGAATTCCAGTTGAATTCAGTGCATTCACTTGCGCACAAATACTCTTGGGAAAGGTATTAATTCGTCTCTTCTCTCCAGTTATGGGTTAAATAAGAGAACAAATTGGGTTCTTTAGTCTTGGTTTTCTACCGCAGAAAGTAATGGGAAACTACTTTGGGATAATCTTCTTCCCAGTCAGTCATGTCTCTTTCGAGACATGATCGCCCAAGCGTGTATCAGGTATGGCACTTGATCTTGACTGATACTTAGCATAAAAAAAGAGACAATTAAAATTTCTAGGCTAATAATGAGGAAAGAGAAAGAGAATTTAACTCTCACACGATATGCTGAAGGCAAAAGGAACAGAGAAAAATAACTCACCTAAAGATTTTTTATAAATGGTTGGAAGAACAATGATTGGGAGAAATAGCAAAAGACGGAATTGTGAAGAACTATGATCGTCCACGCTCTGAAGTGTCACGGGTATAAGAGATAGATTACTGTATTTAGCACAGGATGATTGCAAAAAAAGTCTACAGCTATTTCGTGTCGAATACACCGGTTCTCGTCCGATCACCGAAGTTTAGCAACATCGAGACTGGTCAGTACTTAGATGGCTGACCGTTTGGGAATACCAGGTGTTGTAAACGCAAGGAGCAAAATGGTCCACTGGTCCTCCAGGTTTGGGGTTGGGCGCAGGGCTAACAACACTGCCCCATAAAAAACAGTTTGTTATGGAAATAGTAACAAAAAGTTACTGACCTATACACCATTGGGTGTATAAAGGGTGAGATGATGATGATGATGATGATTGAAAAAAATGGTTGCATCTAGGGTCAATAGGTCTAGCTAACGTATAAGAAAAGAGTTTATTACACTAATCAAACACTACATTTGTCTGTTTTTAATGTACTTTATTCCTATCGATATTAAATACCTTTTAGCCTGTTTCATTGCATTCCGTATCAAAGATAAATGTCATGACAGTTTCATCTACATTATAAATATAATAGTTAACTTGTCCTATTTTTTTAAATGATACCCCACCAGGAAGGCAATAAAATCTTTGAGTTCTTTTTTCATGTGCCATGTCTTTTCAGGACGTAGGCGATCATAGATTTCCACATCTCCCTATACCTGGTGGCTCTTAGCACGCTTTCTCCTGTTGCACCATGCAACCCTCGTTCCGTCATCCATTTGATCAGGTCCTTCAAATATGTTATCCACTGCTTTCCCCTGTCTCTTTTTTCCTCTATCTGGCCTGTTTCCAAACGCTCCTTCCTCGTTGCATGTCCCAGGAACTTTAGTTGTCTCTTGCTGATGCTCAGTATTAATTTCCTTTTCGTTTCCATCCTTTCCAAAACCTCGCCATTGCTCACATGATCGGTTCATGATATCTGCAGCATCCTTCTGTAAAACCACATTTCAGTTGCTTCAAGTTTTTCCTTAATCTTCAAAGATACTGTTCAACATTCACTGCCATATTGAAGAACCGACATTGCATATCAATCCTGTACTCTCCTCTTTGTTTCTAGCGAAATTGTCCTGTTTCTTAATACTTTACTCAACTTCTGGAATGCTTCTCTCGCCATGCTAATTCGCCTTCGGATCTCTGTGAGGAAGGCAATAAAATCTTTAAGAGTTACTAGGAGTAAAAGGATCTGAGAAAAAATAAAACTATATTGAAAAGGACCACAAAACAGGATTCAAGGAAATTAAAGAGGATAATGATTGGTTGGTTGTTTTGTTTTTATAGCAAATCAACCTCGGCGGGTCATTTATTACCAACTCAATTTTATTTATTTATTGCTGGTAATACCTTTTTTCTTTCAACAATTTATTGTTGTTTTTATATAAGTTTTGTGCCTAGGAATACTTTTTCTTTTCGAGTATCAAGATACATTGGAATTTCTTTTCTTAAGGGCAGGGTCCCCAAGTCCTACCCTTGTTATTTAACCCATAACTGGAGGGAAGAGACGGATTAATACCTTTACCAAGGGTACCGGTGCTTATTTTGAATGCAGGGTATTCAACTGGAATTCGAACTCGACTCACCGATTTCTCTTTCTGAGCCGATATCCACTGCACCACAACGCACATCCGTCACTATACGCCTACAGCACCTGGTATTCCCAAGCGGTCACCCATCTAAGTACTGACCAGGCTCAACGTTGCTTAACTTTGATGATCGAGCAAGAAACGGTGTATTCAACGTGATAGGCTGTAAGGTAGAGGATAATGAACATTGAATTTTAATTTTTTTGAAATCATAGTTGGTGGAAATTGGGAGCTGGAAGCGCGTTTCACAAGCGAGAAGTGCGAGAAAATGAACTGTTATCATAGAACCTGCGGTTACATCTATCAGTTTTAACAATAAAATTATGAAACTGCCAGTCTTCAATGTCATCTTCAATACCGGCGACTGCTATTTGTTTAAAAATGTGTTTTCCATGATGATTTCAGAAAGGCCTTGTTTTAAATCTCTGTATTACGCTGCTATGAACAAATTGCTCTTAATTGCAGGAATGTGTGTTTATAATTTTGTTTCCTTTCGGTTGAGTTTCTTTTTTGCCACAAGTGTATAGTTCATTTGTCAACATGTCTGTGCATTTGATTTAAAAATTCTGTACGTGCCTGTAGAGGGATTTATTATTGAAGCTAGCCATAAGCTTATCTGCCATACTTACTTTTTCGGCAAGATTGCCTGTGTGAAGGGTTGTTCCAAAAAATGGTCTTAAAGGACTTACAAGCTTCATTTGCCAAAAGACATGTTTAACCAGTGATCTTAAGAAGTGCATACAATTCAGATATTTCTGAATATGTCTGGCACCGTGCATGGCATCCATATAAAAGTCTCTATTTGACGAGGCTATTGATTAATATTAGATTTTGTAGCAATTGACGGTGTTGGTTGAAACCATCTCTAGCGTAGTCTATTCTATGTGCAAATTTGTTTATTTTCTATATTAGACTTGTTATAACTGAGAAACACCGAGATATTTGAATTTGGGTTTTGGTTTTGTTTAACGGCATATCGACCTCTTTGGGTTATTTAATGCCTAAAAGGTAGGGTTTTAGGGTTTTTTTTAATGTTCGGTTATAGTGTGAAGATTGATTTAGTCAGATTTTCATGAAAATGGTTTGCTTTTATTCTTTTTTTATTTTAGAAAAAGATATCTTCTAGTTTCGTATTCAAAACTGTTTTGCTAAGAATATTTTTTCCTTCAAAAATATGATATGGTGATAATTTATTTTTCTTCAAAAATGTATTGTTGGTAATATTTTTCATTCAAAAATGTATATTTTTTATTTAATAATCTATTTTTATGTATATATTTCTATAAAAGTGTTATTTTTACAATTTAATTGTGTTTTGACCCCAGTTTGGGGGTTAACTATTTGCCCACAGCTGTGACCCTAACAGGTGCTACCACTCCGGGTCAAGGTGGACTTGGGACGAACAGCAATTAAGAGGTGGTTCCATGCTCCTCACAACCTCACAATCAGATGCATCGCTGCCAGATGCAGTTTACCGTCATGCCGAGGAACAGAAAGATATTTGAAGTGTTTGGTATTTGCGAAACGTCCTGAAGTTTTAGGACCTTCGTTTGTCTAAAGGGAGCACTAGCAATTTCAGATATGTGAGGTCGCATTGAAATACCTATTTTGTGCGTTTTGGCTAGACAACAAAGTCTGAGTATTTTAAGGTGGTATACTATTTAGAGCATGATCCGTTATCATTATTAACTAACTTATTAAAATTTTATTAGAAAATAAAATAACGAGGACATATCACAGTCTGAATTAGTAGAATGTCACCCTAAAATATTCAACTAATAAACTATCCAAGACGCCCAAAGCAGGTATACCAATGCCAACCATTATATCTGGAAATGATAGTACTGCCTATAGAATTGAGACAACCAAAAACGAAAGTTTAACACGTTTTCTTGAAATAACTAATCCTTGTGTGCGCTTAATTGTGCTAATGCTTAGCGCCAAGGTTGTTTTTTTTCAGTGGTTTTACTGATAAAATGTATTTTGGGAAGTAGAATTTTTATCGTAAAGTGCTCGAAATTGGGGTGGAGATAGAGTGGCATGTAGCTTTGACAAGGGAGAACATGTCCCCACAAAGCATAGAAGTAGGCATGAATCTGCTCAGTTAAAGTGACAAACTCTTTACACACACACACACACACACACACACACACACACATAATCTAAACTTATTTATAAATGGAACTTTGTCTGTGTGTGTCCGTTACCTATAGACTCCGAAACGGCTGAACCGATTTTCTTGAAAATTTACACAGTTGTACTATAAGCGTCCACGAGTGTTCTTAGCTAGGTTTTGTGTCAAGGTACCCCCGATAAATATCGAAAATCGATAATCGAAAAAAAAGGTTATAGAAGGAGTGGTCCGATTTTAATCAAATTTGATACACTCATAGACAAAGACATACGAAACGATAATCAGAAGTTTCAAGGTCGCAGTTCTTACAATAGTGCAGAAAATCGATAATATATATATATATATATAAGGCAAGATGTTTGTGTGTGTGTGTGTGTGTGTGTGTGTGTGTGTCTGTTTATCTGCCTGTATGTCTGTATTTTTTTCAGCCCTTTTATTTTAGTTTTTGCTTCGGGTTTGGCTCTAAGTAGGTATAACTGTAGTTCTTAGTCTCAGCCACGATAATATTTAATCAGAGCCATTTAGCCTTCAAAATTAAATTTACGACGAAAAAAATTATTTGATATCGATACCAGGAAATCCAAATTTGACTTGCATCCATTCATTTTTCTTTCAGTCTACAGTTTCGCTTTCAACTATTGCTTTTTAGTATTTCGTGTCAACGTCCAAAGAGTTCATGGATTAGTTTTTATACCCGAGCAACACCGGGCTATACTGCTAGTATATATATATATATATATATATATATATATATATAAAGTAAAATCAAGCAAACGTGGTCTAAATGATGTGTAAAATTTCATGTGTCAAAGCATTATAAATCTACGAAAACTGTTACATTTACTTGATCATTACTTAATCATTCTGTCTACAGAATGTGTGTGATTATAACTCTCCACAACTTCCTATCCTTTATGATTCGAAGCAATGTTTGTCTCCTTGGTATTCATCTTAGTTCTATTTTTTCCATGGGTTATAGGTATAAACCAAAATTATTAACTGACTTTTTATTTTTATAAAACAATACTCTTAATTTGTTTTTATAAATCTATAATTAATACAGCATGTTTTTTTAAAACTTTTTTATAATCATTTCACCCCAAGCAAGGCGGTACTGCCACTGGATCGCAGGGGGTTACAGTGAGAGGAGAGGGAAGAGGAAAAAGAAAAAATTGGTACAGGGGAAAACTGAAGAAAGGGTAAGAGAGAGATGGGAAAGAAAAGACGGCAATTTTCATTGCACTTAAACCTTTGGATATTGTAGCTATCTGGGAAATCAAGTATGCGGAGTGGAGGTCCACAGGCGAGAAGTGCGAGAAAAGAAACAGGTGGAGTAGAAGCGGTGGTTACATTTGGCTCTTTTGATAGTAAAAGGGTGGAATCTAGTTACCAATCTCGTTGCACGAGCAAATTCACGAAGGCAGAGCACCATAGAATGAAGCTCGTCAGAGCAGAAGCCGTGAAAATACTTGTAGAAAAGACAGAGGGAAGTCATAGCCCGTCGGTGAGAAACTGATTGAAGTTGAGCTGCCAAATCGGGACCGAATACCGAATTAAAAAGAAATATAACGGCAGGTTTACTGTAGACATTAATGAGTAAAGATGAAAGGCAAATAATGTCCGAGAGATCTAGACGAAATGCTTTGGTGACTGAGAAATAAGGCTATGGATTTCAGTCAGTCAGTTAAGTGCCATACGTGATACACGCTTGAGCGATCATGTCTCTTTCGAGACATGACTGACTGGGCAGAAGATTATCCCATAGTAGGTTACCATTGCTTTCTGCGATAGACCGGTTGCCAACCAAGGTTATAGAACCCAATCTGTCCTGTTATTTGACCCATAGCTAGAAGGAAGAGACGGATTAATACTTTTCCCAAGGGTATTTGCGTGTATATGATTGCAACGAATACAACTAGAATTCGAACTCGGCTCTCCGATTTCTCGTTCCGAGTCGATATCCACTGGACCACAACGCTACGAATTTACAGAAAGAAAAAAAATACTAAAAAAATGCAGAATGCTTTTACACTAAGTTAGAAGAAATGAAACCGACAAGGCAAATTGAACAAATTAGAGACGACACCTCGTAACAGTCGGTTGCCAAATTGTTATTATATTCGCTAAAGCAAACGTTTGTCTGCAGTGGTGAGAAAAAGAAAACATGTAATCTCGTCAAGCGCATTGATTTTGAAAATATAAAGTAAAGACAACTCCTCATTTATTAACGAACACTACAGACGAGTGGATGAGCAGACTGATACAGATACAATGTAATTAATTGAAGGGAAGAATTTTCGGGATATTTTTTTTATCTTCAGCGTGACGCAGGCTGGATGTTATTCAATATCACTTGTTGTGACGCCTTCTTATCTTCATAATGGCGGCATTTCCCGCTCTAACCCAAACAAATTTTTTCTGCTCTTTTTCTGTGCTGTTTCGATTCACTCGATGTCTTCTTATTCTTCTATTCAACCGCCTTTTTTGTCTGTGTTTCTCTCATTTCTTAACCCATTTCTTTCGCTTCTGACGTGAACGTGGGCAATCATTGCTCTCCACACCTTCCTATCACTCTTAGTAACATTTACTTTTTTCAATTCCTTCCCCCACTGTTTCGTTATTGATTCATAGAAGATCACCTTGGTTATCCACCGTCGTTCTGTGTCCCTCATACTTTCGATATTCCGTGTGAGTCTCAAATTCTCCAAACCCTCTTTCCTCATGATGTGTTCGAGAAATTCCAGCTGCCTTTTCGATTCTGAATGTAAGTGTAATTTTTATTTCCATTTTACTTAAATCTTTTTCGTTGCTCACATGCTCTGTCTATGATATTCTCATCATTTTTTTCAGAACCACATCTGTCTTGCCTCAAGTTGCTTTTTTATAGTTGAAGAAAATGTCCGGCATTCTGTATAATATACGAGGATTGACATCACATATATGTTCAAAACTCTTTTCTGCTTTTAATAAATTTTTATAACGTTTCTTAATACTTTGCTTAGGTTTTGGAAGGTATTTTTCGCTATTCCAATCCACCTTCGGATTTCGGTGCCACCATTTCCCTTATGTTTTAATAGACTTAGCAATATTTAAATTTCAAACAAAATTTATTTCTTTTTTATTTTCTTACCGTGTCCATTCAGGACGAGGAAGATTATGGCTCTCCACAGTTTCCTATAATTTGCACCTCTAAACAATATTTGTCCGCTTTTGTTCCATTCTCTACTGCTATATATTTAATCAAGCCCGTCAGGGGGGGCGTTACCCTGTTTCCATGTATCCTTCTTGCACTGTTCATTATTAATTTTATTATCACATCTGTTTTATTTAAATTAATAAATTTTTCTCTATATTCCCCAACGGAGTATTGAGTCACAGCCTCAACACCTGAGGTGTTGCTACGGTTACGATAGAATAAGTTTTGGAGTTAGTAACCATTATTTATTTATTTATTTGTTTGTTTTGAATTCCGAGGTCTTCTTCTCCTGGATTGGTTGCCAATTAAAGAGACGTTACCATAACCTGCTATTAAACCCAAAATGGGAGAAAAGGTATGGATTCATAAAACTCCAAGGGTATTTGTGTGAAAGCGAATGCAAGGGCATAAATAAAAAACTCAACGCGCTAATAACCACTTCACTCGCAAGGCTATGTGCGCATTCATTTATGGCTATCCTATCAATCTAATTTATCACTGCTACAGCTAATATTATTAAAACTAATGTTAGAATGCTACTGTTGCTACTACTAATGCTACTAAAATGTGTTTAACGGATGACTGGAGACAGAAGAAGAACCAGCTTGCATAAATCTCTAGGACCTCCCACAGTATCTTCGTAGATCGCAGCAAAACCGGGCTGTGTAGTCTGGAACAGTCCTCAGATGTCACATCTGAATCTCAGTCCTTTTGGCTTTGCTCCAACAGTTCCTTATATTCAGAGCAAAACTCTAACCTTCATATATTTCTCAGCTCCCAGGCCAGGTTCTGGTATTTTACTAATTTTTTAATGTTCATGTTCACTTTGGCGCACTGAGTTAACCACGCTCACGATATAGCCGGTTCGTTTCCTCTAATTTCAGATCCTCTCTTCTTGCTTGGAATTGGATATCGGATTTAGTATTTAGGTGTTGACATCGAAGTGTTTGATTTTTTACGCATGGACATATTTGCATCTTCTAACCAGATGTTGCGACATGAAGTGACTGAAGAAAGTGTCGATACCGGCACGAGTGGTTGAACGCGGATCTCCAGGCAACAAGCGTAACAGTTGAATGAATTGTTCTACTGAGATCACGTGACTAAAATATTTAGAATATAATATACTCAGACAGAATTTTGAGTGTTTTTAGTGTAGTGCATCAACTCAAACTCTAACGTCGTCAGACTGTTTACCTCCGGGTGGAGAGGAACCCAGACAAAGTACAGCCGAAGGCATAGTCTCGTCTGGGGAAAATTAGATTAAGTACCTAACCCTGCTATGTGAAGGGTGTACGGGAAGTTTTTGTCCGGGCTTTAGGGCTTGTCTTCCAACTATAAAAATTTTTGTGCTATATTCCGCCTCGGTGGGGAGGCAGATAATTACCATTCGGGGTGGTGCATCAGCACAAACTCTAACCTTGTCAGACTCTCTGCCTCCGAGCGGAGATGAACTCAGACGAGACTCGGTCGAAGGGGGAAGAGTCCCGTCAGGGAAAATTAGACTAGTTACCAGACTTTTTCATATGCAAAGTCTTTGGAAAATTTTTGCCTGGGCTTCAGAGCAAAGATTTCCCACTATAAAAGGCTTAGTGCCACATTCTACCTAAGTGGGAAGGCAGATAAATACCGTTGTATTGTGCATCATTTCGGTGTTCGTCATTGAAGAGATTGTTTCTGTGTGAATTACTCGAGAGAATTATTCCAAGAGCATGATTGTGTATTAGTCAAAGGATTCGTTTAGTACATTGGCTTTATGCGAAGATACAGGAATAATCTAATTCTCTAATAGCGAGTTACCAAAAGTTCCCTTCAGGATAACGTTACGAAAACTAATGTTATTAAAGAAAGTTTCTTCAAATCTCCAGAACTTTCCTCGGTATTTTCATAAACACCAGTCTGGAAAGTTTCTTTTCTTGGGTAGATTTTCAACTTGGCACTGTTCCAAATATTTCAACTATTAAAGTCAGCAGCCCTGCCCTTCACAAATAATACATTTCTCAGCTCCCCGTCAAGCTCCTGGTATTTGCTGATTTTACTTATATTTTGTTTTCAACCTATGACCTATTAATGGATTCCCCTTTTCGAAGTTTATAACTACCAATACAGTAATGAGATATTTGTTGTTATCACTAGAAAAACTGACACTGGATATTTCTACTGTTGTTCTGTGAATAAAAGACCTAAGAACCATTCAAAGTAGAGTGTTACTAAATAAAGATATTAAAGGTAGATAAACGTTGACCTAAAACTTGAAGAGGCGAAGTATGTAGTAATCGAGTAAACATCATCTCGGGAGTCTATTTGAGAAAGTAGCGGTACTTAGGAAGTCAGTCAGTCAGTTAAGTGCCATACGTGATGCATGCTTTGGGCGATCATGTCTCGAAAAAGACATAACTGACCATTGCTTTCTGCGGTAGACTGGTTGCCAATCAAAGCTATAGAACACAATCTGTTCTATTATTTAACCCCTAACTGGAGGGAGGAAACGGTTAATACTTTTTCCAAGGGTATTTGTGCGTAAGTGCAAGGAATTCAACTGGAATTCGAACTCGGCACCCCGATTTGTTGATATCCACTTCACCACAACGCACATCCTAAGGAAGAAGCTATCCAAATTAAATTTCCTACTTCCCAATCGAATATGTAGAAAATGAGGATGATTCGACCTTATGAGAGTGGCATGGCGGTTCCTGACTGCAAGGGTTTGAATTAGTAGAGCTAAGGAATTCATCACATGAGAACTTTTGCCATAGAAATAGCGATAGAATAACGAGGCTTGCGAAGTTTTCGTCTGCGAGAAAGGGATTTTATAGTGGAAAAAAACATCACCCAAAAGGCGACACAGACGCTTTTAAAGTCCGACAGGGATGAAAAGTGTGGATTGTGCAGCTCCAACTGAGATATGGCAAGAATAATTCATGTTTTAGGTGGTCTGATGTGCGTTGTGGTACAGTGGATATCGGCTCGGAACGAGAAGCCGGGGAGCCAAGTTCGAATTCCAGTTGAATCCATTGTATTCACTTACGCGCAAATACCCTTGGGAAAGGTATTAATCCGTCTCATCCTTCCAGTTATGGGTTAAATAGCAGGACAGATTGGGTTCTATAGCCTTGGTCGGTAACCAGTCTACCGCAGAAAACAATGGCAACCTACTGCGGGATAATCTTCTGCCCAGTCAGTCATGTCTCTTTCGAGACATGATCGCCCAAGCGTGTATCACGTATGACACTTAACTGACTGATTGAACATAATAGTTGAAAACAATTAAAGCTTCTACTGGTCATAAAGTGGGGGATCGTTTTTCTATTGTTATAAAGTAATAAACTGATCCCCCACTAATTACTACTTAATAATATAATACATCTCTTCCCTCTCTAGTTATGAATCAAATAATAGGACAGATTGGGTTCTATAGCCTTGGTCGGCAACCAGTCTACCGCAGAAAACAATGGCAACCTACTGCGGGATAATCTTCTGCCCAGTCAGTCATGTCTCTTTCGAGGCATGATCGCCCAAGCGTGTATCACGTATGGCACTTAACCGACTGACTGATCTGTAAAGATAGAGCATAATAAGAAGTCCCTTGTTTGATATTATACCTGTAACTTAACTATAAAATAGAAAGCCTTTTTCTGTGGAAGGGTCAGTCTAGTAGTTGTCTAAGTTACAACGAAGATAAAGTATACCTAGGTTATTGAATTATTTAATTCAGTGTTCCCGCACTTCTGAACACTAATACAAGTACTACCATCACTTTTGCTTCCAGCCCTACACCAACCACTTCATCATAAGTGCCACTATCAAGTAAAATTTATTCATCTGTTTTTCGGTATTTATTGATGGTTTTGATTCCACTCAAATAACACTCCTTTTGATTAAACAAAATATTCACAATTACGGAATTGTTTATTTTTTACTGGGTTCCGGTAAGCAATATTTATGTAAGCGATGTTAAAAATTATCGTTTGACCTTGTCAATTAATTTTGAACCTTGAACTAATTTTGTCCAGTCTTATTTGTAGTCAAACAGTACTTTGTCTAGGACAAATATCGCATTCAAAATATGTAAATCTAAATCCAATAAAATCAATTTTGAATGATAAAAAAGTTTAACATCTTTTCCATGAAGCTGTTGGCCGTTTATTGTAATTTTGAATCCCATCGGGCAAAAGACTTTTAGGAATACCTTATTTCCAATTGCAACGTTTATGGATTGCATGAAGACATTCGATAAATTAAGTGCCATACGTGATACACGTTTGGGCGATCATGTCTCGAAAGGGACATGACTGACTAGACAGAAGATTTTCCTGCAGTAGGTTTCCATTACTTTCGGCAGTAGACTGATTACCAACCAAAGATATAGAACCCAGTTTGTCCTGCTCTTTAAGCCATAGCTGGAGGGAGAATGGACTAATACCTTTCTCAAGAATATTTGCGTAAATGAATGCAACGAATTCAACTGGAACTTGAAGTCAGTTCTCAGATTTCTTGTTTCGAGTCGATATCCACTACACCACAACGCACATGAAGACTTTAGTGTAACAATAAAGAATATTTCAGTCACGTATTTAAGAAAATAAACCCAATTATAAAATTGGCACCGTTAGCATAGAACTCACTGCTACATCTAGTTATTTCAACTGTAAAATGATGAGACCTTGCTGCCAATCTAGTCCTGGGCTTAAATTCATAAAGTCTAGGTACTAGAGAGGAAAGTTTATCCGAACAATTACTATGGAAGTATATGTCTATATTTCTGATGTGAGGCATTTAAATTATTTGTATTGCCCAGACTGTTGTTCTGACAATAAATATGAAGATAACAGTTCAAACAATGTAAACAATTATTATGAAAATATTCTATAGAAAAATGAACAGTTGCTCTGTGGTATTAAAAACTTGATCGTTTGTTATTAACCCGATAAAATAAACTATTTTTAAAATCATCTATCTCTTAATACCTTTAGATTAGATAAAACAGATAGGGCTCTATAACTATGGATAGCAAACAGTCTAAGAGCAGGAAAACACAGTTAAAAACATGGAAAAACGGGAAACCACACCACTATCTTTCCAAGGAATTCATTGGCAATTAGCAGATAAGAAAGAAATGTGTAGAGAACTGTAATTGACTAATCCTGAAGGGACATGGTTTGAAGAAAATAAATAATCGCTTGATAAATTCATTGAAAGTGGTTTCCCCCGTGAGCTAACAGTTTCACTTGGTATCACCTATGCAAGACAAGTAATTGCTGTATATTTTTAAATAAAAATTCGAAAGGTTATTTTTTAAAATTTGTATTTTTTTTTTGTTAAGAACCTTTTTAACGACGTGCACAAGGAAAGTGCTCCGCTCCTATAGCCTTGTGCCAGAATACGTTTAGTAAATACTTATATAATCCCTAGCAGTATAGCCCGGCGTTGCTCGGGTGTAATGAAAGCTTTAAAACTAATTCATGATCCTGAATCTCAGACTCTTTGGACGTTGGCACGAAAGACTAAAAAGCAATAGTTGTTTCTAGTTAAAGCGAAACCGTAGACTGAAAGAAAAATGAATGGATGTAAGTCAAAATTTAATTTCCTGGTATCGATATCAAATATTTTTTTTCGTCGTAAACTGAATTTTGAAGGCTAATTAAGTCCTCTAAGTAACTACAATTATACCTATTTAGAGCCAATCCCGATGCAAAAACTAAAATAAAAGGGCTGAAAAATATACAGACATACAGGCAGATAAACAGACACACACACATCTTACCTTATATATATATATATATATATATATATATATATATTATCGATTTTCTGCACTATTGTAAGAGCTGCAATCTTGAAACTTCTGAATATCGTTTCTTATGTCTTTGTCTATGAGTGTATCAAATTTGATTAAAATCGGACCACTCCTTCTATAACCCGATTTTTTCGATTATCGATATTTATCGGGGATACCTCGACACAAAACCTAGCTTAGAACACTCGCAGACGCTTATAGTACAACTGTGTAAATTTTCAGAAAATCGGTTCAGCCGTTTCGGATTCTATAAGTAACGGACACACACACACACACACACACACACACACACACACACACACACACACACACACAGAGGCAAATTTCTATTTATAAATACGTTTAGATTTAGATCAGTATACAGAGCGAAAACATTACACAAATTGGGGCAATGGCAATAATCGTTGGATCTATCAAATGCAAGAGAAATAAAAATATGCAAAATTCAGGTTCAGCGACAAGATCTAGTCATCGGAAATTAAGAGAATAAAACCTATCAATTAGTGGATATAATTTTCTCAAAAAGTGATAAAGGAAAAAAAAAAAATTAATAACCCAGCTTTGTCAGAGAATGCAAGAAAGTGTAGAAAATACCAGGGACTTTGTTTCCAGTACTCAAGTTAAAACCTTGTGCAAATTAATTGAAACAAAGCAAATGTCTTCTTAGAACCTTTCACACTTATCCTGATCGTCATCTCTTGGCGTTGTTTTTTCTCTTCCGACCGCAATTTCCTTTACGCTTTGTATTGATGGATCAAGGTTGTTTCTTCACCTTGATGACACGACTAACAGTTGAAAGGCTGTCACTAACAATATCTGCGATCTCTCTGTAAGGCTTACCAGTGTGTTCGCGTAGCGTTACAATTTTCGTACGCTTCCTTGAAGTAATGTCAATCCCAGACAGTGGCCGTAGGACAACTAATCGACTATCGAGACAATAGTATCTGGGCATGAAAAATCTGATGCAATCATGGTTGACGCAATATTTTTCAAAGCCAAACAAATTTCACTTTCGCCCCCAAAATAGATTTATATTGCTACATACCACTGAAAATGACCTAATTTGAGTGGAAAACAGAAATCGATTACACCCTGTCACTCCAGCGGGTCTAAAACTGATCGTGTGGTGCAGAAAAGAACACTAAAGTAGTTGTTTCAATTAATTTGCACAGGTGTGTATTTTAGTATTTGACCTTACCCGCTAACTAGGCAAGACAATGCGAGATTCGAAACATATGCCTCACACCCACCATAAAACTGAGAAACCTGTCATCTAATAGAGAGGAGTGTTGTAGTATAAAACAAGCAGTTGTTTAGTTAATTTTCAAAAGCGTGTATGATGGATCAGTCAGTCAGTTAAGTGTCATACGTAATACACGCTTTGGGCGATCATGTCTCGAAAGAAACATAACTGGCTGGGCAGAAGGTTATCCCGTAGTAAGTTGCCATTGCTTTCTGCGGTAGACTGGTTGCCAGCTAAGGCTATAGAATCCAATCTGTCCTATTATTTAACCCATAACTGGAGGGAAGAGGCGGATTAATATCTTTCCCAAGGGTATTTGTGCGTAAGTGCAAGGAATTCAACTTGAAATTCGAAATCTGTTCCCCGATAACGGATACAATTCCGAAAAGCATTGCGAAGAAGTTGGGACTCCTGGAAATCTGAGCAAATAATTAAAATCGGCTAATATATTGATAACAGTTTTGAAATAAAAAGATTTGACGCCGATGGATGTTCACAAGAAACCCCCAGGAATTTCTTGTGTGCTGCTGCCTTCCCCTTTCTTACATTCGATATGCCCTGTGAGGGCTAAGTTTTCCAGGCCCTCCTAACTCATTATGTAATCAATTGTCTCTTTCTGATTCTGAATATTTCTTTTTGGTACGATTTTCTTTAAGGCTTTCTCTTTGCTTACTCGCCCCGTTCATGAAATTCTCAGTATCCTTCTGCAGAAACACATTTCTGTTGCCTCCAGTTTCCTTTTCATATGTGAGGAGGTAGTTAGAAGATAGCATTAATGAAATCAGGTAAACTTCTAAAGAGATTCCTGTTTGATTTTTGTCATGGAAGTGACCTTCATGATACCCCGCCTATGGTGATTTCACCCCGGAGAGACATCCGGCTGAAAGGCCATACCTTGTGAATTAAATTTGGTTGACGAAACTGTTTGGAAGCCGCACGAAATTAGATGCCTTTGTGGACGAGGACTTGAGAATAATTACCCACTCACGCCAAATCTCAGAAACTATAACGAAATGTCCGCTCAGCGTAGCTGCAGTATAAACCACAGGTGGACTCAGTGACCCCTGAACAAATAGAAATGTCTTTGAGCAGATATCTGTAGCAGGGATTGGTTAGTTACTCTAGTAGACAGGTATACTCGGATAGGAGCGGCCAGCCAAACCAGACAACTCCTGACCACTGACAATGCTCATTTTTTTTTACCTCATTTCCATTGCAACACATATAAGAGAGATTAGAAATACGACGAAGAGCATCAGACTAACCAGGCAGCATGGGTTATGGTCGGCAAATCATAAACTAAAATAAAATGAAAAAAAAAATGATGACCAAGAGCTGCGGAAATCGTAGAATTTGACGATACTGGAGGTGTTCATAAATGTTTGGAAGAGTGAGAAAGCTCTAAAAGAGGCTTGACAAAAGATTAGAGAAATCAGAGACTTGATGAGATATTTGGATTTATTCAGGTTGTAACGTGAATATTTAAAGGTATTTTTAAAATCTGGTTGCAATTTAATGTTTGCTGAGGCCTACTATTGACCTCTGGAGGAAAGACGCATAATTATCAGAAATAGGACAATTAATGCACAATATAGAATTATTAAGCAACATCGAGCCTGCTCAGTACTTAAATGGGTGACCATTTGGGAATACCAGGTGCTGTAAACGTAAGGACCAAGAATGGTCCACCGGTCCTCCAGGTTTGGGGGTTGGGTGAAGGGCTAATAACCCTGCCCCGTAAAAAACAGTTTGTTACAGAAACAGTAACAAAAAGTTGCTGCCCTATGCACCATTGGGTGTGATGGATAAATGATGATGATAGAATTATTCAATAGTGCGATTCGACTTAAAAAATATTGATTCATGTGAGATTTCGTATAGCATCATTCATTGAAATATATTAGGAATGTTGAAAATTACACCCCGACCCACTATTCAAAGCCTAATCAAAACGCTTTAAAGATTACAAAAATAACAAAAAAAAAAAACACGACTTTCTAGAGTTTAGAACTTTTCAGCACTTATATATAACTTCGATGTAGTCCAATGGTGAGCTTGTTTTGCTAGATCAAGTACAGCTGAGCAGTAACTTGGAACCTCATTGGATGAGCCACAATTTCGACATTGTACCACATCTAGGCCAAGTTTAGAATGTTTTTAGGGCACTTCGGCGTGGTGTAATGGTTAGCAGTCTTGTTCGGCTAAATCAATTACGACTGAGTAGTGAGTTCGATCTTCACTAGGCGCTCTTCTCTTTCGTCCTTGTGGCACACATATGCTAGCTTTGAAAATGACACATATATAAATAAACTTGTGTGAAGTAGAACGTTTTTTGCCGCAGATAGTTTAATAGTTTTCGACACAATTGAACAAGTAAATTTAACTTAATGTTTTTTTTGTAATTTTAATAGTTATAATATTTACCTGATTTCCTGACCTCTCACAATACCTTCTTAGTATCATTTTCATTAAGTAGCAGAATGGTCCTTCCACGTAGATTGATGCAATTTGTTCATAATGAGAAAAATGCTGTCTATCACATTTCAAAACCAGAAAATCAACTGTGCAATTGATTAAATAGTATGGTAGACTGGGCTCTGTAACCTTGAGTCGCAGACTAAGAAAAGGAACACACTGATTTCAAAAGAGTAGAAAAAGCAACAGAAAACCGCTCCACTGTTTTTTTTTTAAATTTGTGGCAATTCAGAAATAATGAAGAAATGGAATGTGGCAAGCAGGGGTCATTATGCATTCTAAAAGGGCATGCCATAAAAAATAATTGTTATTCATAAGATAAAGAATTTAAGTTTTAAATGAAAAAAAAAAAATTAAATTCATGTCAGCAGGTAATAATCTTACTAAAATATAAACAAATAATACAAATATAAACAACAAAAGCATAATACGGAGCTTCCGTTAAAAAGCAAAACAAAATGATTTCCCCCCACATCTCTATGAGAGTACGATAGTACATAGGTTTAAGTTAAAGTAGGGTCTTGTACGAATAGATGCATGCTGTTCCAAAAGATGTTTAGTTCCGGCGATAATTCCACTTTGGGATATTTCAGACATCAGGAGATGACTAAGTAACTAACAAATTAGAATTCTTTTAGCACTAGATTGATTATAAAGTTAGCATTAAAGGTGTTTGAATACATGAATTTGTTTAACAGGAATTTGTTTGGACAACGCGCTTGTTTAACGTAGAAATATGTTACAATTTCAAACTTTATCCCACGACGTAACAAATTAGACAAAGTTTTCTCAATTTTACAAGAATTTTTGACTGCTATGAAAAAAAAAAAATTAAAATATAATTTAAATAAGACATCTTAATAGGTTTCGGACAAAGAACAGCTCTAATGGTTTAAAAATACGACAAAAGCAAAGAAAGAAATAAAAGCTGAGATTTATATATAATATACAATACACACCTTACAGACCACTCCAGCTGGTAAACTGCAGAAGGAATAAATTCCAATGGCCTGGAATAGAGAGAAAAAAAGAAAGAATAAAAAAATTAAATGAACAGACCAGGCGGATGTAACAACAAAACTGTTTTCGACACACTTGAGATTAGTTGTTAAAAGCAGGAAACTGACAGATCTTAATTTAAGTTTAATGTACAGGGTTGGTGACTCTCATTAACACGATGAAAAAAGCGTAAGTTTTAACAATAAACATTAATTGAAACGAAGATCTGTTTGATAGCGGACCACTCTTCTTGTATGTTTTACAACCTTTCAGAATATTTGTGATAATGGCTCTCCACAATTTCTTTTCCTTGATAAATCTTATCATGTTTTCTTTCCGATTTTTTATTCCGCCATCCACTCACTCACTCAATCACCCTTGGGAGGTTACGCGTTGTTTTCCTCTTGCCTTCAATCTGTACTGTGAGTATCAAATTTTCCGAGCCTTCTATCCTCATGTTTCCTGGAAATTTTCACTATTATTTCAGGATAGATGTTTTTTTTGTTTTTTTTTGCTTTCATTTTCTTTAAATTTTTTTCGTTTTTCACGTGTTCAGTCCAAGGTATTCTCAACATCCTTCTGTTGAACAACATTTCTGTTGCTTCAAGTCTTTTCATCTGTGCGCTGATTTTTCAGCATTCACACTGGTACCGCTAACGCTACAAGACAGGTAATAAGGACTAAGCTCCTAAGTATATTGCATAGCGGTAGGATGTGCGTTGTGGTGCAGTGGCTATTGGCTTGGAACGAGAAATCGGAGAGCCGAGTTCGATATTCCAGTTGAATTCGTTGCATACAGTTACGGGCAAATACTCCTGGGAAAGGTATTAATCCGCTGCTTCTCCCTCCAACTATGAGTTAAATAGCGTCGGTTGGCAACCATTCTCGAGATGGTGATTCGATAAAATCATCCCAGTGAGTCTTAGCTACTCGTGGGGATACGGCGACCCATGGAAACGCACTATGGCTGGAATTCTGCAAGCGTTTATTTTCACAATATGAATTTTCTATATAGAAAGTGCTTTGACACTAATTTTAACGGCTGACTTCAGCATCCATTGAGAGTTAATGTAAAAGATGGGTGAAAATTCAAATGAAGACACGCAATGTACGATAACAGGTATTTTTGAAAGGTTTGAGAAAAGTATTAAAAATTAATTACTTATTTACGTTTCATTTCTATTATACGAAGCGAAAAAGTTTGAACAAATTTAAAAACTAATTATATTTCAAATTAGTTAATGCATTGCGTTCAATTTGGAAACGAACTTTAATAATCTCTGAATTAATTATGTGCTATTTCATTACATATTCATTCTCACGTGGCTCAAAGATAGAGGTTTTCAAATTGGATTTCGAATGGGATTCACAGAAATTAAAATGAAAATACAAGCAACTTTTTTTTATGTCTGTGTTAATCGTTTAATTACATTATATTTGGAAGGTAGTTTTATTGATGAATCAATATGTCCTCACTACCTATATATAATAATGGTTTTATATAATGATTTATACCCATTATTTTTTACAGTTTTTTATGCTGTCCTCAAATGAGGACACTGGGTTAAAATGGGTTAAACTAATTTTAGCGCAGAAAGTGAATTCGATGGGCGGTGTTCAATTCTTGCCTCGTTTTGATTCGTTCATTTCTAACTGATGCCATTTGAAAAGATATCAAACAATGTTCTTATAATTATGAATTAGATAGTACACCGTGTCCTCAGGTTTCAGAACATTAAATTCATTTATAAATAACAAGAATTTTTCGTCCAACCGAGCAATGTTTGGAAGGTAATTTTATTGATGAATCAATATATCCTCACTACCTATATATAGTAATGGTTTTATATAATGATTGATACCCATTGTTTTTTACAGTTTTTTATGCTGTCCTCAAATGAGGACACTGGGTTAAAATGGGTTTTAATCTGTTGAATCTTTCTCTTGCTTGTTGTGTAATATAGCAATCTGGCCCCACCCGAGGAAGGTTGATGCAATCGATGGTGTTTCCCGTCGGTGAAGGGGTCGGCGAACGACAAGACAGGTGTTTGAGAAATACATCCTGTCGGGGCCTGGAGCAGATGTCGCAGGGTTATGAGTCGGGCTCGTTTGACCTTATTTCCGACAGCGGCGGAAATGACTACGGAGGCAAACAGAACAGGTGTCTCTTGGAATTACGTGGGCGTTGCGTGGGCAAGGCAAAACCGGAAGGAAAAGTCCCGGTTCTAGAAGACTATAAAAAGACCTCGACACACGGATTCGCCAGCAGAGAACGGCCAGTGGAAGCAGAGAGACACCACAGGCAAGACTACACTCCCGTCGACCCATTCTATGTGCGCTCTCACTCTTCCATTCTCTGTTCCACACGGGTTCGTCGTCAGGAATAAAAATATAACCTTATATTTTTATATATGCGTGTTCTCGTTGTTTGTCGTCGTACGGCGATATATAACAATTGGTGATGTTTGGTGATGCTAACTTCTAAACTTTATGCTACTAAGACACAAGTAGGGAACCTAGTACTGAGAATTGTGAGAAATGAAGGGATTTTAAATATTTAAAAACAGATGATTGATTGCTTGGTTGTTTTGTTTTTATGGCATATCAACCTCGGCAGGTCATTTATTGCCAACTAAATTTTATTTATTTATTGCTGGTAATACCTTTTTCTTTCAGCAATTTATTGTTTTTTTATATTTATAAGTTTTGTGTCTAGTAATACTTTTTTCTTTTTCGAGTATCAAGATTCATTGGGATTTGTTTTTAAGGGCAGGGTTCCCGAGTCCTACCCTGTTATTTAACCCATAACTGAAGGGAAGGGACGGATTAATACCTTTACCAAGGGTACCAGTGCTTAAGTGAATGCAGGGTATTCAACTGGAATTCGAACTCGGCTCGCCGATTTCTCTTTCCGAGCCGATATCCACTGCACCACAACGCACATCCGTCCATAAACGCTTACAGCACCTGGTATTCCCAAGCGGTCACCCATCTAAGTACTGATCAGGCTCAACGTTGCTTAACTTCGGTGATCGAGCGAGAACCGGTGTATTCAACGTGATATGGCCGTAATCCAAAAAAAGATGAAACATGAAATAAACATCTCATTCAAATTAAATATAAACTAAATCTTTATTTTACTCGTTCATTGAATGTCCCCACCCAATAATGATACCCGCCCCTGACAACACGCCCCTTTTGCACGCTACTGCTGCTTATAGTAATACAATCGGCACACACGTGTACACAATCAATAACGATCTTCAAAGTTTAAATGGAACGTTAATCTCCTTCTTATGTCGTCTTGTTTCCTTAACAACATGTCATTTTCTTTCACATTCAGTAGCACCCAGTAGCTAGGTAATATTTGAACTTTTAACCGGGTTTCAGCAGTCGTCTTCCCCACTTTAAAAACTAACCTTGTGTCACAACTCACTCTAGTCGGGGAGTGGGTAAACATTCCTGTGTGTCTTAGTGTATTATCGTCTAGCTTGGGGTGGTGGAATGATTATATATATATATATATATAAATTAGTCATCCACACACAAGACCGTTTCGCTGTATCACAGCTCATCGGTGTGGCTAGACATATCCACTTGCTTCTGGCCGGGATCGAAACTCGACCGATTTGGTGTCAGTCGGAGTCTCTACTCTAAGCCATCGGCATGGCATCAGAGAAGGGAAATTGTAACGTCTTGTATATAAGCATTATATACAGACGCCAGTCACCGAGAGAACGCAATTCATTTCTGAAGAGTCACGCATTATATATATATATATATCAGTCAGTTAAGTACCATACGTGATACACGCTTGGGCGATCATGTCGAAAGAGACAGGACTGACTGGGCAGAAGATTATCCCGCAGTAGGTTACCATTGCTTTCTACGGTAGATTGGTTGCCGACCAAGGCTATAGAACCCAATCTGTCTTGCTATTTAATCCATAACTGGAAGGAAGAGACGGATTAATGCCTTCCCCAAGGGTATTTGCGCGTAAGTGAATACAATGGATTCAACTGGAATTCGAACTCGGCTCCCCGGCTTCTCGTTCCGAGCCGATATCCACTATACCACAACGCACATCCTAAAACCTAAATTCAATAATATTAACTATAAACATGGCTATATATATATATATATATATATATATGTGTGTGTGTGTGTGTGTATTAGAACATGTACAATTGTTTATATCCACTACAAACTGTACATTTTGTTTCGACATTGAAATTACAATGTCTCATCAGGTGGCGTGGAAAGGAATGGAAGGCTTTTTTCTTATATTTGGCGAGTTGTGTGTGGGATGTTGGTGGGGGTTAGCGATAAAGGAATAAGTGTTGTAAATTGTCTGTTAGAATTTTGAAGAAAGTGATGATACATTGAAATTACAATGTCTCATCATGTTTCGACACTGAAATTACAATGTCGAAACAAAATATACTTTTTGTAGTGGATATAAAAAATTTGTGCATGTTCTAAAATATATTTATGATAAATATTATTATTCTTCTTCTATGTGCCCTGTCCTTTCAGGACGCAGGCGATCATGGTTCTCCACGTCTCCCTATCCCTAGTGGCTCCTAGTATGTTTGCTCCCGTTACTCCTGTCAACCCCCGTTCCGTCAACCATCTGATCAGGCCCTGCAAATATGTTATCCGCTGTCTTCCTCTGTCTCTCTTTCCTTCTATCTGGCCAGTCAGTATCAGGTTCTCTAGGCTTTCCTTCCTCATTGCGTGTCCTAGGAACTTCAGTTGTCTCTTCCTGATGCTCAGTATTAATTTCCTTTTTGTTGCCATTCTTTCCAATACCTCATCGTTGCTTGCATGCTCGGTCCACGATATCCGCAGCATCTTTCTGTAGAACCACATTTCCGCTGCTTCCAGTTTTGTCCTCATTTTCGATGATATTGTCCAGCATCCACTGCCGTATTGAAGAACTGACATCACGTAGCAGTCCAGCACTCTTTTCTTTGTTTCCAGTGATATTTTCCTGTGTGTTAGTACTTTACTCAGCTTCTGGAACGCGTCTTTTGCCATGCCAATTCGCCTTCGGATCTCTGTGTCGCACTTTCCATCTCCAGTTAGGACACTTCCTTTCACAGCTCTATATTATATTATATTATATTATATATCGAGAACTGTTTTAAATTAATGTTTTGGACGTTGTAAAATCTTCCTTATTCACTATCTATCTATCTATCTATCTATATATATATATATATATATAAACGTCATTTTAGTCAGTACAAGTATTTTAGTTGATCTTCTTGTTATTTTTTCTTAAATAGCGAAAATTATTAACAACCGGCCCAAAATCGAGAAGTCCTACTAAAGAGAAATTGTGTCTCCCGACAGGGACCGAAACTCTATTAACCAAGGAAATATTAATGAAAGAAACAACTCCCATAGCCGAAGCATGCCGTTACCAATTTAGCCACAGGAGAGCATCTTGATAAATCAAGGTTTAAGGATGCATTTGTAGTTTCATCTTAACGGATAAACGTTAGTCTATCTGTACAATGGTAGAAACCAGAGCGTAGATGACGATGCTGCTGCTACTGATGATATTAATAGATTCGGACAGAATCTTTTAAAAAAATATCTGCATACAAGTGTATTACACGGAATATATTTAAAATAATATTTTACTGTTCGTTTCTTTTTCATGCAAGTTATCTTGATACAATTGCAGAGTTGCCAATGCCAGTCTTTAGGCGCTGAGTCAAGTCTCTTATTCAGTGCATTTAACTCCAGTAAATCAACATCGAGCCCACTCTTATTCCTCAAACACGTTTTTGAGTTTGAGTTTTGCTTGTTGGTATATCCACCTCTGTGGGTTTTTTTAATGCCAAAAAGGCGGGGGTTTTATGGTATTTTTTAATGTTCGGTTATAATGAGAAGGTTGATTTAATCAGATTTTGATGATTTGTTTTATTTTTATGCGTAGGTCTTGAAGGCTATCACAATGCATTTAGTAAAATAAAGGAAGGTAAAGAAAGTGTCAAGTATTATCTATTTATTATTCATTAATATTTCGAGATCAAATCTCATCTTCAGAATGGCAGGAGAGCTTGTTTTCATGTCCGTTCGCTCGTGGACCGTGCCTTTCAACGAATGGTCATCCTTCGCTGCTACTGCTGTCGTTAATTGTATGAGTGTGTGTGTGTGTGTGTGTGTGTGTGTGTCTAAAGTTTTATATTTATTTTTTTGTATTTTAGAAAACTGATGATGTCTTCTAGTTTTGTATTCAAAAATGTATTGCTGGTAATAATTTTTTTCCTTCAAAAATGTATTATGGCAATAATTTTTTTCCTTCAGAAATGTATATTTTCTGTAAAGTCTATTTTTACATATATATTTCTATAAAAGCATATTTTTATACTTTCATAGTGTCTTGACCCTAGTTTGGCTGCCAACCATCTGTCCATAGCTGGGACCCCAACAGGCGCCACCACTCCTGGTCAGGTGATTGCATGCTCCTCACAAACTCTTAATCAGAGACCTCGCTGCCGGATGCAGTTTACCGTCGTACCCAGTACCCCTCAAACAAGAAATAATAATAAGAAAAACTTCTATATGCCGCTTTACAGCAGCTAAAGACATTAAAAATGTTAAATTGATAACTGATCGCAAAAAATAGTTTTGTGAAGTACAGTCACTAACTTAACTCGGCTCCCCGACAAATCGGAGAGTCGAGTTCGAAATCCAGTCGAATTCAATGCATTCTCTTACGCACAAATACCCTTGGGAAAGATATTAATTTATCTCTTCCCTCGAGTTACGGGTTAAATAATAGGACAGATTGGATTCTGTAGCCTTGGCTGGCTACCAGTCTACCGCAGATAACCGGGATAAACTTCTGCCCTGCCAGCCTTAAGGGCACATGGCCCAGTCAATATAGGCGTTGGTTAGTTCCTGTGATTGACCCAAAGAGTTATGAGTTCAATACCAGGCTAAAGCAGTGGTGAACAAGTAACTTACAGGGTTAGAGGGAAAGAACTCATGGCTACCCGAAGAGGCACTACTGCGCAAGGAATGAGTGATATACCCCAATGATTGTAATAAAAATGGCCGGTCCGAAATTCCTAGCACCTGAAAAAAGCCGGAGCGTACAAGGGCCGAAACGTCATACAAATGGCAACAAAGGTGAGGACAATAGTCCGAATAATGTAAATAATGTAGACCAAATTCAGTTTGAATTTATTTCGGTATGCGTGTTATATAGACATTTTCATCTTATCAACTCGACAGTTTCTTCATGTGTTTACTCTGTAAGAAAATAAAAATTTCCGTTTTTTCAGTAAATGATAGCAAATAACAAGGAATGAAAGTAAATACACAAATCGTATCGAGTTATTTTAACAATGTTTTCAAGATAGCAGCGGAATACAAAAAACAAAAATAACTGCTTATTTTGTGCAAGTACAGAATGAGGCTGGTGCAATATTAGGTCCTTTTCATGTACGAGAATCATTCAATAAATTTTTTTTTTTTTAATCATTTCACCCCGAGCAAGGCAGAAACGCCACTGATGTGCAGGGGATGACATAAATGTAAAAAGATTAATTAGAAAAGAGTGAAGAGTACAAACTAGTTAGAAAGGAACAATAGAAAGCTGAGAAAGTAGGTGCGATGACAGATACATAGGTGGAAAGAAAGGGAAGGTTATACAGGGGAGGGGAGAGAGCTAGAGGCCAGTGGTTAGTAGATGAGTATTAACTTTGCATTTAAATTTCTGGAAAAAAAATTTCTAGCCGTCAGGAAAGCAAGAATACGGGAGCGAGTTCCACAGGCGGGAAGTGCGAGAGAGGAAGCTGCAGGAGTAGAATTGTCGTCTGCATTTGACTAACCTGACTGTGAATGGGTGGGACCCAGTTGCCAGTCTGGTTGCACGGGTAAACACCTGTTGAGGAGGCATCAGTGACTTAAGCTCATCCGAGCAGAAGCCATGAAAATATTTATAGAAGAGACAGAGGGAGGCCACATTTCGACGATGGGAAAGTGGCGGTGAATTTTTCGGTATAAGGACTTCTAATACAGATAGAAGCTTACTTTTTTTTTTTCAACGTAGTCTCCCAGAAGTGTCACACACTTTTCCCACCTGTGCACAAACTTCCGTATTCCCTCAGCGTAAAAAATCTTTGGACTGATGTCTCAGCCAATCGCTCACAGCACTTTTGACTGCATCGTCACTTTCAAACTTCATGCCACTCATGAACGCTTTCAAGGGACCAAACAGGTAACAGTCTGAAGGAGCAAGGTCTGGGCTGTAAGAGGGATGAGGGAGCAGTTCTCAGCCCAGCTCGTTGATCGTCTGCACCATTTGGGCTGCTGTATGAGGCTTTGCGTTGTTTTGATCCAAGACGCCTCCATGTGACTGATGACCCCTGCGTTTGTTCAACAGATAGTCAAAGTCCTTGCAAATTCAGCCACTGTTACCCTTCTGTCAGACTGAATGAGTTCATTGACTGATTCGATCACCTCAGGAGACCTCACTTCTGTAGGTCCCCCAGGCCTGTCTTCACCCTCAACACTGCTCCGTCCTTCTTTAAACAATTTAACCCACTTGTAGACATTTTTTGACTGAAACATGTGGCACCATACACAGTTGGCATTCTTCAATGAATTTCAACTGGTGTGCACCCTTCAGCAACCAAAAACTTGATAACTGACCTCTGTTCAATCCTGGAGCATGCTTCTTGGTCGGCCATCTTTGTTAATCTCTAAAACTCTCAAAGTTTTTTTTTTCAATCTGCAAAAAAATTAAATCCCTTTGAAAAAGAAGTAATTGAAAAAAATTTTAAAAAAGTAAGATTCTATCTGTATTAGAAGTCCTTATACCGAAAATTTCACCTTATTTGTTGAATGACCCTCGTAATAATTCAGTTAGTTGCCATACGTGAGACACGCTTGGGCGATCATGTCTATTTTAATCCTTGTTTGACTGGTCATAAAATATTCTCGCAGTAACTTGCCATTTCTTTCTGCGGTAGACTGATTACCAACAAAGGCTATAGAACCCAATATGTCCTAATATTTAACCCATAGCTGGAGGAAGAAGAGATAGATTCATACTGTTCCCAAGGATATTTGCACATAACCTTTTTTAAATAATGGCGATTTCCTAAGCGTAGTTTAAATGTGACACAAAGTATGGAGCAGCAAGTGAGGATCGAACTTACTACACAGTCGTAAGTGTTTTAGCGAGGCAAGCTTACAAACCATTACACGACGTCGAGGTGCCTAACCCGTTTTATATAATTACTGTTTAGACGGGCCAAAATTCACCATCCGATAAATTCACTATTTTAACCGTCCAAAGGTCAAAGAATATCACTCAAAACCTAAATTGAACGTTAAATTATACAAAGGATGTCGACAATAACCACCCGAAACTGGATTCTTAACGTTCGCCAGTCTGATCTTTGTTACATATCGCGAATGTCTTTTCTTGTCAAACCCCCTAATTTAAATTCGAATCAGGTTATTAAGGACAAATAATAATATTTGGGGTGTTTTGAGTCCACTCCCACCTTACCCATTTATATTACATCTGGCTCTATTTATAAGATTGAAAGACATTATTTGAAAGAGGCTTTTTAACAAAGCTGCCTTGTTGGCGAAAAGAGACGGAAACATTAGACTGTTGTTTGTCCTATTTTCTCTGCATTTCTTGTAAAAGGGAGGTTTTATGTATGATTCAATAAAATCAAACAGCGTCGACATTGCTATAACATGTTAATAAATAAATGTTGAGCACAATCAGATTCTCTTTTACTCTTTGGCAAACATTAAAACACTTAAAAAGAAAGCAGAAACGTGTTGATCTACTTTCCTCTTTTACATATATAAAATTATATATCAAGGATTTTACAAGTATATGAAAAAATTGCTAAATACTTAAAATCATATGTATGTCAATTATTCTTTGATAATCTTTGCGTATTGTGGAAATTGGGGTTAAATTCTTCTATGTATTTGATATATATGTCTGTATATCTGTATAACTAGTTTGTCTTATATATGTCATTGAATGTAGGCTCTTTATGTGTGTATATGCGAATTTTATTTGTATACTTGTGTCTGTATTAATTTTGTGTATACGTGTGTATATATGGTTTTCATAGGTAGATGTGTGGGTGTGTAAATGCAAGGGTGGATATATCCATAAATATTTGTATGTATATATGGGTATCTGTGTATACACACACACGCACACACATATATATATATATATATATATATATATGTGTGTGTGTGTGTGTGTGTGTGTGTGGGCACTTGGGATGGTATCTGCGCATGCTTGATTTATGGTGATTTATTCTGTTTAATCACCAAAGAAGTCCTGCATTCAACTAATAAGACCAAGATTTGTGATCAATATTGGACTTCTAGAAATTGAAATTAATTGAAGTGGGGCCTAATATAAAAAAAAAATACTAAGATTTTCTAAAATTAATAATTGCATCAATAACTTCATTCCGTTGTGAATAAGTCCCGAAAGTTTCATTAAAATCAAACAATTTTTCGATTATTACAAGAATTTCAAATTCAGGGGTCTTTCCAAGCAACAACAAAAACAAAAACAAAAAAAAATAGTTTGCGCATGATTACGTTTGCCATAGTAGTAATCTCTAGCAAACACTGGGGAAATCGCTGACAAAAAAAAAAAATAAATAAATAAATAAACAAAATTTCGAATGTATTACAAAGGAATCACAAGTTTAAAAACATGATGAAAAAACTGACCTTTCTTCTTAATAATAACAAACATTTTGACGATAAAACTTTTACATTAAATTTGATCCCTATTAACATCATACTATGCTGTATTTTCAGCGAATGAGTGAAGGTATCTATATATATATATATATAATATCTCATAGCATAGCATTGGTTCCTAAACTTTATTAATTTTAAGCAGTAGGAAATTACCAACGAGATCTCATCAAGTTACAGTTGAATTTGCTACATGCAACCGTAAGTTCTATGCAAACAGTTTCTTTTCTCGCACTTCTTGCTTGCAGAATTTCCTTCAGGTTTCATGCTCTTCATCCAACATTGTTCTTAAAGAAAATTTAAACACAATGTTAATTGTTGCCTACTGTCTTCCTGGTTACTCTTCTATTGTTCTGGCTCATTAGTAATGTCTTCTGTTTTCTAATTCTTTCACGCCCTGTAACCCTGGGTGTTTTACTGGCATTACTGTCATGCCTGGGGTAATTTCGATTAAATTTATATACATTATCCATCGCCGATAGCACGACTCGGAGTTTCTTGCATAACGAAATATTCAGGGTCTGAGTTCAAATAAGACTGTCACGTAAACCTACCTGGTTGTTGGCATATCAATATATTATACTGAGACTACAGTTATTTCAGTTTTAAAAATCATATATGACATTTAAAATAAACAGTAATTATATATATATATATATATATATATCCGAGTGAATAAGGAACGAAGAAAAACTTTTTTTTTCAACGTCCAAAACATTAATTTAAAACAGTGCTCGATATATAATATATAGAGCTGTGAATATTTATTATAAATTATAAGGAGACATTGTAGTTTCAATATCGAAACAAATGTACGATTTGTAGTGGATATATAAAATTTTGTACATGTTCTAAAATATAATTTATAATAAATGTGTGTGTGTGTGTGTGTGTGTGTGTGTATAGTAAAATGTATTAGTTGTAAATATGAATCATTCATGTTAAAAATAAAGGGAGGTTACTTGTACATTTTCTAAAACAAATTTATTTTAAAATTTAAAAAAAAAATTAGTTATTAATTACCAATTATTAGTCACTATAAATTAATCTTTACTGAATCTGGATCAACACATTTGAGTAGATATTTATTTTTATATCTACTATCAAATCAATACAGTGGGTTTTTTTGTATTTTTATATTACCTAAAGTCGTATAACTTTAAATAATATAAAATACGAAAACACCACTGCTCTCTCTAAATATTTATGGCAATTAAAGGTTAGTTGCATTTGTCATCAAATGGGATATCATAGGTAGAACTAAATCTTACAACGGGAAAAGAAATAGATATAAATTGTGCCTTGCTGAAAAATTGTCTTAAAACAATTGACTAACGCTAAGCGAAATGAATTTTTAATAAATAAGATAAATGTTTTTACTTTACTCTTAAAATGAACATTATGACTTTTTGTAAAAAATGTATCAGTTCTCTCCCTTTATTGTTAATGATTTACATTTACAATTATATTTTCCGTCGTGTGTATATATATATATATATATCTTAGAAGTAGCACAAACTCATGGGTTGACAGTCCACTGTAGTGATTTATTTTAAGAGCGCTCGATACTTTAAGTAGAGCATTATATATGGTTATATTTTTATTATAAATAAATACCAATTATAAGCACGTCGTCAGGTAGTGAAATCCCTGCTTGACGAGGTGCTTATAAGATAGTACCGAAATACAACAGGTCTTGTGTTGCAGTAAACTTTTTTCTTTTTTTAATCATTTCACCCCAAGCAAGGCATTCCACTGCCACTATTGCGCTTGGGGCTACATAGGGGGAGGTAAATAGGAAGAGTGGTTAGATATAGGAAATGTCAGAAGGGGGGGGTGATAGATAGTTGGGTGGGTGGGAAGAGTGTTTGAAAGAATGGAAGTTAGTTTGTTAGGTGTCTATTGACCTTACATTTAAACTCCTGGAAATTGTAGCCGTCGGGGAAGCAGTCATGTGGAAGAGAATTCCACAGTCGGGGAGTGCGAGAAAAGAAACTGTTGGAGTAGAAGTTGCGGTTGCATTTTATCGGTTTCACTATAAAAGGGTGGGATCTAGTTGCTAATCTAGTATCTCGTGCAAATCCGAACCTAGGGGGCACCAGTGATCTAAGTTCATCGGAGCAGAAGCCGTGAAAGTATTTATAGAAGAGACACAGGGAAGCCACGTCGCGCCGGTGAGAGAGAGACTGCAGCCGGTTTTGCTAAGTCGGTATCGATCACATTACAGACCCTCCGCTGTACCTTGTATAGAAGCCCAAGGAGAATAGCAGGGACACCCGACCAGATATGGCAACAGTATTTAATGCACGGGCGGATGGTAGATTTATAAATGTGCAGGATAGATTCAGACGGAAAAAACCTCCGGGCCCTGCACAGAGAACCGATTTTCATAGCAGCGGATTTAGCAATGGATTCGATATAGTCATTCCAGTTGAGGTCCGCTGAGAGTGTGAGACCAAGGAGGCGTAGTGTTTTACTCTCTGGGAGGCAAGCCTGGTCCATGCTAATAGGAGGTAGGTGCGATTGTCTAAGATGATTAATTGATGTTTTTATTATAAACTTATAATAAAAATATTACCATATATATGTACATATATTTGTTTCTCGTTGGAAACAGCCCCTATTTCTGTTTATATACACAGACACACACAAACCCCGTTTACTTTAAATGACATATATGGTTTTTAAGAATAAAGTAACAGTGGTCCTACTATAATAAATAGCTATGCCAACAACCAGATATTACGTAACTGCCAGTTTATACTCAGCAACGACAGATTTTTGTTGTGCATGAAACTCCGAGAGGTATTTCCGGTGAGGGATAATATGTATATTTATTAATACTAAATTACTCTGTTGTTTTACATCGGGCACTGTTTTATTAAGAAAACTACGATATGTTATAATTATAATTATACATTTGTGCGTTGTGGCGCAGTGGATATCGGCTCGGAACGAGAAATCGGGGAGTAGAGGTCGTTGAATTCGTTGCGTTCACTTACACGCAAATACTCTTGGAAAAAGTGTTAATCCGTCTCCTTTCCCTCCAGCTATGAGTTAAATAGATTAGGTTCTATAGCTTTTATTGGCAACCAGTCAACCGCAGAAGGTAATGGCAACCTATTGCGGGAAAATATTTTTCCCAGTCTGTCAAGCGCATATCACTGATTGACTTAAGATGATATATATTATAAATTTCTTGCCACGTGAACGTTCAAATAAAAAACCGTTACAAGAGCGTTGTTAAAAAGAAAAACGGTAAAATCAGTTCTTAAAAATCGCCTGAAGACACCACTCATGGTAGAAACCTGGGTAGCGAAATAACTAGTTTAAAAATGGAATATAATTACTTAGTTTTTGGTCATAATAAAATTAAACCAGTGCCCATTCGTATTAAAAACTGTTCAATACAATTATATTGTAGAACTTTTAAATATATTTTACATTTGTAAACGAGTTACTACGCGACCTAGGTTTCTACCATGTGGTGTCTTCAGGCGATTTGCAATAACTGATTTTACCGTTGGTTTTTTTAAGAACGCTCACGTAACGGTAGTTTTTTTTAACGCTCACGTAACGGAGAATATTTGAATGCGCAATTTTTAAAATTACAAGAAATTATAACGTTTTCATCCATGAGGCCACTCACATTGTTTTTAAAAAATGATGGATTTCATACTATTTTTTTTAGTATTTATTGCCAAGTGAATAATTGCAAATGAAAATATAATAATTCTTTTGTTAATATTGTACAATAACATGTGCAACAAATGAATTTATAAAAATTTACTAATTACCTATGTTTCAGTATCAATGAAAGTTTCATCAATGAAAGAATGAAAAAAAATTTAGGGTGATTCGAACGAGTTCATCTTTGCTTCCTTGCCTTGTAAAATTTTGCAAAATTATAACAAAAGAACCATATATATTTTCATTTAGCAATAAATACTAAAAATAGTATAAAATACATTGAAGCGTAGGGAGCTAGTTAATTTTTCTTTAATTCGGCCTAAATGTCTTACCGAACTCCCTACAGCTTACACGTTTTATGAAGAGTTATAATCATCAGAAGGGTTTTTTCATCATCATCAGGTTGGTTGTCGGCAGGTCGGAATGGTATTGTGTGGAATAGCGTAAGAAGAATAAAATATACATTTTGCATTTTAAAATAGATATTTATTGAAAGGAAAGACTAACATAATTTGTATGAGTTAATGTGTAATTAGAAACATTATTAAGAGGTTAAGGGCAGAGTTCGTACAAAATATTCTTAGTAGTAATTGTTGAAATAGATAAGGAGAAAGAGGACAATGTCCGGGTTGCTTGAAGTGGAAGTTACGTTTGAGATGTGCGTCTCTCGGCTCCCAACGACCCTCTGGCTGACTGACGCTGTTGAAGTTCTTTCTAGATTTTTGGTCTTGCAAGTTGCTCCCATTCATCAAAAATCATTTTAACACCTACCTGCGAAATCTGGTTTTGACTTTTTCTTTAAGCACATGGTCAATTCTTTTTCTATTTGAGAAAACCAGGATTTCACACGTCGTTGTGAATTTTTGTAAAAGTGAACAAGAGAGTTGCTTTTAATTCATTTCTTATCCGCTACAACATCATTTCTTAAAAAAAAAAAAACAAAAAAAAAAAACTGGGGTAGCATAATAATTATGGCCGGTAGTGTGTGTGTGTGTGTGTATATATATATATATATATATATATATATATATATATATATATTATGTTTGGTACGAATAAAAATAAAAATAGATTGTTGTAGTCGTATATTAAAAAAAGAGGAAATAATGCTAAATTTGATACTCTTTTATTATGGACATGTTAAGAATAAATAAATGACCCCAAACTTTACAAATGAAATGACTGTATTCTGTAGAGACAATGTTTAAGCTACACAGTAGACAATAATTAAAAGAAAAAAGTAAAGAAATATAAACATTAATTTACATGACAAAAATCGATAAAATAACGAATCTAAAATAATGTCACACTATACATAAATAAAAATAAGGCTTTATTCATACACAAATATATTTTAAAAAGAGTAAAAAAACAAAATAAAAAACTAAAAATGTAAGGTCGGTACGAGTAAAAATAGATTCTAGTAGTCGCATATTTTAAAAAAGAGAAAATAACACTAAAATTGATACCCCTTTAACACGGACACATTAATAATAAATAAATAACCCCGTAATTTGATAACCTAACCATAACCTATTTATAACTTGTAAATCAAAATACCTCTACTTTAAAAAAAAAATCCATTTAGTCACTCAAAAAGTTTTCTCTTGAAGATGGAGTCACAATAAAAATGGGAAATTCTGTGTCGCTAAAATGTTGAATTAATTATATTACAATAATGTGTGTGCGTGTGTTTAGTTTTTGATAACTTAGATCTATATTTTTAATGTCAGGTCAAATATACGATCATGGCACTCCACATATTCTTGTTTTCTTTTTAATTGTCCGATATTCTTTAGAAAAATAATATCCTTGTCTTGTCCACTGTTCGAAAATCAGAATTTTCGTTCGTGGCTACACCCGTCTTAAAAAAAAAAAAAATGCTGTTTACCCTATATCTGGGAGAGGAGAGATGGATTTAACCCTTTCGTAAAGACATTTATGCAAAAGTGAAACCCAACAGACTAGCACGGTATTTGAACTTGGTTCGCCTAATCCACTTTCAGTATATCCGTTGAACTACCCGTGCATTCCATAGTGAGAATTACGCATGTGTTCATTCTGATCTACTGAATTCAATTTATCCTGATTTATAGAGCATATCAACGGTAAACTCATTTGCAATTTATAATCTTGTTTTCTGAGTGAAACTTTCATTAATCATTAATCGTATGATAATCATTGACGTGACCTTTATTAATTATTTTCAATATGGATATTGCATGTCGAAACTTGCAATATTAAATGCCGACACTTGCTATAAGTGAATGATGGTAAACATATTTCAGAAGTCGGTGTTAAATCATAAAATGTTTTCTTATTTTGACAACAGAGGAAAGAAGGCTTAGTGAATTTAACACCTACAGAGCGTGTAATCTTTACGAGTTTTTGCGAGACAACAGTCCGAAAAGTGTAAATAATTACAACTCATGTCAGAACTATAGACAGATAATTTTACTTAATAAGCCACTTCCCCATCGTCGAAATGTGGCCTCCATTTGTCTGTTCTATAAATACTTTCATGGCTTCTGCTCAGACGAACTTAAGTCACTGATGCCTCCTCAACAGGTGTTTACTCGTGCAACCAGACTGGCAACTGGGTCCCACCCATTCACAGTCAGGTTAGCCAAATGCAGACGACAATTCTACTCCTGCAGCTTCTTCTCTCGCACTTCCCGCCTGTGGAACTCGCTCCCGTATTCTTGCTTTCCTGACGGCTACAACCTCCAGAAATTTAAATGCAAAGTCAATACTCATCTACTAACCACTGGACTCTAGCTTTCTCCCCACCCCCGGATAACCTTCCCTTTCTCTCCACCTATGTATCTGTCATCGCACCTGTTTTCTCAGCTTTTTACATTTATGTAGCCCCCTGCACATCAGTGGCGTTTCTGACTTACTCGGGGTGAAATGATTAAAAAATAAAAAATAAAAAAAATAACAATATTACTTGAAAATGACACCCTTGAAAGTGAATTTTTAAATATTTAACAACTTTATAAATTATTGCAATTAACATTGTAAAAAAAACGAAAACAATGCTTGTAAAACTAATTTTTAATCGAAAATATTTTTTTTGCTTTAGACAATATTGTTCTTAACATCTAAACTTATTTATAAATGGAACTTTGTGTGTGTGTGTGTGTGTGTGTGTCCGTCCGTGTCCGTCACCTATAGAATCCGAAACGGCTGAACCGATTTTCTTGATTTACACAGTTGTACTATAAGCGTCTGCGAGTGTTCTTAGCTAGATTTTGTGTCGAGGTACCCCCGATAAATATCGAAAATCAATAATCGAAAAAATCGGTTTGTAGAAGGAGTGGTTCGATTTTAATCAAATTTGATACACGCATAGACAAAGGCATAAGAAACGATATTCAGAAGTTTCAAGGTTGTAGTTCTTACAATAGTGCAGAAAATCGATAATATATATATAAGGCAAGATGTTTGTGTGTGTGTCTGTTTATCTGTCTGTATGTCTGTATATTTTATCAGCCCTTTTATTTTATGTTTTGCTTCGGGTTTAGCTATAAGTAGATATAATTGTAGTTTTTAGTCTCAGCCACGATACCATTTACTCAGAGGACTTATTTAGCCTTCAAATTTCAGTTTACGACGAAAAAAACTTATTTGATATCGATACCAGGAAATCAAAATTTGACTTACATCCATTCATTTTTCTTTCAGTCTACGGTTTCGCTTTAACTGGAAACAATTATTGCTTTTTAGTCTTTTGTGCCAACGTCCAAAGAGTCTGAGCTTCAGGACCATGGATTAGTTTTAAAGCTTTCATTACACCCGAGCAACACCGGGCTATACTGCTAGCATATTCATAAAAAGAATTTAAGCATTTCCAATTAAATAATGTGTTAATTTTATTGGGTTTTGTATTTTACAATTCAGAGCCAAATTTCGGTAACGGGAAATCCGATTTTAAAAAAATATAACAATAAATCATCCGTTACACCCAATGGTGTGTACGGGAGCATTTTTGCTGTTTTCGTAACAAACTGTTTTTTTTTTTTTTTTTTTTTTTATAGGGCAGGGTTGTTAGCCCTGCGCACAACCCCCAAACCTGGAGGAAGGTGATTTAAACATTTAAAATATAAATAGTTCTTTTGTTATTATTATTTTGCACACGGCCGAAATTAAGGGACACCCAGTGAGGATCGAACTCGCTACTCAATTATAATGATTCAAGCGAGACAAGCTTGGTAGCCATTACACCACCACTAGGTGCCGTTTAGAGAAATAAAATGTATTTGAATTCGTCAGAGACATCAGCTTTTAACTAAGATAATCAACAAAGTTTACACCTTTGAATGTTTAGTGTTTTTCTAAAATTAAGTAAGCGGGAGTCAGTCAGTTAAGTGCCATACGTGATACACGCTTTGGGCGAACATGTCTCGAACGAGACATGACTGACTGCGCAGAAGATTATCCCGCAGTAGGTTGGCATTGCTTTCTGCGGTACACTGGTTGGCAGCCAAAGCTATAGAACCCAATCTGTCGTATTATTTAACCCATAACTGGAGGGAAGAGACGGATTAATTCCTTTCCCAAGGGTTTTCGTGCGTAAGTAAATTCAAGGAACTCAACTGGAATTCGAACGTAGCCTCCCGATTTGTCATTCCGAGTCCACTGCACCACAACGCACATCCTAAATTATACGTGCTGATAAGGTATAATTACAACCTTGTGTCTGGCGCTTAGACTGCTCGGCCATCCCGCGCAAGAAAGCGAGGGTAACAGATGCAAAAATATTTTTACCAAGACTTACTGATAAAAAACATTTATAAAGTATTTTAATTCATTTATTTATAATTTCTGAAAGTTTAATTAAAATCTGATAGTTATTTGATTTTTGCAAGAAAGACGCAAAAAATTACTTTGCTGACGTAAGAAAAACGAAAGTTTTCATAAAAATTCGAATTTTCTAAAAAAAAAAAAAAAAAATAAAATAAAAAATTAACAAAATAATTAAAGAAATACCTTGGTACTTTTTCTTAATAGTAACAAAGATTGTGGCGATAAATTTTAGTTCTCACAAGTTTAGGGCATTTTTTTCATCATAGGATGCTATTAATTTTGGCATATTCATGAACATACCTGCCTAAAAGATTAAAAAAAAGCGTTAAATTCAGTGGACGTAGATGAGTAAAGTCGAAACCTTGACTCCAAATGCAGAATTGAAATGTAGGCTGCAATGGGTATCGTTTAATGACAGTTTTTACTGCGATATTATATATAAAAATACAAAATAGTTCCCTGTATTGCTCCAGAAAGTAACTGACTCCTACTGCTATGTTCTACAGTTGCAAGAGTTAGATTAAACCAAAAAATGAAATACTGTGGTTCACATAGAACCCATTGTTTCAATGAAAGTTAGCTTACTGTGTCGTACTTAATAATTTTTCTCGTCAAAGAAAATTCTTGAGAATTTGTAAATCTACCATTCGTCCGTGCATTTGATATTGCTGCCATATTTAATCTGGGGCTTCATCTATATTTGCAGATTCTTAATAAAATCCAAAGATGCTTTTCGACCGCCTGAATTTAAGCATGCGACAAGATTGGAAATTAGGTCTCATCATCCATTCTACTGTTGGAATTATCCTTATTTACATAATTTACATACAGATCATTGTCCTCATATTTGTTGTCCTTTTATACTTACAACACTCCGAATGTCAAAAAGGTAAATTATTCCTTTGTGTTTCTTTTTCTATATGCTATGCCCTTTCATGATGTTTGCGATCATGGCTCTCCACAACTGCCTTTCATTTCTACGCTTAATAAATTGTTTTTTTATATCATCTAAACTGTGTTATGCAAGCTCACTGAGTTACTCAAGCTATTTTTCTTACCAATTTGCCTTTAATCTGTCTTGTGAATATCAAAAATTTCAAGACCACTTTCTTTTTTATTTACCCAGGAAATTTCAAATCTTTTCTTGATAAGTACAAGTGTCATTTTATCTCCATTTTTAATAAAACTTTGTCTTTGCTTTCTATTTCAGTCAATGGTATTCTCAGCATCCTTCTGTAGAACCACATTTCTTTTGCTTCAAGTTTCTCATTCATCCGTGAGAAGATTGTCTTGTATTTACTCCAATATAGGCAGAATTATATTACTTAACATTTCAGAACCCTAATAAAATTTTTATTTTACTTGATACATTGCTTAGCGTTCAGGAAAGCATCTTTCGCTAACCTCGGATTTCAGTGTTGCTCTTTCTAGAAATTTTGACAGACAACGCTCTTGTCATTTTTAGAAACTGATAACATTTAGAAAAAAAAACAAAAGAATAAAAAAAAATCAAACGGAAAACAAAAAAAGAAAAAACAAACAATGACAGCAAGATTTTAAAAGAGATCGGCAAATAACAATGCCATAAAGCTTATATTAATCAGTATTGCCTAAAAAGCCATCATATTACCACCATTATGAAGCAGACACTCGTAGAAAGGAAACAATGAAATTATGCAGCATAAACTGTAAAGGTGACTTCAAATCTTGATCATAATTATAAAAAACGAAACAACGGCATTAAACCAGTGAATTAAATACGTTCAATAATTCAATAAAACAAAGTCTCTATATGTAACAGCAAGTAGTCGGTGAACGATTTCAAACATGATTTTCATGACTATCTGAGCATCAAACACGATGATGGAAAAAGACAAATACTTCAAAGTTTTCTTTGATTTTAAAAGCAACGCGCCGTCCCCGTTCTTTTAAATTACCAAAAACAATTAAAAGCTCTCTCTCTCTCTCTCACACACACATTATATATAGAAAACTATAACAATTTATTTTTCTAATTCACTCAAAAAATAATCCGTTATCTTGTAAAAAAAGCAGAAATAATTAAAGATTATTTAAACAAAGCTTGCCCATGGTGTTTAAAACACACACACACTATATATATATATATAACAGCCGACAACTTGCCAAAAGACCTACGAACTCAAGAAAAATCTCAAAGAAAGAAAAAAAAAAGACTTAACTGCAAACACCCATCTACTCAATCGCAGTCAGTTAAGTGCTATACGTGATACAAGCTTTGGCCGATCATGTCTCGAAAGAGACATGGCTGACTGGGCAGAAGATTATCCCGCAGTAGGTTGCCATTGCTTTCTGAGGTATACTGGTTGCTAGCCAAAGCTATTGAACCCAATCTGTCGTATTATTTAAACCGTAACTGGAGGGAAGAGACGGATTAATACCTTTCCCAAGGGTATTTGTGCGTAAGTGAATGCAAAGAATTCAACTGGAATTCAAACTCGGCTCGCCGATTTGTCGTTCTGAGTTGATAACCACTCGCACAACTACATCACCTAGACAGGGGTAAAAACCGCTTCAAATTATGTCCGATCAATTTTAATCGAGTATCACGAGATACTCTAATGACTAGAATGCGTTATAGTCTTCTAAAAATCCCGTGAGCGTGCAATTTGAGTAACGGCGGAGTGTCCCTTAATAATTATATATACATATATATAAATACAGCATGGCTGATGCTAACCTTCAGGAGATAAACTTATTGTGCCTTCTTGATATCACGTTTTCTAATGACATGAAACAGAGTGATTATACCGAATTAACTGCTAGGCCTACTGCTAGAAAAGTTGGTTCACTGTGTTGCGCCAGAAAACTTTTTTACTCAGAATCCATCTTGCATATATATATATATATATATATATATATATATATATATATATATAATATTCGGCAGTACATTGAATATAGCTGTCATATTTGGTCTGGTGTCTCTGCTATATTTATATATTTAGATTCTAGATTAAAATCCAAAGAAGAATCTGTAATATTACCGGTCCTGACCTGGCATCTCGACTTCAGTGATTTTTTCACCGCCTTCACGTGGCTTGCCTCAGGTTTTTTTTTTTTAACTTTTCTATAATAATTTTCATGGCAATTGTTCTGATGAGCTTTTCTTCTTGGTATCTCGATCAGATGAATTTAAGCTTGCTACTAGATTGGCAACTAGGTATCACCGTTTTGCGGTTTGTTTAGCTAGATGTAACCGTAAGTTTTATTCTAATAGTTTCTTCACTCGCACTTATCAACTGTGGAACTAAGTTCCTGCATTTTGCTTCCCTGTCATCGACAACTTTCAAAAATTTAAATGCGACGTCGGTCTTTCTGAAATCTGTTCTTTTATTGCCCTTTCTCTTCACTAAAGTCTTCTACTTCTTTTACTAGAAGTTACTGGGAGTGAAATCCCAGTAACTTCTGGTGTCTTAGTGGCATTATTGCTTTGTTCGGCGTAAAATTATTAAGATAAAATATCCACACAAGATAATATGAAGCAGTTTACTTTAAATAGGTTCGTATTTCACTGATAACGATATATTAGAGCATGAAACCGTAGAGAATAAATAACACGTACATAGGATGTTTTTCAAGTAGATTTTACGCTTTGAAGAAAAAAAAAAGCAAAACAAAAAAGCAAAAAAAAAAAAAAAGATAAAAAAAAAAAGCAAAAAAACAAACAAACAAAAAAAAAAAAAAAAAAACAAACACGAAAAAAGCAGAAAGTTCGCCAAAAATGTTACTGGGTTTCCCAAACATTGACCCAAAGGTGGGCCCTGAAAAACCCATCGACTTTTCATAAGAAGCTGCTGGCAAAATTGAATTCGCGATGTCTATAAAAAGCCATAAATCGTTTTCAGTTGCCTTGTTTTGTCTGAACTTGACACAGTTCGTCTTTAACAAATCCCGACATCTGCAATGTTTCTTGTAAACTCTTTTCTTGGGCAATTAGACAATAAAAAACAAAAAACATTAATGAGAAAAATATACTGAGGAACAAAATATTTTGGAGCTCACACACACACACACAAACATGAAAGCAGGTAAGTATCAAGGTACTGAGTTGGTCATTCTGTTAATAATATGAAAAATGAAATCGGCGAAACGAGTTTAAATCTCAGCAAAAGTGGGTTGTTTTTACTTGAATCGGCTACGACTGCAAGTTTCATAATATACTTCTCACCAGTGCTTGAACCGAGAAATACATTTTCTCTTCTAAGATTTATACTACCCAGGCAGATAAATGTGAATTTGACTCGTTTTTAAGGAAGTTTAATTAAATACGTGCAGCCATTAAAACAGCGTTTAAAATAAGAACTATTATCGATTAAAAAAAATTAATTGCTATATATATATATATATATATATATATATATATATGTGTGTGTGTGTGTGTGTGTGTGTGTGTATTTATTCTACTCCATCAGTTTCTTTTCTCGCACTTCCCGCCTGTGGAATTCCTTTCTATTTACTTGCTTTCCCGACAGTTATAGTCTCCAAGAATTAAAATGTAAAGTCAATAGTCATCTCCTATCTCATTAACCTGCATCCTCTCTCTCATGCTCATTCCTCCGTCTACTCGACTCTCATCAGTATTCTCATCCTTCTCTTATCCATTTTCATGACACCCCCTGTCACGCTTTCTTATAATTTTCCTCCTATGTAACCCCCTGCAAAACAGTGGCAGTAAAATGCCTTGCTTGGGGCGATATGATTATAATATATATATATATATATATAATACTTTAATTACTTAGTTTTTGGTCATAAAATTAGACCAGTGCACATTTGTATTAAAAAGTGTTCAATACAATTATACTGTAGAACTTTTGAATATTCTTTGTTTGTAAACGAGTTATTACGCGACCTAGGTTTCTACCATCTGATGTCTTCAGGCGATTTGCAAATCTATACTATATCTACACTTTTAATATGAGAGTTTATCTTTTCGCAATTTAAATTCAACGCCAATCATTATCTTCTGCATTCTTGTTCTTTTATAGTCCCTTCTCCTTGATAGCAGCTTTTCTCACATTCTCTAACGCTCTTTAATCCCTTGCACCTTAGTGGCTTTATTATCTTGCTTAGGATGAAATGATTAAAAAAATGGGTTTGGATATTTCACGGCTGATAAAGATAATACCTTTAGCACTTGGAGAACGCGGAATATATATCGCGTAGATACACCGGACTATTAAACATATTTATAGAACCTACAGCCTCTTCCTTCTTCTCATTAATGACCCCAGTCTGTCCTGAAAGAAAGTATGGCCACAACTTTACCACGCTAAGTGTTACGGATGTTTTTCCGTTTTTGAGTTTTCTTTTTTTGTAGCAAGTAGGTAGGAGGCAGAAAGTGTGACACAGAGATCCGAAGGTGAATTGGCATGGCGAAGGACACTTTCCAGAAGCTGAGTAGAGACAGGAAAATTTCACTAGAAATAAAGAAGAGATTACTGGATTGCTATGTGATGTCAGTTATTCAATATGGCAGTGAATGCTGGACAATATCATCAAAGATAATGGAAAACAAAGAAGAGATTACTGGATTGCTATGTGATGTCAGTTCTTCAATACGGCAGTGAATGCTGGACAATATCATCGAAAATGAGGACAAAACTTGAAGCAGCGGAAATGTGGTTCTACAGAAGGATGCTACAGAAGGATATTGTGGACTGAGCATGCAAGCAAGGATGAGGTATTGGAGACAATAGCAACGGAAAAGAAAATTAACAGTGAGCATCAGGAAGACACAACTGAAGTTCCTGGGACATGCAATGAGGAAGGAGAGCTTGGAGAACCTGATAGTGACAGGCCAGATAGAAGGAAAAAGAGACAGAGGTAGGCAGCGGATAACATATTTGCAGGGCCTGATCAGGTGGATGACGGAACGGGGGTTGCGAGGTGTAACAGGAGTAAACATACTAAGAGCCACCAGGGATAGGGAGATGTGGAGAGCCATGACTTGAAAGCTTATACTGCCCTGATTTTTAACCCATATACAGGGTAGAAAGAACTTTGGTTATGTATTTTTCCAAAGCTATTTGAGGTAAAAATGAACGTAACTAACTCGGCTGACGATTTCATTCTGCGCCGACTACGCGCACATTCGTCTTTATAATGTTTACAAATAATTCTGCCATGTTTTTCAATATCGACCTACAAAATCAATAGAACCTAATCGATCCTTGGCTTTTGTCTGCACTCAGAATATAATTTAAGAGCAGTTAAATGAATATTTCAATTTTTAAATATCATTTGTTTATTTTTAATGACGTCTGTATTTGGCCGGAAGCACAGGTCGATTGCATATGAGATTATCAATACTGAACGAAATCTAATTCTAATTTATTAAATATGCATGCAAAAACTCCGCATATTATATGTACCGTGTCCCTTCAAGACGTAGGTGATCATGGCTCTCCACTATTTCTTGTTCTTTGTCGTTCTTAATAATTTTTTTCTGTTTATCTCTCCTCAACCTTGTTCTCCTACGTATTTACTAAAGCTTCTTTTGCTTCTGTTCCATGTCCCTTCAAGACGTTTGCGATTATGGCGATCCCCAATTTCCTGTCCTTTGTAGCTCTTAATAAATTTTGTCGCTTTGTTATCGCGCCTCAGTGTTGTTCCGCTATCAATTTACTCAGATTTGTTAGGTAGGTTATGCATTGTTTTCCTCTGACTCTCTTGCCTTCTGTCCAGTGAGTATTGTTTAAAAAATTCCCCGGTGTCGGAGAAAGAGCAATTTTTCTATTATCTAAACGATTGCTCGGGTATGATCATATCAGTATTAATACAGTGTTGATTTATATGTCCACACTGTTTATATCAATCGCTCTATTTGAAATTTACTATGTGTTTAATACCGCAAATGGCGAGTGTGGACGGAGAATGAAAACTTAAGCAACCATCATGCCGGCCTGATGATCGTTTCAGGCATAAAACCGCAAGTCACCATACAGAGTTGATTTGTATGTTCACACACAAGCACTTACAAGATGATGAGCTGAAAAGTTCCCGGCCATGATGGGACAGAAAAAAAGGTTTCATTCCCTTATAAATTAAAGAAATAAAAGAAAATGATTCCAACTCACAAACCAGCTACTAGAGTTTCGTATTAACCCGCTCTTCAAATTCTTTTATAATTTGTTTATATTTCTGAGATACGGTAGTATTTACAGTATTTACATTATTCGGACTATTGTCCTCATCTTTTTTTGCCATTTGTACGACGTTTCGGCCGTTGTACGCTCCGGCCTTCTTCAGGTGCTAGGAATTTCAAACCGAACTCTTTATTACAATCACTGGGATATATCAACTCCATTCATATATATAGTCATCTGCAGACATATCTGTTTCGCTGTATCACAGCTCATCAGTACGGTTAGACAGCTCGGTAGAAGAAGGCAGACTTTTAGCGTGTATATTATCATTATACACGCCCAATAGCTGAGAGTGTTCTAATTCATTACTGAATGAACGATGCGTAGATGCCAGAGTAGCTACTGTTTTTCAAAGTCTATCATTCTTACAGCGAGCTCAATGAGGGTGTGAGAGCGTAGTCATTCGCATATATATATATGTGTGTGTGTGTGTTGATTTGTGATAGTGTGTATCGCCAAAGTTGTTTTTCAGTGGTTTTACTAATAAAATGTATTTTGGCAAGCATTTTCTTTATTGTAAAGTGCTCGATATCGTGGTAGAGATAGAGCGTTGATAAGTACAAAGTGTCTGTCATTTTAACTGATCAGGTTCATGTCAACTTTCCGTGAGTGACACCGTTATGATGTTCTCACTCGTTAGTATATATATATATATATATATATATATATATATATGTGATATTTCTAATATATATGCCTCTCGCATAAATATTGGAACCAGTTAAAATAAGCCTACTTTGGATTCACATCTTTTAATTTCATCACAATTATACTTTTAACTGAGATACGCAAATGAGATTTATTTCCATTTAAGCGCTTCAGATTTGGAGGGTATCTCATTTTAAAAAAATCACTGCTTTAGATTAATTTAAACAAATGTTTCGGCTCCTCGGCTTTGAATAATGATTTACAAGCATTCTCATTCGAGGACCATTGCTACTAATGTACATTTAAATGTCTGTGCAAGAGAAAGATAAATTAAATATCAAAAGTAATGATCGCTTTTTTGTCCTAAGGCGATAATGATAAATCTTACCACACATGCATTTGTTGGTTGGTTAATTTTGTTGAGTGGCATATCAACCTTTATGGTTGTTTAATGCCGAATTCTAAATATTTTGAACGCAGTTATATGCCTTTAATTATAGATAAAAGCTATTGTTGATCAATTTGCTATGAAATGTATTGTTGGTCATTTTATTCTAAATATACGTTGTGGGTCATTTTACTATAAGTATTTTTTGAACAACAAATGGAATTACTATGTGACCAACATCTGGAAAGGGCCAACAGTCAAAGCACCAAATTACTGATTATTAAACACCGTCTTCGAAGGTAACAAGAATGTAAGCAGAAAGGTTTCCAAGTCATATTCAGTGAGCTGTCTTCAGGGAAAAGACCACGGGGTTGCCCTCTTTAAAGATACAAGAACCAGCTCAAAACAACACTGGAAGCCACTGGACTTGAGCTTAAATCGTCTGAAACACACACACAAGACCGTAATAAGTGGCAGTGTTCCATCACCATCGGGAGATAGGGCTTCGCTTTATGGCACATCAACAACAGTGGGTCATTCAATGCCAAATGGTTTAATGTATACAACGTGTATAATTTAAAAACGAACTGTGACAAAGTTCCAATCAATGAAGCTCATTTAGTGGTGATGTAGTCAAATCGATATCAAGTAGTTAGTCTTTGATTTATAGGATTTGGAAGTAGTCTTTATATATTTAGGTACTCTATTATTTGAGAAGCAGGTGCCTCTTTGGGCAAGTGTTGTTTCGTGGTAGCTTTTCTTCCAAATGTTATTGTATTTTTTACAGTCAACCAAGATGTAACTGACTGTGAGTAGTTGATTGCAGTAAATACACCAAGGTGCAGTTTCTCTCTTGAGCAGATAGGCATGTGTTAAGTGGGTATGTCCAATTCTAATTCTGCTTAATATTATATCTTGTATTCGGTTAGGTAATGGTTCTGTGATTTCCACTTTAATTGTAGGTTGATTTTTATAAAGTTTCCATCACCATCGAAACGAAAATTTTTCGAAGTTTCCAGAAGAGAAAAGGAAGCAGTCAAACGACAAAAGAGGAAGGCTCGGTAAGATCAAGCGTTTCCTCCACCAACAATGCAGTCAATTCTATCGGCTCAGGCATTCAAGAATTGGTCTACTTAGTCATCAATGCCATCAACATAAAGGAAGTGATCAGAAAGAAAGAAATTAAATTTTTGGATATGAGATTGTTGAATATCGGTTAATTTCAGTTGATTTGACACGTAAGTAGATTGATGCAATCACTTTACATGGGGAAAACAATCTACTGAGTGATTTAATGGAGAGATATATGAAGTGAATAGAATATAAACATGAAAATGTGATGGACAAGTCCATTATAGTAAAGTGGACTAACCCACATACTGCATTAGGTACTCTCCTATAAATGAGGTAGATTAGCTGGCCTGTAAGTTATTAGACTTCTACAGAGATAAAGCCAGCGACGATAGTTTTGTTGTCATTTTACTATATAAAAATGAATTGCTTGCATTTTTACACTTTCATAGTGTTTGTTTTTGTTTGGGTGTCCACTGTGTACCCATAACTTGGGCCCTAACAGGTGCTACCATCTGCTTCTTTTGCTAAAGATATGCGACAGAAGCAGGTGTACTCAATGAATATCACAAATGCAACACACTTGTTTGAACGCATAAAAAGCGAATGTGTTAAAATTGACAGCAATGTGGAGTTATTGCATTGAGTTTACGTGATACTTGCAAAGCGCATCAACCTTTGCATAAAAAATGATGATTGAAGATGTTATTTGTTAAAATTCCAATTCAATAAAATGTTGTTGAAGATTAATTTCTTGAAAATATGCATTTTTGCCTATGTGTCCAGACTTTAGGGACACTCTGTAGTAGACATATGATAAATATATGTAAAAAATTCCTTTTAACTGTTTAAGCAAAGAAAAGTCTTTTTTATTTATGAAAAACAAAATAATTTTCTCTGTAAAAAATGTTTGTTATGAAGTCAGATGGCTAGTTGATAGAGTTATGTGTTAGTGATAGCGACCATTCGTTGCCCTCAACTGACGTCGTCTCTAACTTTCAATTTCGCCAACTGTGAGGGGATAAAACTATCAGCAATAATGTCTTACTCGAAATTCATTTAGATTCTTTGGTTTTGTGATGTCTGCATAGACAGCGTTAGTGTAATGAATGGCGTTCTGAATTCAAGGAAAATTGACGCGTCCTTTCGAAGTTCAAAGAAAATGAATTTCCTTTCAATCATTTTTTTTTCTCAAAACCCAAGACTTTGTGGAACGAACTTCTGAGAGGATGCTTCCTCGTTGTCGACGACCTTAACCTCGTCAACAGTTATGAATCCTACATATCTTCATAAACTGTACTACTTACCTCCCCCTTTCGTAATATATTACTGTGACCCGCCAGAAATATGATTGGCATCAAAAGCAGAAAACACAAGCAGTGACATACAAAACTGTGACTGACATCAAAGGCAACTAGTTCGAAAGGCAATAACCGGCGAAGATGATTGACAGATGTGCTTGGCCATAGATGACACAATTAAGCGAAAATTCGAGAAGTCAAAAATGCGTGCGAATTTTGGATTATATATGTTTGCGGTTTTCTGTCCGAAATCAGAACGCAAAGAAAGGCGACGAAAAGAGAACTCCTGCTGGTTAACGACTCCCGACAACTCATGCGTGTGCGCAATCTTTCCCCGGCTGTCTTTTACTTCCCATCAGTGTCACCGTCCTTGATGCGAAGACGATCATCATCGTTGGAGAACCAGTCGTAATTTTAAATACTTTTACGCCCAGAAAACAACCTCATGAAGTAACCTTATACCTTAAGTGGCACTTTGGTCTTGTATTGGGTGAATAGCATTAAACAAAAAAAGAATTCTACATAAAACTATTTTTATATTAACTTTATATTAAAAATTGAAGAGGGACGATAACTTTTAGGCACCGCTCCACTTAAATTATGAATATTCCTTTTAAAGGCAGACATGATTTCAAAGAGCATAAAACATGAAATGCTTTATTAGGTTAGAAGATCAATAATAATCCCGAGCTAACCGGATATTTGCTGCTTATGGTATTGATTATTTAAATTAAATATTAACTGAAAAGGCATTGGAATAATTTTGGGTATGGCGATCTCCCTTTAAAATACACTTCATAATTAGGTCATCTGGTTGAATTTAACGAAACACTTCTCTTTTTTTAAACTCTAAATAAATAGCGTATTTAAAGATTGAAAACTTCACTGAAAACTCAAATTCAACCATTCAGTGGTCCACTGTCATCTTCATCAACAGGCCTAAACTTGTAAAATGATCTCCTCATATTTTGATATGCATCAACTGTAACGATGTTAGTCCGTATGCAAAGAGAGACGACGAAACTCAAATTCAACCATTCAGTGGTCCACTGTCATCTTCATCAACTGGCCTAAACTTGTAAAATGAACTCCTCATATTTTGATATGCATCAACTGTAACGATGTTAGTCCGTATGCAAAGAGAGACGACGAAACTCAAATTCAACCATTCAGTGGTCCACTGTCATCTTCATCAACTGGCCTAAACTTGTAAAATGATCTCCTCATATTTTGATATGCATCAACTGTAACGATATTAGTCCGTACGGATCAGTGTATTTTAAATGATAATTCAACATTTCTGAAAAAGAATCGGAATATATGCTGAGATATAAAAAGAAAACGATTGTTGAAATAGTATAAAAATGGTGATGTTGTAGTGGGTCTACTTCAGTATTTGATATTTTCCAGATTGTTGTATCTGTTTTGCCTAAGCCTTTTATTCATAAATCTGCTCTTGAGTCATTGTTCCTAAGTGAAGTGCGTAAGCTAGATTGAAGTGAAAAAAATAACAGCCGATAAATAATGAGATATTTGCCTGAAAGTTTTGCCGAATACTTATTTCTAGTGAAACAATATTTTAAATTAGTAGTTTTTAAATATTGAATAAATATTTTTAATAAGAGAAAATGTGTAAAAACGTTTTACTTCGTTTCAATTCGGTAAATCAATTTTGAAAGAGTGCATACAGCATTAAAAAAGTTACACTGAGACCGCGCGCGACAGCCGAAACGCTGGCCGAGACCGCGCGCCACAGCCGAAACGCTGGCCGAGACCGTGCGCCACAGCCTAAACGCCGGCCGAGACCGCGCGCCACAGCCGAAACACTGGCCGAGACCGCGCGCGACAGCCGAAACGCCGGCCGAGACCGCGCGCAACAGCCGAAACGCCGCCCGAGACCGCGCGCCACAGCCGAAACGCTGGCCGAGACCGCGCGCCACAGCCGAAACGCCGGCCGAACCGCGCGCCACAGCCGAAACACTGGCCGAGACCGCGCGCCACAGCCGAAACACTGGCCGAGACCGCGCGCCACAGCCGAAATACAGGGTGAGATCGTGTGCGACAACAGAAAGACTGGGCGTGACCTCGAGCGACAATGAAACCACTGTTCTAGACCTTGTGAGTTAGCCGAATAGAGATATAATGTGACAAACCACACATTGCAATATAAACAGTGTAGCAGACGGCATACTACAAAAACATTGCGGTAGATTAGACACATCAGTAGCACATATAGTAACAGTCAGTCAGTTAAGTGCCATATGTGATACACGCTTGTCTCTTTCGAGACATGACTTACTGGGCAAAAGATTATCCCGCAGAAGGTTGCCATTAGTTTCCGTGGTAGACTGGTGGCCGACCAAAGCTATAGAACCCAATCTGTCCTGTTATTTAACCCATAACTGGAAGGAAGAGATGGACTAATTTCTTTCCCAAGGGCATTTGTGAGTAAGTGAATGCAAAGAATTCTACTGGAATTTGAACTCGGCTCCCCGATTTCTCGTTTCGAGTCGATACCCACTGCACCACAACGCACATCCTAGTAACAGTACATATATCTAAAACTTCCTTACCATGTATAATTGCCCTTTTTTTTGTAGAAGCAAAATACTTTTTTTTGTTATCTTGAAAGGTTAAACCAAGGACATGAATTGATTGACTGAGTCGTGTGTCAGTAATAGCGGTAATTGGATAGCACCAACTGTTGTTGCTGTCTTCTCTGAATTTTGCTCAATTTTCGCTGCTAGCAATGACAATTTGTTCAACATTCAGCTAGATTCTTTGATTTTCTGAAGTCCGCCGGAAACAGCCATGACTTCTGACGCGACATTTCTAAGATACAGTGTTCAAAAGAAGAAACAAGACAAGAGTCGTCAGCATATTGTAAATGTTTCCAGCAAAGTGGCACGAAGAAAGAGTAACAGTTAGTGTAATCAAAGTACATGAGTAACGAGAAGGCTGCTATCAGTCATTGAAAATCGTAAAGCCAGAATGGACATTGATGAAACTATATAAATATGAAGCGATTTAGACAATGGATTAAAAAGATGAACAGAGAAAAGCTTAAACTAGACATCCATCCAATGAAAACTTAGTTATGTCTCTGATTAAATTTGTCAGTATTGCCCACTGTAATGGCTATCAGCTCGGAATGAGATTTGTTGTATTCGCTGACGCACAAATACCACTGGGAGAGGTATTAATGCATCTCTTCTCTCCCCAGCTATGGGTTGAATAGGACGACAAATTGGATTTTATAGCCTTGACTGGCAACAAGTCAAGCGTAGAAAGAAATTACAATTTAATCCGGAAAAATAAACTACCTAGCCAGTCACGGATCAAAAAGAGACATGATCGCCTAAGTGGGTCTTATGTATAACAATTAAGGGATTATAATAGGGTTTTTAAAAATCTGTTGATTAAACGCCGGGTTTCATCAACTGCAAAAGTGTAATATTATCAACGTGATAATGCTCAGTCCTGTAAACTAAAGATTGCATTAAAACAGATGAAAGTTTCTAGGGAATCATTTTTAGGTTTGAAGATTTAAGTAAAATTGCAGTTCCAACAATTTAATATTTCACACTACCATTTGTAACAAGTTAAAAATATCTAAGCTTGGAAAATAGGTTCACTAAGATTTGACATCTGTAAAGAAAGTTAAGGCATTTGTGAGCAAATATGAATGTTAGTGGATACAGGGAATGGATATAGAGAGTTAAACAGAGCAAAACCCACAATAGATTTCCATCTAAGGAAAGTCTTACCTAGTGTTTGGTTGAAGGTAGCCTATCAACAGCCATTGTCACTGTTACGATTATAACAATTAGGACTTTTAAAATGCTGATTTGAAAAAGGAGGAAGTGTTTAATCAAACGCGAATGTGCGGTGTCATAATGGTGATAAGGGCTGGTTCTATAAACTAAAGATTACATCAGAAAATATAAAATTCGATAAAGAAATTATTCCAGAAATTCTTTTACGAATTGATCACATTTTCTCGATTTTTATAGACAAGTTCTTAAAACACAAAAACATGGAACCGACTTTCTCGATATTCTGTTCTTTCAAATCACAAAGCATAAAAATATAATCAGAATTATGAAGCAAGGGGAACACTGGAATGTCGCTATAACGATTAAACTGAATTTTTGTAAATGACGTCACCTTTAATGACTCCATCAAACGGAAGAATACCGGAATTAGCCAAAAGACAGTGTCATAAAAAGACAAAAAACGAAATCTTTTGACAATACATGCATCAACATTCGAAAGTACACGGGGAAAAATACAAAAACAAACTTCTGAAAGAACGTATTCGGAAATTAGTAAAATATAATAAAAAAAGATAGATAGACAGACTTTGTCGATAATGATAAACAAAACTTGTTTAAACAAAATCTTAGTACCCAAATATATATATATATATCCTTAATTGTGAATATTTAGGTTTATGCTAAGTCTGATTCAGTCCGTTAAGTACCAGTCCATGATACACACTCGGGATGAAAAGAAATTGAAAAAAGAAAGAGACATGACTGACTGGGCATAACACTTTCACGCAGTTGGTTGCCACTGCTTTCTGCGGTAGACTGGTTGCCAACCAAGGCTATAGAACCCAATCTGTTCTGCTATTTAACCCATAACTAGCGGGAGTAGAGTCGAATTAATACAATTCCAAAGGATATTTACGCGTAAGTGAACAATGAATTCAACTTAGCCTGGTAGAAAAAAACAATAGTAAACGGTTAGTTAGTCAGTCAGGTGCCATACGTGATACACGCCTGGGCGATCATGTCTCAAAAGAAACATGACTGACTGGGCAGAAGATTATCCCGCAGTAGGTTGCCATTACTTTCTGCAGTAGACTGTTTGCCAGCAAAGGCTATAGAACCCTATCTGTACTATTATTTAACCCATTAACTAAATGGAAGAGACGAATTAATAGATTTTCCAAGGATATTTGCGTGTAAGTGATACAAGGAATTCAACTGGAATTTGAACTCGGCTCCCTGATTTGTTGTTCCGAGCCGATATCCACTGCACCACAACGGACATCCGTAAAGGATACGCTGGTAAAATAAATCTTCTTACACTAATGAACTATTCTGTGAAACGCTTTGCCAAACATCGCACTATAGTAGCCCACCCTCATACACGCAATAGACGAATTATGCTGAAAATGTTTCTGTTCAACAAAGAAAGGCAATGCGTTGAGTCATGAAATCGTTGATGCTGTTGAACATATTCACCCTTTAGCCCAATTGGTACATTATTTCATAAATTTCTTTAAACCACCAACGCCCTACCCTTCCTAAAATCAGATGTTTGGCAATTGAAATACTGCTATGCTGCTCCAATTACTTCGAATCATTTTCTCCCTTTCAAACTTCTTTTAACGTTTGTAAATAGATGAAGCAAGATTTGGTGAGTTAGGTTAATGGTCTATACACACAAACCGCAAATTCCTCGAAACAGTCATCATCTTGCTAGTCCAAACGAACTGTCCCGTGAAAAGAGATCACTTTCATGACAATCCTCCCGCCTTTCTTCTGTTAGCCTCCTTTAATCGGTACAGCAAATTAGAATAATATGGCACATAATTTTTTTTCGCAGTTCTGTGTGAGTTAATAGTCCACAAAATACAGTCGTCCTGGGCATGACGGTAAACGGCATCCAGCAGCAAGGCCTCTGATTGGGAGGTTGTCAGGAGCATGGAACCACCTCTTAATTGCTGTTGTTCTCAGGTCCACCATGACCCGGTGTGGTAGTACCTGTAAGGGTCCCAGCTATGGGAAAATAGTTAATCACCAAACTGGGGTCAAAACACTATGAAAGTATAAGAATAGACTTTTATAGAGATATATACATAAAAATATAATTTTATAGAAAATAAATATTCTCAGCAAAACATTTTTGAATACAAAACTAGAAGACATTTTCAGTTTCCTAAAATAAAAAAGAAATAAAAACAAAAAATTTGAATTAAAATCTGACTAAATCAACCATCTCACTATTACCGAACATTAAAAATATACCTTAAATCCCCACCTCTTTGGCATTAAATAACCCACAGATGTTGATATGCCATTAAAAAAGACTCAAACAAAAAAAAACTCAAAATACATAAATTATCTGTAGTTTTAAAAATTCATAAAAAAATGACCACATGAAAATAACTCTACAGGATTTATTTGAATAAATAAGTTAAAAATAAAGATTTTTTACACTATTTACAATGTTCGGACTGTTGGCCTCATCTTTATTGTCATATTCACAACGTTTCGGTCGTTGTGTGCTACGGGCTTCTTCAAGTGATATTTGTCGGAATTTCGAACCCAAACCAGAAACAATTAGTATGTTGGCGTTTTTAAAGATTGATTCGATGACGTGTGTATGGACGTTTTTCGCATGTCAGCCCATTCCAGTAAACTTTTGTATATATTTCAACCCACGTCAGAAAATAAAAGGATATTGCTTGAAGAAGACCGGAGCATAAGACAGCCGAAACGTTGTGAACGTGACAAAGGACCACAGTCCGAATAAAATAGTGAAATAGTTACAATACGTCATTTCAGAAATATACACAAAGTTTTACTTAAATCCATCAAGACTCTTCCTGATAGAAAGAGTACAATTATTTTCATTTGTTTTTTTTGGGGGGGGGGAGTCTTGGGTATGACGGTAAACTGCATCCGGGAGAAAGGCCTCTGATTGGGAGGTAGTGAGGAGCATGGAATCACCTCTTAATTGCTGTTGTTCCCAGGTCCATACTGACCCGGAGTGGTATCACCTGTGAGGGTCCCAGCTATGGGAAAATAGTTAACCCCCAAACTGGAGTCAAAACACTATGAAAGTATAAATATAGACTTTTATAGGAAAATATAAATTTTTGAAGAAAATTATTACGAGCAATATATTTTTGAATACAAAACTAGAAGACAATTTCCGTTTTCTAAAATTAAAAAAACAATTACAAAAAGAAAAAAACAAAAAACTTTTCACCAAACTCTGACTAAATCAACCTTCTCACTGTAACCGAACATTAAAAAAAGACCTTAAAACCGTAACTTGTTGGCATTAAATAACCCACAGGGGTTGATATGCCGTTCAACAAAACTCAAACAAACTCATTTTTTTTTCTGATATTATTTTTTTAATTTTTTTTTTTAATCATCTCACCCCAAGCAAGGCATTCTACTGCCACTGTTGCGCAGGGGGTTACATAGGGGAAAGTGATGAGAATGAGGGGTTAGTTATAGGAAATGTCAGGAGGAGGGTAATAGACGGATGAAGATACCGAGGATGTGGGTGGAGTAGATGGAAAAAGAGAGAATTGATGCGAGTTAGTGTGATAGGAGATGTCTATTGATCTTACATTTAAAGATTGTAGCTGTCGGGAAAGCAAGTATATGAAAGGGAATTCCACAGGTGGGTAGTGCGTAAAAGAAGCCGTCAGAGTAGAAATTGCGGTTACACTTTATCGGTTTCACTGTCAAAGGGTGGGACCTAGTTGCTAATCTAGTAGCTCGTGTAAATTCATACCTAAGGGGCACCAGTGATCTAAGTTCATCGGAGCAGAAGCCGTGAAAGTATTTAACAGGCACAGGAAAACCACGTCACGCCGGTGAGAGAATTGCTTAAAATGTGTTATATTTATGAGAAAATATTCCCGATACCGGGAACAGCCAGATCAGGTTGAAAATGAAGTACTGCCGTTATATCTGACTTGGAGCTGGCCAGTTTTCACTTTCTAGAAGATGCGACCTTGTAGGCGATGAATTTTTGTCATCGTACAGCGTCGTCTCCACAGACGGAACTTTGAACACCTCTATATACACTATCGCTATTCCCAAGACGAGCTGCATTTCTTCATTCTACTAGTTCCAACCTTCACAGGTGAGATCCGCCATTCTATATACACGGCCATATTCCCTTCGTATTTCATTAGTGAAAAGTCCCACTCGAATAGCTTCTTTCCATGAAACGTCACCTTGTGGAATAGACTAACAAGAGAATGTTTCAAATCTGAGGTTAACCGTTGGGTTGTCCCACCTCTCCACATAGACTGTGTCGTTTACATTTTACTGTTCTAACAACAAATCTTTTCAGTAACCTTTACCTCAACTGGTTCGTGTTTAGTAAAAAAGATATTTTTGCGTATATATTACTAGCAGTATAGCCCGGCGTTGCTCGGGTGTAATGAAAGCTTTAAAACTAATCCATGGTCCTGGAGCTCAGACTCTTTGGATGTTGGCACGAAAGACAAAGTTTCCAGTTAAAGCGAAACCGTAGACTGAAAGAAAAATGAATGGATTTAAGTCAAATTTTTATTTCCTGGTATATATATATTATCGATTTTCTGCACTATTGTAAGAACTGTAACCTTGAAACTTCTGAATATCGTTTCTTATGTCTTTGTCTATGAGTGTATCAAATTTGATTAAAATCGGACCACTCCTTCTATAACCCGATTTTTTCCGATAATCGATTTTCGATATTTATCGGGGGTACCTTGACACAAAACCTAGCTAAGAACACTCGCAGATGCTTATAGTACAACTGTGTAAGTTTTCAAGAAAATCGGTTCAGCCATTTCGGAGTCTATAGGTAACGGACACACACACACACACACACACACACACACACACACACAAAGTTCTATTTATAAATAAGTTTAGATTTAGATTGTTTAGAGAGTTATTGGAAAGAGTGCTCAACTTTTAGGATAGAACGCTTAGCATGTAATGGGATTGTTTAAAGTTAGCTCCATGTATGAGAAAGCGTGTCAATACCGGCGATAAAGAGTGAGTATATAATGAGATCGTTTCAAATGTGCTACATGTATGGAAAAGGGTGCTTTATAGCAGCGATAAAGCGTTTGAGTATATAAGGAAAACGTTTGAAGGTTGCTACATGTATAGAAAAAGGTGCTCTATACCGGCGATAAAGCGTGTGGGTATATTAGAAGAACGTTTGAAGGTTGCTACATGTATGGAAAAGGGTTCTCAGTACCGGCGACAGAGCGTTTGTGCATACAATGAAAACGTTTAAAAGTTTGCTACATGTATTTACGGTTTGCTATATTTATGAGGGAAGTGTACTCAACAGCAAAGATAGAGCGTATGTAGGTGTATAGAAATACGTAGAATAGAACAGAGAGAATAAAGCAATTTTGAAGAAAGAGTAAAGAAAAAATGCATAATTCTTTATAAGTCAGCCTGAAGTGTTACAACAGGCGAACAAAATGAATGAAATATCAAGTAGGCATCGTGTGTGTTTGATTTCCTTTTCGTTTTTTTTTTTTATGCCTTCTGTTACGGAGATATCCGGTAACCATCGAGGTTGGACGAAGCGGAAAAGAGATTCGCAGCTGAAATATCAATAACAAAATAACACACCACGATATCGAAAGTAAAGTACGGTGATAAGTAAATTCTTTCTTTTATTTTATTTTAAATGTTCGTTTTATTGTTGTTTTTGTTTTTTTACTATCTTCATATTGCAACATAAAATCGATAAACAAGTCAAAACAAAATCAATTACACAGAAGCATTTTGAGAAGATGTCGAATGATCATAAAACGTTTGAAAAGCTAAGATATTTTGTAATATTAATTGCGTTTTTACTTCCATTGTTTCGAACTTATTTTAATGTCATTCGGTATGTAGACCAGTGGTTAGCAAACCTATGACTTAAATCTACTGCAGTGAGTTCGATCAGCACAAGATGTCTGATAATTTTGGCATATTCAACAAAATCAAAATGCTATCAAGACCAATGACATTACAGATCCAGAGGATCTGTAATATTATTGGTCTTGACCTGGCAACTCTGCTTTAATCACTTCCCTCTTTTCTTTTATATAGATAATTTATGGTAATTGCTCTAATGAGCTATCATCTTTGGTACCTCGATTTTATGATTTTACAGCTAGATTGGCAACTAGGTCTCACCGTTTTACTGTTGGAATAGCTGAATGTAACTAAGTTCTATTCTATTTTTTTTTTGCATTTACATGTAGAATTAATTTTATAATCTGCACGATATTTTAATATAATTATATTACTTTGAATCGTAAATAATTTCAGTTTTTATTTATCAGAGATCAGTTTCGTTTTTTAACTTTTTTTCCCTTAAGATCAATATAAGTAATGATTAAATATTTATAAATTCATTTGATGCACGTGTTATTATGCAGTATTAACAAAAGAACCATTCTATTTTTATTTACAATTATTCACTTGGCAATAAATACTAAAAATAGTATGAAATCCATAATCATTTTTTAAACACTGGGCTAAGAATTATGGCCGGTAGTGCATATATTCTTAAAGGTTACATGAAATAAATTTTCATCTCATTTTATGTTTTTAAATAACTAAATGTCTACATCAAGAAGTCTGACGATAGGAAAGTTGTGCTTTCCAACAGGAATAGAACCGGTATACATTTTTCCAACTGGAAAATCTTCCCTATTAACCAAAGAGCACGGCGTTGACAAAGCAAGATTCAAATTGCTAAGATGGTTCAAGATGCTGAGAAGACTATGAATTGAACATGTGAATAACGAGGAAGTTTTAATGAAAATGAAAGCAACAAAAAAGTACATTTTTGTTTAGAATCTGTAAGAGAAAACTAAAAATATTTGGACACATAATGGAGAAAGAGGGCTAGGAGTATTTGACACTCACAGGACATACCCAAAAGCCAGTAGACGAAATAAACTCTGCTTAAAATCAGGAGTTCTACTCAAATACTGGTATCCACAAAAAAAAATAAATAAATAACGTTTAAATAATGAAAATATGTCTGAATTAAAAAAAAAAATCATTAACGTATATATTTGTTGGTGAGGGTCTCAGATCCAGCACAGAGGCCTACATCAAGTGCCTTGAAGGGCTAGTGATACTCTGGGTCAAGAGAGTGGTATCTAGAGGACCATATTTCTGGCAACAGGACTCTGCACCATGCCACAAAAGCAAGAGAATCTAGCCATGACTGTCAGACGATTTCTGGGTCCAGATCACCCCTTATATCTGGCTACCTAACTCCCTAGACTGCAATTCCCTTGATTATTATTTATCGGTCGCAGTCGAACACTTTGTAACACCAAAGATGAACCGAAGGCTAAAATTATGGCAGAATTCACTAACTTAAACAAGGATGTCATTTTTACTCTTTAGTATTTGAAGATATTTTTGTGTAATTCATGTGAAAATGAGATGTCAGTGTTATTTTGATTTTTGCTTACGACAGTTTATCTATCGTAGCCTGTGTGTGTGCATATATATATATATATATATATATATATATATATATATATATATATAACCATCCTCAAACAGATCTGTTTCGCTGTATCACAGCTCATCAGTACGATTAGACTCCAATTGCTTTTTAACCCAGGATTGAAACCCGACCGAATTGGCGTCAGTCGGCGATTCTACCTCTGGGCTTTCGGTAGAAGAAGGCAGAATTTTAGCATGCATATTATCATTATACACGCCCAATAGCCAGAGTGCTCTAATTCATTATTGAATGAGTGATGCGTACATGCGAGTGTAGCTACTGTTTTTTTAAAGTCTCCCATTCTTCCAGAGTGCTCAATATATTAAAACAAATATACATATGAATGTACACGCACATATACAGATATATTTCTGGTGTTAGTAAAAAAGTACTCGATGTAATATAAAAGAGCCATAAAGTATATATTAATATGAAACACCAAGTCGTGCTATAGACGTAGGAACACACACACAGACACACACACACACATATATATATATATATATATACACACACACACACAAGTGGGCCCGTGCTGTCAAAAACATACTTATGTCTATAGACCGTCTAAAATAGCGGAATGAAGGCAATATATTGATGTACCTACTATTGAGTATCTTACATTAAGACAGAAAAAATATAATCCAAACCCCTGAGAGACAGAACGGAAATGTGTGTGTGTGTGTGTGTGTGTATATAGTCAGAGAACACTAACTGTAGGTGTATGTTTACATGGTATATCACACGCTAAAAGTCTGCCTCCTACCGAGCGCCCATGGCTCAGAGGTGTAAACGCCGACCGACGTCAATTCAGTCGGGTTTCAATCCTGGTTATTGCCTGACGATCCGTTTAGGAGAAACCTAGGTAGGTACGTCTGGCACATTAGGTTCTAATATATAGGAAAAACTACTAAAAAGTTTACTGATAGATTCCGATTTTAGTTCGACATACTCACGCAGAAAGAAAGAAAAATACTGGATTTTAAAATTAAATACATACAGGCTAGGCTTAAATAGGGACTTAGCTGTTTTGACTTTTTATAAATATTTCAATAGCTAAACATTTTTTAGATACACTTAAAATTTTTTTCTTTAAAGCAACATTTAAAAGCATTATTAGAGATAGGTTTACGTTTACAAATATTAAAAAAACTATCGCTTTCTACGTCACGTGATGTAAACATCTCGTGGCGAACCCCTCTAGTTTAAATTTTAAAATCATTTGTTTCTGATGAAAGGCCGAGGCCGGCCTGAAATATCAAATATATATATATATATATATATATATATATATATATAATAGAAATAAATAAATACTGTAAAAACATACATTTTTAAACTTACAACTTTTTAGTATTTTTTCCTATACATATTAAGACAGTATACGTGGATCATCATATATATATATATATATATATATATATATATATATATATATATTGTCCTTCAATGGCACGACTCGGAGTTTCATGCGTTATGCACCTGACGATTACATAATGTATGAAACTCCAAGTCGTGCCATCGAAAGTAGGAGAATATATATATATATATATATATACATATATATATACCATCTGCAGACAGGCCTGTTTCGCTGTATCACAGCTCTTTAGTGCGGCTAGATTAGCCGTTTTGTCTCAAGCCGGGACTGAAACCCGACTGATTTAACAGCAGTCGGATATTTACCCACCAGACTATTGGCCCAACGTCTGAGAAGGCCCAATTTCATACTGTGTAATGTATTTTACGGAATGTAAACAACACCAGCAGCGAGAGCGTTCTATCTGAAAACCTCTCCGAACGGTCGTTCTACACCGTAACCAGGTAACATAGCGCAAAGCCGCAAATAACTGCTGTTTATTAAATTTTATATAAAAAACTGGAAACTTCTGCAACATCAATATTTGTTCTTCTAATTGCCAATAATTGTATCTTTATTTCACTTGATTTTTGTTTTCATCAATCTATTCCTGTCGTTCTAATTTAATGATTTGCAGCGTCATTTCGTGATAGCCGTCAATATAGCTTTAATAATCATCTCATGATTGCCTGTTTTTCCTCGCCGCCATCTCGTTTTTCTTTCCGCAATCTCATTGACCTTAAATCACAAACATGGAAAACACTGTCCATCGTCTGTGCTAAAGTTCACGCAATGATCAAGTAGACACCAAGTTACCTTGGTCTTTTCTTTTCTTTTCTTTCTTTGGCATTCATTTATCTGATCTTTACATTTTCTCTATCGCAGATCGTCGAAGCGTAAAGAACACTTGTGGCGTCGAAGAACTCTTGATTCCCCCAACGTGGAACCGGTCATATTTGGCTGAGATGGATAGATCAGGTGAAGGGCTCGCTTCCGGTCATATTGAACCTGACGCTGATGAGTCTTTCCCGCACGGACAAGAACACGCGATGAGTGACATTTGAAGATTGAATTATATCCAACCCGGTATTTTCGTTACGATAATTGTGAACGTTCTACATCGAAGTGTGGTCTAACCGCCCAAGTCTTCTGTCTGTATCAGCCGCCTAATCCCAGTAAAGTTCCAAAATTAATTAAGAAAGCTAAAAAAACGTTTAAAAGATTAATACGAAACTAATTAAACAAAGGAAAGAAACTGAAATAGCGACATTTAAATTTTTAGGACTGTTTAATAAAAATCTACTTACGGACAAGTAACAAAATTATCTTTAACGCTATCTCCGATTTACGTTATAGTTAAAACTTAGTAGCTAAACCTACGTCTTACGAATATCTCTTTTAATAATAATTTTAAAATAATTTAGCAGAGGATGTTATTTATGGTAATTAAATTTTCAGCTTGGTTACCATTGTTTGATATTGGGTGTCTGAAAATTGATGATTTTATCGCTGTCGCCATTAATATAACATCGTTTCTCGGTCTCTTGGTTAAAATCTAAGTGTAAAATCTGATCTTATGAGCTTAAGCTGATTCTCGCTACTGCTATAATGCCTTATTTATTTAAAGCCAAATCCCTTCATCATAATTTAAAAATAATTCAGCAGATGATATTATTATATTTATGGTAACGAATTTTTAGCGATTGCCTTGGTTTCCGTCGTTCGATACTGTGCGTCTGGAAAATGCCGACATTATAGCGGTCGCCATCGCTTAAGATGATGAAGAGGCTGCATTGATCAATTTGGATCAATCCAAGACGTTCGACCATCGGTATTTGGCTTAGCGGATTATCCTCCTGTCTCTCCCCCACCTTCCACCACTGTTGTGGTACAAGTGAACAGAAAGTGATCGGGCACCTTGGCACTTTCCGGATCGGTTCGTCAGTGTTGTCCTCTGTCACCCCTTCGACGCGGGAACCCCTCTTGTACGTTGAACAGGGTGTGCAGCCAGACAGGCCATATGCGGAAACGGTCTCTCTGGGAAGGCCCGGGTCAGGAATTCCACATACGCCGATGACGTATTCATCATTTTCGTGCCACGCCTTAGTGACATTGTGGCAACGCGGAAGGTGCTTGAACGATATGAAAATGTTACGGGGGACCAAGATTAACTACAACAAGTTTTCCGGATTACGGTTGGACTCTTTGTGGGGCGTTGCTCTTTCAGTTGGAATGACGTTTCAGTCCGTATTCTTGGAGTATGGTTCGGGTCGGATCTTCAGCTGAACAAGAATTGGTCGATGGTACAGACAAAGTTCAGAGCATCGGTTAGGACTTGGCTCGGAGAATGGTTGTTCTTGAAGGGCAGGGATGATGTGTGCGCTACGTAAATCTTTCCTCTTATCTTTTATCGGATATCGGTTTTTTCCTCTATCTGAAGATCGTCTTGGGCACCTCGGTGTCGTGTAATGGTTAGCAAGCTTGTCTCCCTTTTGTTAATGATCGCTGTCAGATAAACAAGATTTTGGATATGGATTTACAAGATAAAATAGAGCTTTTTATTAAGTAGGTCAGTGGAATAGGGTTTTCCTTTCCTGGAATTAAACATATTAAAAAATAAGTTAATGTCTTTCAAATAAATTATGTGAAATAGGTTTACTGCTTCAGATAATAAACTGATTCATAGCCTCTTCGTAAACTAAATGCAAGAATAGAAAACATTAATAAATACCATTTTGAGGAGAGATAATAAAAATATTTATTTTTTTAAAATAGTTTCACCCCCAATCCACTAGAAGTAACTTAGGGGAAGAAAATGAGAGTTTGTCTATACTTCTGTGATGTGGTAGCATTTACTTTATTTACATTATTCGGACTATTGTTCTCATATTTATTCCCATGTTTACTACATTTCGGCCGTTTTACGCTCCAGCCTTCTTCAGGTGCTCGTAATCTCGAAACCGAACTCTTCATTTCGATCACTGGCGTATATCATTCTCATTCCATGTACGAAACCATTTCCGGTAGCCATGTAGTTATTTCCCTTTAAAATAACTAAGTTATTTGTTCACCACTACTGTAACCTGGTATTGAACTTACAACTCTTTGAGTCAAGTCATTGGAAATAACCAACGCCTATATCTACTGGGCCATGTGACCTTGAGTAAACAAGTATGAATCATCCCCTTTTTCTTTGTAGTAAAAAGTAAATTCTGTTGAGGCAGCTTCTTCCAAGAACTGCTGCTTTGGGAAAAAGACTCTCTGCAGGATGATATCTCGATCACTATAATCTTGACCTCTTCAATTATATGGTTAACAGTTCTCTTTCTTGCATAGCCACATGAACTTCACGTCTTGCCCTGAAGTGAATAAAAAATCAAGAACTAAAAACATTTTGAAAAAACCCAGACCACAACTGAAAGCATTTGGAAAAAGCCCAAAGTAAAATTGCCCACCCGCAAAGGTGGATTCAAAAAATGATTCACAAGTCAGTGCGACAAGTACAATCCTGCATCCTGATTGGATTAAAACATGCAAATTCATATATGACGTATTTTCACACTTATATGTGAAAAGGCTCGCTGGAGCCGGCATCATGAGAAGTTTCACTATTTAAACCACGTCGCTAACCTGTCAAAGGCTGTCAGACATGGGAGCAGTTAGCTGAGGACCTCGTATCAATGTAACGAAAGAAAATTTAAGAAGCCGACCTAGACGCAGGGCACGTCACAGTTTCATTCGACCTCTTCTTCCAATTTACTTCTTTTTCATTCCACGCCGACAAAGAGAACAAATAGACGCGTTAAGTACAACCTTTTTATTTGTTTTGCCCCACTCTCTCTCTCTCAGCCTGTCGCGACCTACCAAAAAGAGAAAGGAACAAAGACTTTACATTCTGCTACTACGCAACCATGAACTCTAAACTTCTGCGGACATTTTAAATGCCTACATTACTCCAACGAACATTTTCTACAACTCTTGATACCCTAAACTTTTTAATTGCACATTAATTTCTACAACTTATGTTATTTTTTCCTTTTAATAAATTTCTATTTTAAAATGCGAAATGTATATTTTATTCTTACACTATCCCACACAATTCCATATATTCCAACCTACCGACAACCAACCTTCTGATAATGGTGAAAACCTTCTGATAATTCTAGATAAAACTTGTAAGCTGTAGGGAGTTCGGTCATGTATGACACAAAGCCGAATCAAAGAAAAATTAAGACAGCCTTTATTACATTTATACAACTACGCACGTTAACCATCTACCTGAGTGGCTCTTAGATTTTGTATTTGGTGGTGAATATTGAAATAAAAATGTATCAATCAGCTAAGAGCCAAATGTGGTACACGCTTGGGTAATCATGTGTCTTTCAACACATGACTAACTAAGCAAAAGATTTTCTAGCAGTAGGTTACTATTTCTTTTTACCTGTTGGGGAGTAGTTTTTGCACTGAAAGTTATAATCGTGCTATGTCGGTTGCTAATCGACTAAACGTACCCTAAATGTTAGGAACTTGGCAATCTTCCAGTGAAAGCTGACGTCTTAGTATTCGGTTAACTGCCGATTAATATCAACTGCTTAATAGTTCTACTAAACTCTAATAGAACTCTAAAGAACTCTCTAGAACTTCTAAGAACTCTTATGAACTTCCCCAAAACTTCTCGAGTAAACTTCCTGTTAACTCTTATTAATATAGGAGAGAAGAGTCCATTATCTGAGTCTTTCACTATAACACTACTCATCAAGGCTATAGAACGCAATCTGTCTTCATATTCAACCTATAGCCGGAGTTAACGATGGATAGGGGTTTAGCGGGCCCGTAGCCATCGTCAGCTTAACTTTCTATTAGTATATCGAACCAAATCCACTAGACTCGCATCTACTCCCCACCTCAATTGTCTGAATAAGTGAACATTTGGTTCAAATTAATATATATAATTTCCTAACTCTTCCAACCGTATATCGCCTGATAAGGTACTATTGATAGTACCGAAACGCGTCAGCGCTTGTGTAGCCGTGAAAAAATATTTTTTTTATTAATTCTAATAATAAAAATATTACTGCAAAGATGTGTGTGTGTGTGTGTGTGTGTGTGTGTGTGTGTGTGTGTGTGTGAGAGAGAGAGAGAGAGAAATCAAATACAAAGATTATTTAATTTTCCTGAACATTATGTTAAACATAAGGACTGGATAATGCTCTAATGTCAACATTTTTTCCGTCCAGTAGAGAGAAATATTATTGTCTTCTTTTTTCAAATTTAAAAGTTTAACTATGAAAGTTCAATAAAGATAGAATTTGAATATTTGATACTCTGCATTATAAAAATTGTCGGAAATTCAAATAGTAAGTGAAAGAAGAGGTTGATTAAATACTCATACAAAGAATTTTAAAAAATTGAGTAAATCAAACACTACTCAAATGCTTCGCTAATGTTATTTACCATATTTATAAGTAGGAACAGTCCTCTGTCATTATAGTAGGAAAGAGCAGGAAGTATGTAGTCTACAACAAATCTTTTGTTATTATTGCAGCGACGATGAAATGTAACTTGTAAAAGGCTTAATTGTGAAAATATTAGTGACAAAACTTTTATTTAAATAACACAGCTTATACAATCTCAGCCCAAAACCACCAAATCAAAAAATAAATTTCAAATATTTTTTTTAGTTTCCTTGAAAGAATAAGATAATGAAAACAACAGACGATCGTCAAAAATTATACTATAGTCAGTCAGTCAGTTTAGTGCCATGCGCGATACACGCTTTGGGCGATCATGTCTCGAAAGAGGCATGACTGACTGGGCAGAAGATTATCCCGCAGTAGGTTGCCATTGCTTTCTGCGGTAGACTGGTTGCCGACCAAGGCTATAGAACCCAATCCGTCCTATTATTTAACCCATGACTGCAGGGAAGAGTCGGATTAATACCTTTCCCAAGGGTATTTGCGCGTAAGTGAATGCAAGGAATTCAACTGGAATTCGAACTCGGTTCCCCGATTTATCGTTCCGAGCCGATATCCACTGCGCCACAACGCACACTATAGTCACAAACCTTAAAACTGAAAAAACTGAAAAAAAAAAAACTTGCTTTTTGCGACAAATTAAAAAAAAAATTATATTCGTTAAATTATACTATATATATTTGGCTAGATAATGGTGAAGTTTGTTAATGGTAAAAATAACTGCTTCAATCCCGGAAAAAATTGGGGTTCCTTGATTGATACTTCTGAGATGAGGTAGTATTTACATTTTTTGGACTATTTTTCTCATGTTTATTGCCATATTCACGACGTTTCGGCCGTTGTACGCCCCGGCCTTTTTCAGGTGATTGGAATTTCGAACCGAACCCTTTATTTCGATCAGTGTCGAATATTGTTTTCGTTCCAAAAGCCATGCCACTTCCAGATGTTTATGTTGAGTTAAAGGGAGATAAGTTATTTGTTCACCCCCTGCTGTAGCCAGATATTGGATTAAATTACTAGATCTAATCAATGCTTTTATCTACTGGGCCATGTGTTCCAGTTACTTGAAGAAGGCCGGAGCGTACAAAGGCCAAACTGTCGTGGATATAGCAAGAAAAATGAGGAAAACAATCCGAACAATACAAATAATAAACAGTTAATGTTTTTCGGTCATTTAGTAAGTAAGTCTTAAGCCCACTAACAGTTAATACTCTTTCTTGTACTGTATGAAGTTCCCTTTTGTTTACGATAATAAAGTAATCTTGATTATATGAAGATTTTTCATTCTAGTTACATGAGCTAACCATTTTAGTAGTTGTCACTCTTGGAAGTCTTCATATGATAAAAAAATATATAGACACTAAAATATTTTACCTACATTTTAAAATATAAACGAATTTTTTTTTTCGAAATCCTTGTTTTATTCTTTCTTCCCTTGATTGTTACTTTAACATTTTTTATTAAATAACGTTTTTCATAAAAATAAGAAAAGTAAATCAAGAAATCAAAAAAGATTCATTAATAACGATTACTTGCAGCAAATTTAATATATGTTGAGGTCCTGGGCAGGATGGTAAACTGCATCCGGCAGCAAGGCCTCTGATTGGGAGGTTGTGAGGAGCATGGAACCACCTCTTAATTGCTGTTGTTCCCAGGTCCACCCTGACCCGGAGTGGGAGAACCAGTTAATGTCCCAGCTATGGGAAAATAGTTGACCCCTAAACTGGTGTCAAAACACTATGAAAGTATATAAATACACCTCTATGGAAATATATACATAAAAATAGACTTTTATAGAAAAATATACATTTTTGAAGAAAAGATATTACCAACAATACATTTTTGAAGAAAAAACTATAACCATAACAGTTTTGAAGAAGAAAAATCGTCGACAAAATATTTTTGAATACACAGCTAGAAGACATTTTCAGTTTTCTAAAATAAAAAATAAAAACAAAACATTGTCATTAAAATTTGACCAAATCAACCTTTTCACTATAACCGAACATTGAAAAAATAGGTTAAAACCCCATCTTTTTGGCATTAAATAACCTACAGAGGTTGATATGCCGCTAAACAAAACTCAAACTCAATATATGTTGATGTTTATAAAAAATATAACTGTATTAGAGCCTCTGCTACGCAATAGCCAAACCATTTCAATAATATATCAGTACTATTGATAAGATGTCTCTTGGTTCTGTGATGACATACTTGTAATTCATATTCGTTTGGACGTCCTTACTTTGAAATAGGTTATCGTTCTCTTTAGCTGCCAGTTGTAAAAAAATCTGTGGGAATAGCTAACGCAGACAAAAGAAGAGTCTGAATGAATGACGCAGAAAGATCTTTGAAGCGTTTAGTGAGTGCCAAATCTTTTTTAATATCGTGACACTTGAAGTACGGTTTCCATTATTTCGTCTTCCTTTCACGCTAGGAATGAGAATAATGATGATGCGCTCCGAAGCAGAAAAGATCTTTCAGCCTGACCATTTGTTCAAACGTTTGAACATAAAACTACAGAAAGACGATCATTTCACTCGAGAGGGAGACACATCGTGTCACATATTCAATTGATTCTACGAAGTAACAGACAAAAAAAAAAAAAAAAGAAACAAAGGAAAGAAAAGAGGAAAGAGATACAAAAAGAAAGCCAAATAGCAATATCATTCTGTAGTTACTTTTATCATACTAAATTTCATCCAATACAAGGCCCAAGAGGCGCTTAAGCTAGAGAACTTTTTAAAATAAAGTGTGTGATATGAACGTAAGTGGATGAATAGAAAATGAAAATTACGACGATATGGTGGATAGATAAACATTGGGCGTGTCGTTGAAAAGGTTAAGATTGCAATGTTTTGAGAAAAATCCACGTGGGAATATGTTCTGCAAAGTAGAATAATCCCTCGGATTAAACCGCCATTCTTACCAAAGGTATAAGTAGGGAAGGAGGCTGTAAAGGTCAGAGCTTTGACTTGAATGTAACGGTCAGAGCTACTTGCCTTAACCGCGAATGGCAGGGCTGTTGCCTTAACCGCGAATGGCAGACCTGTTGCCTTACCCGCGAATGGCAGACCTGTTTTCTTAACTGCGAATAGCAGAGCTGTTGTATTAACCATGAAAATCAGGGCTGTTTTTTTTTGTTTTTTTTGGCTGTAATAATCAGAACTGTTGTCTAGTTTTAAAGGTCAGAGCCCGGAGGCACTAAAGAACGGATGTTATCGTGATATTTGCCACGGTAGCAGCAATATACTTGCGATGTTGCATCTTTTGGAAAGGAGTTGTAAGCTCGAAAATAACTTATCTTGCACAAGGCCGTGTAGAAATTTTGAATTTTGTCAAGGATTTGTTTTCATTTTTTCTGGTTTGGGTCATTGTTATTATTAGCTGTATGTACAAGTTTCCAGCGCTTTCTTACAAAAAAAAAAAATAAATAAATAAATAAAATAAAAAATATAATTTAAATGCACAGTCGATGGAGGACAAAAACTCTGGGAATTTTGCACCCATTAGTGCCATTAATTTTGAAAGTCATCAAAATACCAAATATTAATCAATAAACTCAATTGTTTCTTCGAATACTATACAATTCAAGGACAGTGTTTCGGCTGGTTCAGTCTCTATCTCTCATCAAATGTATTATAATAAGGAATATAGTAGGTACCTCCAATATTTCGGCATAAATTTTCGATATCTAAGTGTAAAATGAAATCTTTAAAATGAAAAAAATTTCTTTTCATTTTAGATTTAATTAAAAACTTAATGATTATATTTATTATTTCCATTAAGTAAAAAATTCTGGTCTGTTTCAGATCGAAATTATATAGATTGGAATGTCATATTTAATTTTGATTTCTTAAAATTTTCTTAAAAGCGGCCATTTTCTTAATTTTTAGAAATTTGTAAACAAACAAAAATTCATCGATTTTAAAAATATTTCAAAAGATTTGACACTTTATTTTAGTAAAATTAAAAACTGATAGTTAAATTAATATGATTGTAAAAATATTACTTATAGCATTAAAAGGTAATATACAACCAATTATTAACGATTAGTCGTGTTCATCTGATCGAACGTTTGATGGACTGTTGAATGACGAAACGATGACAGCTTCTACGCATGATCATAAATGCAATTTTCATAAATCTAAAAGGGACGAAACTCTTAAATTACGTAACCTTTTCATAATAATGGCAGTTTTTAGCCAACTATACATGAAAATAAGGAACGTATTAAGTAAATAAAAAATTATTTAAAAATAAACTTGAGTAACTACGTTTAATAATCTTTGCAATTTTGGACTCATAAATTTCATTTTCACTTTATTATATAAAACACCGCAATACAGAATTGTAGACGATTTTATACTATTATAAATTATTATAATTGAAATATAAAAAAATTGAAAAAAAGTTCTGTAAAAATTCATTATTCATCAAAAAAATTTTATTTCTTCAGACAATAATGTCCTTAATATTACTTATTTACAAAAGCAATTAAAAGCTTTTTTAATTAAGTAATGTCATAGTTTTATTGGATTTATTATTTTTCAATTCAGAGCAGATTTTCATTTAGATGGCACAAATTTGAAAAAAAAGTCGGTGATTTACAATTTCCAAAGACTCCTATATTTAACAAAAACAATTTGTCAGAGAACACGAAGGTTATGTGCAAAATTTCATGAAATTAATTAAATGAGGGAGGTTAACATATTTTTAAAAAAAATTTATCAATATTTTCTAAAAAAAATTAAAAAATAATTTCATTCATTTGTGAATAAATCGTGAAAAAAGTCATTAAAATCGGACAATTATTTGAATTTTACGAAAATTTCCAAATAAATGTGTTTTCTACGGACAAAACGCGCAATGTTAAAAGTCAGAGAAGGCGATGACGTAAACAAAGCAAGATTTTAACCAAAATTTCGAACGTGTTAAAAAGGATTTTAAAATTTCAAAAAATAATTAAAAAATACTTTGGTTTTTCATCTTAATAATAACATCAACATTTTGACGATAAAACTTTATTTTCGTTAAGTTTGTGGCCTTTTTCATTATGTTATGCTGTTTTTTCCCGCGAAATACTGACGTTATCTAGAATATAGGACAAAACTGGAACTACACCAAAAGTCACTGTAGGAAAATAAAAAATAAAAAAAGAGTAAAAAAGCGGCACTGATAGAAGGAAAGGGGAATGTTTCATAGAATAAATTTTGTGGATCAGCATTGCTTGAAACTTCCCATTATTGCTCATAAAAACAATAAGGATCGAAGACTACAGTATGTAAAAAATGATAGCTCCTTATCTCATAAATTCAGAGAGAAAACTGGAAGAGGACAAGACGATTTGTAATATTTAACCTTGCACAGTGGATATAATTGAGAGATACATCCTGAATAGGCGTGGTCATATGGGTAGTCTTAAAGTTTTTAAACTATGAAAAGTCTAGAATTTTGGCTGAAAAAAGACAGACTCCCGCTGGTTTCTGACAGCTTCTTCGTGTGTGCGAACTCTTTCCTGCTGCCCTTCAGCTTTCATACAAGCGTCGACGTCGAAGAAAAAAAATATAAGGTTATATTTTATATATGCGTGTTTTTCGTAGTTTTCGTAGCATATAAGAGATTGTCTTACGACAGTCTTTTAAATGAGGACAGTATGTCTGCTTCAAAAATCGGCATAGTAAATCCTGGCTTAAAATTCGGATCGAAACTCTAACACAAGTGAAAATATTTGACTATCTCAACACGAAACATAATATACATGTAAGCAATAGGTACTTTACCGGTGAAACCGGATGAAACAGAAACATCTCTGTGAAATGTAAAAAGCTTTGACCGCGTATGTATCTGCCGTGTGCTATATGTGTATGCTTAAGATTGTGTTCGTTTTCATATGTATGAGAAACATTTTAGTCAGCTCATGTCTATTTTGTGTCCATCTGTCAAAAATCATTAGGTTTCATCAAAATAAATAACTGATATTTTCTGATACGAAAGCAACGGAGGATAACGGCAAAGTAGAAATAAGACGATGGGAAAGAAAAAAAACAAAAAACAAAAAAAAAACAAACAAACGTTTGAAATATACTGAAAGTATTTTTTTTTAAAAAGAAGACGTTAATAAAACGTAGAAGTTATAAAGCCTGACTGATTTAAGATTTTCTCGAAGAAAAGGTATAAAATACCAAATGATGCAAAGCGAGTAATAAAAAAAACAAAAAAAAAAACATTTAAAACCGAAACAGATTTTAGATTACGAAGAACGCGACTAAAAAGAAAATCCGATTTCGCTTGCAAAATCTTTCCGCTCGGCATTATCAGCATTCATTTTTCCTCTTTAAATTATTTTGCCAATATCATCACCATTTCTTCACACAAAATAAATGCTCAAGGACATATGGCCTAGTTAATGTAGTTGGTTAGTTCCAAAGAGTTGTGAGTTCAATCCCTGGATACAGCAGTGGTGAACAAAGAGAGTTGAGTTAAAGGGAGATAACTACATGGCATCTGGAAGTGGCATCGCACATGGAATAAGAATTTTACACCACAGTAATCGAAATAAAGGGTTCGGTACAAAATTCCTATCACCTGAAAAGGCTGGAGCGTCATAAACATAGCAATGAAGATGAAGACAACAGCCGAAACTCTGTAAGTAATGTAAATACGACCTAAAATAAGAAGTATAGACAAAAATAAACGCTATAACCATCAAGCACTTCGGTGTGATGCGATGTTTCGCAAGCTTATCTTAATAAATCGTTTACAGCTGAGTAGTGACATCGTGCGTTGTGGTGCAGTGGCTATCAGCTCGGAACAAAACATCGGGGAGCCGAGTTCAAATTCCAGTTGAATTCCTTGCATTCCCTTTCGAGACATGATCACCCAAAGCGTGTATCACGTATGGCACTTGACGCGGTAAAACTATCTAGATTCATCAGCGGTGATCTGCGCGGCAATGGGAAACGACGAGCTGAATCCGTAAAAACGAACCATGAATGAAGGGAAAAATGGAAAGGAATGAATCCATCCCTCCCTTTTCAGTTATGGATTATATAGCAAGACAGTAACGAGGACTCTTTCGTTGGGAGGCAACCAGTCTAGGAGAAGAAAAACAATGAATGCCGTAAAAGGCGAGACAAAAATGGTATTCTTTGTATTGACGCTGGGTGTGTGTGTGTGTGTGTATGTATGTATATATATGTGATATGTGTGTATGTATGTATGTATATATATATATATATATATATATATATATACACACACACACACACACACACACATATATATGCACACATATATCTAAACTTATTTATAAATGGAACTTTGTTGTGTGTGTCTGTGTCCATTACCTATAGACTCCAAAACGGCTGAACCGATTTTCTTGAAAATTTACACAGATGTACTATAATGGTCTTCGAGTGTTCTTAGCTAGGTTTTGTGTCGAGGTACCCCCGACAAATATCGAAAATCGATAATCGAAAAAATCTGGTTATAGAAGGAGTGGTCCGATTTTAATTAAATTTGATACACTCATATACAAAGACGTAAGAAACGATATTCAGAAGTTTCAAGGTTGCAGTTCTTACAATAGTGCAGAAAATTTGATATCGATAGCAGGAAATCAAAATTTGACTTACATCCATTCATTTTTCTTTCAGTCTCCGGTTTCGCTTTAACTGGAAACGACTATTGCTTTTTAGTCTTTCGTGTCAACGTCCAAAGAGTCTGAGCTCCAGGACCATGGATTAGTTTTAAAGCTTTCATTACACCTGAGCAACGTCAGGCTATACTGCTAGTAATATATATATATATATATATATATATGTATGGTTATGTCAATTTTTCATTGCTACATGGAAATTTCTATGTTTCGAGATTAATTCTCATCATCAGGCAATACTGGTGTGGTTGTGCAGACGATTTACATTCAGATGACAAATACTTTCGGTTTACTGTGAATGTATGTGGGTGTTTTTTGTTTTGTGTGTGTGTGTGTGTGTGTGTGTGTGCGTGTGTGTGTGTGGCTAATCAGAATGGAGATTCACTTAGGGGTCTGACCTCGAGGAATTACTGTGCTAACCAACTTTTTTACTCCTCTTTTTTACTTTTTCCTTAGCAGTTCGGGGTTTACTTTTGGAAAAAATCTTTTCTTTAACAAATAGACTAGAGGGAGGTGATTGGTAATACCAAGAAGAAATATCACATCAAATGTAATAAAACTGAAGGGAAAATGATAAGATCAGATAAATGCGAAGGAAAGCAGACAAGAGGGGAATAGGGTCAAGGAAAAAGAAAAAAAGAGGAGGAAAAAGTTGGTTAGCACAGTAATTCATCGAGGTCAAACCCCTAAGTCAATCTCCATTCTGATTAACCACACACACACACACACGCGCGCGCACACACACACACACACACAAACACCCACATACATTCACAGTAAACGGAAAGTATTTGTCATTTAAATGTAAATCGTCTGCACAACCACACCAACATTGCCTGATGACGAGAATTAATCTCGAAACATAGAAATTTCCATGTAGCAATGAAAAATTGACATAACCATATAATTATATATATATATATATATATGGTTATGTCAATTTTTCATTGCTATATGGAAATTTCTATGTTTCGAGATTAATTCTCGTCATCAGGCAATGCTCTGAAATGCTCAATGAAAAATTGACATAACCATATAATTATATTATATTAAGCTCTATGATACTCATTATATTGAGCACTGTTTATAATAAAATGAATGCCAGAGCACTCAAAACATAAAAAAAAACCTTGAGTCCTCTTCACTTGGAATTATATATATATATATATATATATACACACATATATCCATTCCCCGCGACTGGTCCTCTATCGAGACGATGGATTCTTAACTAAAATCTCTAATAACAAAACCATCATTATAATCATTGTTGATGACATTAGAAACTTGAATTTCAAGAAATACTTGCTCACCATCCCTCTACAGGAGGGGCTGTAATAATCCAGTTTAATTTGGTACAAACGCACCGTAGTGGGCTACCCAGTGAGCAACAACTCACTACAATAGAAGGTAGGTCTACAATTCGATGTTCCTAATCTTCGCTCTACATTAGGCGTCCTATATAATGTATTCAAGTTTCCTTCTAGCATTATGTTAAGTTATTGAAAGACTGTGTATCCACCTTTACTGTCATCTGTGACAGTAATACTCGATATCTGTGAATAGTTCGACTTATTAAATTATATTAAATTATATTAAATTATATATGCTCGTTTACTTATGCCAGGGTTACATTTTACCCACCATTCATTTTAAAAAGCAAGAAAAGCAATAGGGATTTTAGCAGAGTAAAGGGACCTAAAAAACAAAAACAAAAAACAAAACAAAAAAACACACAAAAAAACCCCCAAAAAACAAAACAAACAAAATAAAACACTATAACAAAGTTAAACATTCAGAAATATTTGTGAGACTGAAACCTGAGCAGACGTCGGTATTTTATTCCGGTATAAGTAGACAAATCGTATGGTATCGTTAGACCACGTACAAAAAGAAAAAAAAAGCTAAAAGTTTGATATAGAATGAATATTCATTGCTATCGTAACTTAGTAAAGTAAAATAAAATCTTAGTCAGGCCATCATAAAGCGATATATTGTGTGACATGAGTTGACACAGAAATGGACTAATATAGAATTTATATATTTGCTTAGGTTTGCTGAAGTTAACACGAGACGGCAAGCCGTTAGCAGTACGTAATATTCCTATGCAGTCATCTATCTAAGTAATAATCACGTTGGATGCGGTGAATAAATAAGGCTTGACACGTGTTTAAAAATGAATACTGAAAATTGAAAATGAAAAAATAACTATAGAGTAGTGCAAGAAAATATAAAATCAACCATGTCAAGTTTCCCCGAGGTATTAGAAAAAACGCACAAAGGTCATATGAAGAGGAATGCATCAGTCGAAATGTCTAACAAAAAACAAAAAAAAAAACAAAAAAAACTGACAGATTTGTCCCTTACTTTCTCTCAAATATGTATGTGTGCATGTAAGTATGTGCGTGTTTACCTTACCTATGATACAGATCATATATATATATATATATATATATATATATATACACACATCATATATATAAATATACATACACATCATATATATACATATATGAATATATTATATATAGATATATATATACACACACACAAATATATATATATATATATATATATATATATATATATTTCAAACATACGCACCGTAATGGGGGGCGCTAGAGGGTGTCGTCAGTGATGTCATTGCGAGGATCACTAGGGGGTTTCGGGTCTTTCAACATCATACCCCCCTCACCGCGCCGACCCGACCAGAGATGATCAGCCTCCGGCCCACCCTCGATAAGCGCTTTCAGACACTGGAAAATTGCGTTTAGGCCCGGTACGGAACCTTGCAAATGCTTATGACTGGCGACAGTCAGAGCCACTTTCCATTTAGAGGCGAACCGTACATAAGATCGTCCAAAACATTAACTCAGACGCAGAATTTCGAGGAATTTATCTAACAATTTGGAATCCAGGCACTCTCTCTTTTGATCCATAACCAATTAGCTATTCTTTCCGCTGTCTCGGTTATGGACTTGAGTGCTTTCCTTTTTTTTACTCCCACTATCCCAATATCTGTTAAGGCTTTGCATAAGGACCTTACTGCAAATCCTCTAGTCCCCACTTCTATAGAAGTGCATCTAGCCCTCCAGCCTTTAACCCTGCAACTCTCCAGCAGTTCGTCATATTTTAACTTCTTCCTTTCATGAGCTTCCTCTGCGTTTTCTTCCCAGGGGACCGTCAGTTCCCACAAGACTATCCTCTTCAAATTATGTGAGAAGAAAACTATATCTGGGCGAAGTTTTGTGATGGCTATTTGCTCTGGGAATTTCAATCTTGATCCTATATCGGCCCTTAGTTTCCAGTCTGTTGCAGGAGATAGCAGGTTTGGGTTTACCTTTCTATTTCGTGGGATTTTCGCGCCCGCTTTAATAAATTTTATCTGCCTTGTGTCTGGGTTGTAAACATTCTCTTTGATAGCATTTTGAACTATTTTCACGATCTCTTTTAGGATTTCGTCATGGCGCCATCTGTAATGCCCATCAGCTAGTGCAGATTTACAGCTACTCAGGATATGTTTTAAGGTACCTTTGCGCCTACAAAGATGACAATTTGGTGACTGGGTTTTATACCATGTGGGGCTTGGCAGGGTGTTGTATACTGCCCGAATCAGAAATTTTAATCTGGAGTCAGCGTGCCATATTTCGGACCATTTGATTTGGCGTTTCAACATAGAGTTCCATTTGGTCCATGCCCCTTGCTGTCTCATCTCGACTTTGATTGCTATTCGCTTCTCTTTTCTCGTTTCTCGTTTCTGATTTCTTCCTGCAAAAGATGGCTTTTCTTTTTTCCTTGCAGTTTGTCATATTTTTCTGAGGGAAAAAACCCGAGGCCTGTGCGTCCAGTAGCTATGGTCCCTAGTATTGCCTTTTCTCGGATTCTTTCTTTTGCTGTATTCAGTTCTTTCGAGGCGTTCCATTTTCTACCTGTATATACTGATATTCCCGCACCGGCTACTTTGAGATCTTTCGAGCACTCGTACTGGATTGTGGCTCTCACTTTAGCTACTTTAAATTCTTTGTGTAGGCTTTTAAACGGGAGTTTCAGTGCGTTTGTTTTCCCGTATAACTCTGCGCTGCACAGAAATCTTGGCAAACCGAACCACCTACGTAGTCGTGATGTTATGCTTCTTTCCATTAGTGGAGGAAGTGAAATCATAGATAATTACAGGCCAGAGTATTTTTGGAAGAATGACGTGTTGATAAATCCAAGCTTTATATCTGCCAGGTAAGCCAGACTTATCAACCCTTATTAACCACCCTTCTAGATTCTCCTTTGTTAATATTACGGATCTTGAATCTTTTAAAGTTTCATCGAACTGCTTCCCCAAGCTCTTTACTGGCTTTTGATGTATTGTAGATATGTCATCTCCAAAGAGCTTAAATCTTTCGTTTTTCGAAAGTTTACCTTTCTTCATTACTAGGGAACGTGATTTGGAAGCGTTAAAACTTATTCTTGCCCAGTTGATGAGTTCTTCGATGCCCTTCAGCAACCGCCTTGCCTCAATGGCGGACGTGCTGGTTCTGGTCATGTCATCCATATACGCGCGAATCGGTGGTTGCCTTACACCGGATCTGGACACCGGTCCTTGACATTCCACTTCAGCCGCTTTTATCAGCATATTCATTGATAATGCGAAGAGACTCGCTGAAATGGTGCAGCCTGTTATTATCCCTCTTTCAAGATTGTGCCACGCTGAAGATGAGGTCTTTGTTACTGCCCTCATTCTAAAATCCTTATAGTAGTTTAAAATGAACTTGGTGAAAGCAGTGGGTATATGGTACCGGATTAGAGCTTCTTCTACCAGACGATGGGGAATTGACCCATAAGCATTCTTAAGGTCTAACCAGAGGACTGCAATATCTCCCTTATTTTCCTTGGCATCTTTTAATACTTGGGTAATGACCCCTGTATGTTCCATGCATCCTGGCATGCCTGGGACTCCTCCTTTTTGAACAGAGGTGTCAATGTAGTTATTTATTATTAGATATTTTGACAGTTTACTGTTTAATAAGTTGAAGAAAATTTTTCCTTCAACATTCAGCAGCGAAATACATCTGAATTGGTTTTCTTGGCGTTTTCCTCTTTGGGGATCCATATCCCCTCGGAATACTTCCACTGGTCTGCTATCTTCCCTCTCTTCCAAATGACCTTCAGTAACTTCCATAGGATACGCTATAATTTTGGTCATCTTTTGTACACTAAGTACGGTACTCCATTCGGGCCTGGAGCGGAGCTTGACCGAGCTTTTTTTAAGCACTAATTCAACCAAGCTAGGTAGTCCTATGTCGAGATCAACTGAAGGAGGATCTGGTGTAAGAAGTAGATGGTTTTCGCCAAGTAGTTGCTGCTGGTAGGGGTCGCTTAAGGAGTCTTTGAGAAAATCATTTATTTCCTCAATGCTACTTTGTAGCGATCCACTGCGGGTTTCACCCAGTAATTGTTTGGTAAAACCGCAAGGATTGGATATGAAGGCTGCTCTATTCCGAGCTCTCTCTCTCCCACTCGGCTCTTCTTAATGCTTTTAAATCCGATCGGATCGAGTCTCTTAGTTCTATTAAGGGTTCTTTTTCTTCGGGCTTTGCATTCTTATATTGTTTTTTTTTAGTGATATATAGATATATATATATATATATACACACACACACACATATATATATATACACTTAAATGTACACATAGATACATATATACATACACATATATATACACTTAAATACATATATACATACACATATATATACACTTAAATATAAACACATACAAATATATACACATATATATACACATATAAATATATACACATACACATAAAAAAAAATATATATATATACACACATATATATATACATAAATATACATGCATATATATATATATATATACACATGCATATATATATACACATATATACACATATACACACATATATATATATATATATTTATATACACACATACACACAGATATATATGCACACATATATACATATATATACACACATATACATATACACACTACATATATATATATATATACAAACTAACATATATACACACATGTATATATATACACATACATATACACTCACAGACATATATATATATATATACACACATATACACACACTCATACACTCAAACCACAGAGATATATAAACACACATATATATATACAGAGACACACACCGACATATATATATATATATATATATATAGACACACACCGACATATATATATACACACACACCGACACACATATATATGCACACACACCGACACACACATATATATATATATACACCGACACACACATATATATATATATACACCGACACACACACATATATATATATATATATATATATATACAGACACACATATATGTAGATATGTACATATATATATATATATAGATACATACACACATATATGTAGATATGTACATATATATATATATATAGATACATACACACATATATATATGCATACCCACACATACACACACATATATATATATACACACATACACACATATATATGCATACACACATACACATATATATACACATACACACATATATATACATACACACACATACACATATGTATATACATACACACACATATGTATACACACACATATATATATATACACACACACGTATATATATACACACACAAATATATATATATATATATACACACACACACAAATAAATGTATATATATATTCTTACGGATATAGATAGCCACACACAAACACACCTACACACATATATTGAGATTGGTCTCTGCGTTTTAACAAGGAGATTGAACCTAAAGTCTGTTTTGGGACAGCGGGTCAAGGTTGGTTGACAAAGACACCCTTAGTAATAAATGTCTGAACAGGAAATAGACAGAGGCTAGACATGAGGTCGTGAAGCAGCAGGAGCAAGAATCCGCGCCAAAAACAAGTCACGTGAAAAGCAGAGATTGGAAATTAGTTGCAGATCAGATCTTGGGTTAGCAAGTCAGGATTGCTGAGCGCAGATAACTTATGAATGAAAAGGAAAACGCATTTGAGATAATGGCGTAATTTGACCAATTCATCTTGAGCAACTCCGGATAAGAAAAACGAACTTATAAATTCTTATTAGTTAAACAAGAAGACGAAGACGAATCGTTTATCAAGGAAGAAGGAAAGAAGCGACGAAGAGAAGATAAGAAAAGAAAGTGTAATGTTATTTGTATGCTGATTCTTATTTGTTAAAGAAGAGAAGGGTGAAGCGGAGTCGTTTATCAAGAAAAGAAAGCGACGCAGAGAAGATAACGTGTGAACTAAGAGATAGAAACCGCAGAATTTTTTTAGTGCAGAAAATACGACGCTTGTTTGAAGAAAGAAAGAAGATTGCGGATATTTGCGGATATTTCAGGATATTTGTATGCTGAAAATACGACAGCCAACTGAAAGAAAATAGAGACAGTCACAGATACATACATTTCAAGTGAACCGTGTTTGAGTCCAAAGTTATATAAAGAAAGAGGAAGAGAGAAAAGAAAAGACAGTAAAAAAATTGGTAAGGAACTGATATAGAGATAAGTTATTATATTCTTAGGCCCATGTTAGAATACGCATACACTTCCACGAATATTATGTTATCACAAACAACATACAACATTAGCTCATAATTATATGGTTCTCCTACATTTTATTTTGTGTTAATCTCTTGCATTCGTGTTCGCCTGTATTCATCCATATTTGTCGTAAAGTGTTATTTCGACTGAGTTGGGTATCCGAATATAAATTTTGAGATTCAGGTCATTGGAAACTCTTATTCATACTTATATATATATATTATTTTAATACTTTATTACTTATTAAAACTTTATATCAAAAATCATTTCGCCTTGCGGTTCATCCTTGAATTATTGGTCAGCGCATGCGTTGATATTGAAGCAAACCTGGGAAGATTACAGTTCGATTATATCAATCGAACGTATCTGTCCATAGATGTGGAAATGTAAATATTCCCGAATCGACGTGTAATCATCTTAATGGTTATCGTCGAGGCAGGCATCTGACAATATATATATATATATATATATATATATATATATATATATGTACACTCACATATCTATATATACACATACATATACACACACACTTATATATACACACATACATATATACTCACATATATAGACATATATACATACATATACACACATATACATACACACACATATATATTCACACACACATAGAAATATATATATACACACACACACATATATATATACACTCACATTATATACACACCCAAACACACACACACACACACACACATATGTTATTTATTTAATCGGTATAATTCCAGGCAAGGCAGTGAGCCTCTAAGACGCAAGGTGGAAAAATTAGATCCATGCCCATTAATAATGAATAGAAAGAGAAAAGAGTAATTAAGACGACACTTAATAGCGATTAACAGTGGAGAAGTGCGAAAAAAGAAACTATTAACATAGAACTTACGGCTACATCTATCCAGCTCAACTGTAAATTGTATTAAAGTCTAGCATTGCGTTCAAATTCCTAAAGTCTAGGTAATAAAACGAAGAGTTATCCGAACAATTTCCATAAAAGTATTTATAAAAATCACAGCGTAGGTGGGAGGTAAATGACTGGAGCCAATCCGTCATATCAGGACCAATAATATTGTTGACCAAGGAGGTCAAGGTAAATAGCAGGGGAACCGGATCATATATGGCAGCAATATTAAAAGCCTGGACGGATGGTAGATTTATAAATATGTAAGATCGATTCAGGAGAGAAAATTATCTTGTTCAACACTATGACCTGAAAGAGGAATGTATTCAATATAGTCCTTCAAGTTAAATGAGAACGTTAGCCTGAGAAAGCCCAATGAGTCACTTTCTTTGAGGTTAACATCAGCGATGCTGATGGAAGTTAGAGGGACGTCTGAAATCTTTTGTTTCAGTTAACGACGGTCTTGAGGTCGTTTTGGACATCATTTACCATTTTGATCTTGACTGATTGATCAGCCTTACTATCGAGGCAGGAGTAAATGGTTGTGTTATCAGCGTAGATACCAAGTTGAGAACTGATGTTATCAGGAAAATCATTAATGAAAATTAAAAACAGCGTAGGACCAAGGATGGATGGAGTTCTGGGAAATGCCCGCGTTAGTTTGAGTTTGAGTTTTGTTTAACGGCATATCAACCTCTGTGGGTAATTTAATGCCAAAATGTTAGTGTTTTGAGATATTTTTTTAATGTTCAGTTAAGGTCGATTCTGTCAGATTTTGTTGACAAGTTTTTTTCTTATTTTATTTTTTTCTTTAAAAATGTTCTATAGTAACAATATTTTTCCTTCAAAAATGTATTGTTGGTAATATTTTTAATTCAAAAACCTATATGTTTTTATAAAAGTCTATTTTTATAATTTCAAAGACTTTTGACGTCAGTTTGAAGGGCAAACTATTAGCCCAGAGCTGGGACTCAAACAGATACTACCACTCCGGGTCAGGGTGGACCTAAGAACAACAGCAATTAAGAGGTGGTTCCATGCTCCTCACAACCTCCCAATCAGAGGCCTTGCTGCTGGATGCAGTTTATTGTCATACGCAGGATTCCCCGCGTTAGTAAGAAAGAATCTAATGGTATGGCCGTTCAAGATAACTTTCATTTCACGATTTGATAGGAAAGACTGGATCAGCTCAAAAATGGGTCCAGAGACACCATTATTTTTCAGCTTGTAGAGACAACCTGTATGCCAGTCCCTGTTAATGGCCTTCGAGATGTCCAACACTACAACCCGGGCTTCACCGTTTTTATCTAGAGCATCTTTCTGCAAATGCCGTAAGTCGCATTTCTCAATTTAAACAAATAGACCATCCAGAAGAGTTGCAGGTGATTCCGAAGTTGGCGATTTTATTGATTTATTTACTATTTAAAGATATTTTTGTCTAATTTTGGTAAATATTTCTGTTAAAATCAGATGTCAGTGTAATTTTTGCGTCATTTAGGCGACAGTTTATCCATCACATCCTGTAGTCACGTCATTAGCTCTGCATTTTAACAAGCTATGTACAAGGACCTACATTGCATGGGTTGAGATCTATACATAACCACTCGCAACATAACTAATGGCGTACACCTACTGCTTACGTACGGCATATGCACTTTGAATTTGAGGCAATCGTCTATGAAAGTCAATAAGAAAAAAAATTTTTTCCACATGGATGTATGTACACAAAAATGCTTATTGCGCACTTTCTTCTTTGCCAAACTGTAATGAAACAAAAAAAATAAAATATTGGTTATTGTCTGGAAGATACAACCTATATGACTATATGACAAACAGCTCCTGATGGTATTGGCCAATTTAATAAAATATGATAAATTAAATTTAATAAAATTTAATAAAATATGACTCTCGGAACATATATAACATCACTATTTTATTAAATTTTATATATAATATTCCTTTTTTTTTTAATTGTCCAATACCAATTTACTTTCGAAACGGATGTGCGTTGTGGTGCAGTGGATATCGGCTCAGAACGAGAAATCAGGGAGCCGAGTTCAAATTTTCACTTACCCGCAAATGCCCTTGGGAAATGTATTAATCCATCTCTTTTCTCCAGTTATGGGTTAAATAAAAGGAAAAATTGGGTTCTATAGCCTTGGTCGGCAACCAGTATACTACCGAAACTAATGGCAACCTACTGCGCGATAATCTTCTGCCCCGTCAGTCATGTCTCTTTCGAGATATGATCGCTCAAGCGTGTATCACGTATGACACTTAACTGACTGACCTTCGGAACGACCATCGGATGTGAATATCACTTGCATTAGATAACAAAACATTACCAAATGCTAACCGAACTTATCAAAGAGAGAAATATTCTTATTAGGATTATTTTCTACTTTATTGTAAAAAAAATACGCCCTGTGGCCCAGGGGTAGAGTTGCCGACTGACGCCAAATCGGTTAGGTTTCGAATCTGGGTTGTGTAGCAATCGGAGTCTAACCGTACTGATGAGCTGTGATACAGCGAAACAGATCTGTCTGCGGATGACAATAATATATATATATACAAGAACAAATCTGTTCTGTCTTTAACACAAAAGATCACAAAATGAGCTCTGTATTAGATATCTTCATTACAGCTTTCTTTATCGCCCTCAGATTCTGTCAATTCCTGTAGTTAAAGTCAAAATTTTAAAAAGCCAGCATTTTGCTTGATGTTGATCGCAATCAGTTTGTTTAAGATTTACATTCTTTCTTTCTTCACGCGACCAATGAATGCCGCCTCTGTTTATTTAAAGAAGCGCCTAGCGTTATCTTCATCTTTAAAAACAATATTATCTTTTGAGGTTGGCACCGAAGCAGTGCCTGCTTTTGCTGATCCGACCGACACATGCAAGGGCTTCCTGTAAAGATAACCGTTCGCGAAAGAAGCATAGAATTTAATCTTCAGCACAGTCTCGGACCAAAACAGTGGGTCTTCTGTGCATGATTATAACTGTCCGGAGGCCAAGTGTTTGGTGGAAAGAGAGAAACAAACATGATGAAAATATGATTAAAAGAAAGCGAGAGGCAGAGAATAGTAGACTCCGTGTTTCTTTTTACAATAATGAACATATATTTAAACATCTAAAGTGGAAATTGTTCCTTGACTACTCATTTCTGTAACTTCCCCTGAACGACTAAGAATATAATAAAACACTGATCGTAGCAAGATATTGGAGAAAAAGCATTTCGCTGGCCATAAATGTAAGGCAACTAAATGTAATGTTAGGCAGCATGCTCCAAATTCTACCACTCTCATTTGTTGTGAAGGTGTATCGTGAGCATACTATGTCCTGTATTTATAAAAGTAAGAACGTATTTCTATCATAACTGGGTTGGTGCTGCACCGTCCTCAATATCCGGCCTGGATAGGGTTCAAATCGATTAGTCGTTTTGGATAATTAATTATTTTCCGCCATACAACCCCTTTCATCACATACGAAAAACGTTGCTATTTTACAGCAATCTTCATCTGTCTATATTTTTAGGGTCCTCAGAATAGTCTCGCTGTATAAGTTCTGAGGGCCCTAGATGTTATGCCAGGATTTGTCATCGGAAGCAGATGATAGTGCTGATTGCAGACACTGGCCCTACAGAAATAAGGACTTGTTGAAAGCCGCCAACATGAACGAAAAATTACCCGTTTGATGTGATTCTAAAAGAGCATAAAATGACAAAAGCAAACTTTTCTCAAAGATGATAGATATAAAAAGGAAACAACTTTTACTGATGTTTTTTTTTATCATATCACCCCAAGCAAGGCGGTAACGCCACTGATGCGCAGGGGGCTACTTAAGAGTAAAAAGATTGGAAAAGAGAAAGCCGGAAACCACATCCTAACCAGGGAACAAGGGATGAGCCTCTTCACCTGTTCAATAGACGTGGGTGGAGTGTGAACCGGGCGGTAGTTTAGTCTATCTACTCCAATTGAAAAAAGAAAAGTCAAAAGATTGGAAAAGAGAAATCCGGAAACCGCATCCTAAACAGGGAACAAGGAATGAGCCTCTTCACCTGTTCAATAGACGTGGGTGGAGTGTGAACCGGGCGATAGTTTAGTCTATCTACTCCAATTGTCTATCAAATTTTAAAACAAATCGTATGATGCAATTTTATTCCTCAAGTTTTTTTTCTCATTTCACAAAAGCTTTAGCACTTATACTCCTTCTAGTATCACATCGAAAAATCCAGGTATACAGTTTCTTTTGAGGGCCTCAGTCAGTTAAATACCATACATGATACACGCTTCGGCGATCATGTCTCAAAAGAGACACGACTGACTGGGAGAATATTTTCCCGCAGTAGGTTGCCATTACTTTCTGTGGTAGACTGGCTGCCAACCAAGGCTATAGAACCCAATCTGTCCTCCTATTTAACCCATAGCTAGAAGGATAAGAGATGGATTAATAACTTTGTCAAGGGTATTTGCGCGTAAGTGAATGCAACCTCATAGAACGTTGAAAAATACAGAAATAGCAGCTTATTAATGTTTGTTCTGATACAAAAGTTACGGCTGATTGACAGTATTCCCTTATTTATTACGTTTCAGCACTAGCAGTTTTCCTCGAGCCTTCTACTGGGTGAATTCTAGTACAAAAGTCACAATTTGATGAGAGTAATTCTTGAGGCAAAAATGGAAGCCTATTTAGAAGATACAAGTCGTTTATGAGCGGCACACAGTGATTGGAGATTAGTTCTGGGAAACTAATACCGATAACAATCAACATCAGGCATAACGTCCAAACAAATTACTTTTAAAATTAAAAAAAGAAAAAACTAAGCATGTGCATCGTCCACTGGTCCTGCTATCGTCCAATAAGCAGACCTTATTGTCTTATTGATCATAAGACATTTTTAGATTGTAAGATTTTGGAGGGCAGGAGATAATAATAGTTTTGCAATAAGTCTTACTAATTAATCCATAGATGAGGAAAGAGGTGGATTCATACCCTACCCAAAGTAATTTGCGCGTAAGTGAATATAATGAATCCAACGGGAATTAGAACTCGGATCTCTGATTAACAATTGCGTGCTATTATCCATTACACCACCCGAACACCCAAGCTGACAGCACCTAATATTCTCAGGCGGTCACAAATTTAAATGATGACCAGGTTTGAAGTTGTTTAACTTCGGCGATCGTACAAGAACAGGTGTTTCAGCGTTTTGTGGCCGTAAACACTAAAATCATAACTAATGCTACACGGCCAACAAGAAGATTAAAGAACACAAAATTACAGAGGTTATCAGGGTGTAGCACGTGTTCTTTACAATTTATGAGCTCTACCGAAATTTCAACTTGTTAGAAAAAAAATGAAACGTGCTAAGTTCTTGTCTGTATTAGCTTTCTTTACAGTTTCACGTTTTGAGAATTCACATTAAAATAATCAATGTGTCGATTTTTTCATATTAAATGTCAAAAATATAAAGCGTGAAAGACACTCAAGATAGAGTTTACTGTTAAAATGATTATGATGAATGAGATGTGAAATAAGTGAAGATTAGGAAGCTAAGGAGAGTAGATAAGGACTACTCTTAGACGAAGCTAAAATTGTAAAGTTCAGGGAGTCTCTCCGACATAGTTGAAGAATATTGGAGATATGCAAGTGATTCGATTCCGTGCTATTAGCATGGTGTGACATAAGAGTAAAGGACTGACATGTTGAAGCAAAATAGGTCTGAATGGAAAATAAATTTTCCCCGACAAGAATGTGTCAGCGATTTTGAACTCTCAATAATCGAAAGTAAACAGTGAGAAACTCCAGACAAGATATGACAGCAATACTCAACTTTTGACAAACTGATATCGATTGAGAATTATTTATCCTAGTCACATATCATTATTGTAGTTCATTCAACCAGACGGTCAGTCAAGCTTCAAAAACAAATTATATATGGGAGAACGACATATGAATTTTTATATATCAAGAAAAATTTTAGGGAGAAAAATATGACAAAGTGGGAATCGTTTTCATGTGGGGCGTTTCGTCCTTTAGGACTCTAGTGGACTAGAATTATGTTTACATTGATATCACAACACATAGGTACGAAAGAAAGAAAGAAAGAAAGAAAGAATAAAAGAAAGTAAAGATATAGAAGCAAAGACAGACGCAATGAAAGAAAGGAAGAAAACGGTGGAGAAGCAAAAACAAAAAAGGCATGAAAGCAAAAACAAAAAAGAAAGAAAAAGACAAAGAAGCAAAGAAAAAAAGAATATAGAAAGAAAAATAAAAAGGAACACAAAAAAGAAAGAAAACGAAAGAAAGAAAGAAGCACAGAAAAAAGACAGAAAAAGGCACACAGGCAAAAAAAAAAAAAAAAAAAAAAAGAAAAGAAAGCGTGGAGAAAAGAAAGCATATAGACAAAAATAGCACAAAAGCAAGAAGAAAAAAAAGAGAGAAAAAGGTATAAAGGCAAAGAAAGAAAGAAAGATGAGAAAAAACAGAGAATATGGCGAAGGTGAAATGGAAAGAAATGAGAAAATGTAATAAAGGGTCTTTAAAGAATGTGAGAGAAAGAAAAAAAAGAGGGAAAATATATGCAGTTAATTTTATGATTAAAGTCAAAATCCGAGAAAAGAAAAGTAGCCTTTTGCCCTGGTTGCTTACTGAGATGTGCATCGCAATCCACCTTAACGCAATCAAGCCACAACTAGAAAGTATTAAAAAAAAAATGTCAGAAACCAACTCGACGAATGCAGCAATGTGGGATGAATACATCAAGTAATTTAAAGGTATTATTCCCAAACCGGTTTTTCACTGAAATATCTATATTTTTTTCTTTTAAAATAAACAAACTTAACTGAAAGAAACTTGTTGATCAACGATTTTATCAGCGTTTACGTATGTATGGACAAACGCTAACTGAGTTACATAACAAGACAAGCATATATATTTGGACAGTAACCTTTCTGTTATATATGTTTCATTCATACAACGAATAAAGAATATTTTGTAGTGTCCGTGGTGATTATTGTTCTATCCTGCTTCGATTCGTTATTTGGCAATTTTGAAAAGGAGGAATTCATTTCTGCTGTAAATATATTTCCTGTTTTATTCAAAAGCGCTAGGAACAATACAAAATTACAAAATATTCATCGTTGGTCGTAAATGAATCTGTAATTGCAATGCAGATAACATAAAATGAGCATGAAAAGCTCATTTTATGTTGTGTCGAAATGGTGCTGTTTAAGATAGAAAATCGATATAATTTCAGGTTCATAGGTTTTACGCTTAAAAGAAAGTCACCTGGAAGACCTTGAAACGTTTGACCTTCCGGATAATAGGATGCATTAGAAATCGTCTACAACAATGTATGACGAATAGAGGCCATCATTTGTGAAACAAAAGGAATAAAAACTGCAGTAATATTTTTTTAATAGCAGTTCTTATGGTTTTTTAGTCAACTTTTAAATGTAGGAGGTATTTCTGCCATACATACACAGCCACAATATATAAGAACAACATAGAAGCAGAAAGCAACCGCTCCCAAAGTATGATACAATAAGAAAGAGCTCGATACAAAATTCAGCAAGAAGAAAGTAGAGCAAAATGTACCTTCTGCTTGACGATACCACACGGTTGAAACTCAGATAGCTTTGCATATTTGCTAATTATATATATATATATATCGTTCATTCAGTAATGAATTAGAACACTCTCAGCTATTGGGCGTGTGTATAATGATAATGTACACACTAAAATGTCTGCCTCCTTCTACCGAGCGCCCATAGCTCAGAGGTAGAATCACCGACTGACGCCAATTCGGCCGAGTTTCAATCCTGGGTTAAAAGCAATCGGATGTCTAACCGTACTGAAGAGCTGTGATACAGCGAAACATATGTCTGCGGATGACTATATATATATATATTAGTCAGTTACGCGATACACGCTTGGCTGATTATACCTCTTTCGATTTTTTCATAGTAAGTTTTCTGTGGTAGAAACCAACGAAGGCTACAAAACCTTATCTGTCTTGCTATTCAGCACATAGCTGGAGAGAGAAGAGAAGGATTAACACCTTCCCCAAGCATATTTGGACCTAAGTGAATGCAAGGAATTCGAACTCGGCTCTACGATTTTCTATTCCGAGCTGGTATTGATTGCACCACAAAGCACATCTCTATATGTTTGAAAATCAATCCGATAAAACAAAAGGTATCAAGTTACGTGAAAGTGATGTGTACCAGTCACAAGTAATGGCGTGTAATTTTTCTAATATGCATGTATATTTAGCGTTTATTTATTTATTTTTTTTTTACAGTTATATTTATGGGGAACTTCAAAATTGTCAGGGGGTACGTCTAATCTTATATGTTGTCATTTTCTGTGTTTTTACAGAAGGACGCTGAGGATACCATTAACCGAACACTTGAGGAACGACGAGGTGTTGGAGAGGATGAAAACGAGAAGAAAACTCATACTTAATATCAGGAAGAGACAGCTGAAGTCCTTGGGATACGTAATGAGAAAGGAGGGCCTGGAGAATCTAATACTTACATGAGGGATAGAAAGATATATATATATATATATTTATATACGATCTCACACCCTGATTGAGCACTCTGGAAAAATAGTAGACTTTGATAAACAGTAGCTACTATGACATGTACTCATCGCTCATTCAGTGAAATGAATTAGAGCGCTCTAGCTATTGGGCGCGTATAATGATATGCGCTAAAAAGTCTGCCTACTTCCACCGAACGCCCATAGCCTAGGGGTAGAGTCGCCGACTGATCCATTTCAGTCGGGTTTCAATCCTGGGTAAAAAAGCAATCGGAGTCTAACCGTACTGATGAGCTGTGATACGGCAAAATAGATCTGTCTGCGGATGACAATATATATATAGGGGAAAGCAGCGTGTGACATCTTTGGGCGGGGTTTAGGAGAGATACCAAGAGGAAAAATATTGAGAGCGACAAGAGACAGAGCCAAGTGGAAGTCCATAATCGCCTACGTCCTGAAGGGACACAACACACGAAGAAGAGGACTTTTGAAGGAATCACCGATTCTTCAGTTGAATAAATCACTTTAGTTGACTGTGTGAGTTAAGCGAATGAACTTGGTTTTATTTCCACAACGAATTTTACATTCTATTTTAATTGCTTTTGTTTCAAGATCTAACCTGACCCTGGGTGATAGCACCCGTTAGGGTCCCAGCAATGGGCAAATAGTTAACCCCCCAAAACTGGGGTCAAAACACTATAAAAATAAAAATAGACTTTTATACTTAACATCAGGAAGAGACAGCTGAGGTTCCTGGGATACGTAATGAGGAAGGAGGGCCTGGAGAATTTAATACTCACATGATGGAAAGAGAGACAGGGAAAACAGTACAAAACTTGATAGGCTTCAGCAAATGGATGTTGGAGCGGGGTTTGGGAAAGATACCAAGAGGAAAAATATTGAGAGCAACAGGAGACAGGCTCAAGTGGAAGTCCATGATCGCCTACGTCCTGGAGAGACTCGTCACATGAAGAATATATATATATATATATATATATATATATATATATATATATATGGTGGTATGTGGTTGTGTAAAAGACCTTGTATTGTCTTAGTATTACAAAAATGACATTAGGCGAGGTATGAATTCACATCAAAGCGCCAATGGTTAAAAATGGACAAACACCGAGGGTAACCACTCCTTAAAACAATCTTACTGCTTAGGATTTTACAATAACTCAACAATGACAAGCGTTCTTATTAATTTTTATCTAAATTGAAGTTGTTTTTCATCAAAACTATTCACGGCGCCATTTTATGGCCGTGAGTAAACAGCGCAAATCAGAAATGAAGAAACACAAATTTGGAAGTTTTTTTCTTGATATTAATAATAAATAATATTAGGAGATATCTATAGCCGTTTCGTTATCGTCTCTCTAATGAGCTAATCCGACGCTGCCTCGCTATTGTCTCTCTTTCCATGAGTGTGACATTATATGTCAGAGTTTGAAGTATGCACCTGATCATGGCATAACGCATGAAACTTCAAATCGCGCCATAGACGTAGATATATATATATATATATATATATATATATATATATATATATATATATTAACTATAGTAATTACAATACCAATAGTAACAGAACTAACTCTGCCAAAACTAGTACTAATTAAGCTATAATTTAAATCGTCTTGAACAACCCACCGAGAATGAACTCAGAGGGAAAAGAAGGGGAAGTAAAAAAAAAAACAAAAACAAAAAAAAAAAAAACAAAAACAAAAAACAAACGAAGTACATGAACAAAAAGTCAAGCACTCGTAAGAAAGAAAAAACCCCAAGACGAAAACCCTAACACTAAAGCGCTCAATACGAAAGAACCGTAGGGTGAAACCTAGGTAGTTTTATTGGCTCGTGCTTAGATTTTCTATATATATATATATATATATATATATATATATAGAGAGAGAGAGAGAGAGAGAGAGCACAGTTCTGTTCATACATTGAGTAGTTTTATTAACACCTGAATAATAATAATAATAATAATAATAATATACATATGTACACCCTCTTCATATGTATATTTATTAATTTACGTCACTATATATATATATATATATATATATATATATATATATATATATGTTTGTATGTATGAGGGGAAAATGGGAACACGTGAAGACCGAAAGAATAATCTAAAAGATGTCATCTAATAAATATAAAATATCAATTAGTTTAGAGACCAAATATATTGAGCGGAAAATTCAATACTTATAAATCTAGAATTTATTTCAGTGATCAAAATTTAAAAAAATTTTTTTACAATTGCCTCGTCCAGAAATCTTTTAACGGTCTCGTTCAATTGTAAAAATTCTTTTAAATTTCTGAAATAAATTCTGAATTTATAACCGTTTAATTATGTTGCAGTAAACTGTTTTTTTTAAACCTATAATAAAAATATTACCATATATATAGTTCTTTGATGATGAAGATGGTACTAAACCAAAATATTACATTAAGAACTGGGGTCATGTTCTTAAAATAACTTCGTTAGGTCAAAACTTTCGTATTGATGTCATGAATACCGCCAAACTCGTTCAGAAACATTTAAACTGTCAGCCTGCATAAAATCGCTTTCTCACGTCAATGATTAAAATGTGTTCTAGCGAATGAACTGTGTGCCTCTTACCAGGAATCTGCCTTCTTCGGGCAATACGCTACAGAATCACAAACAATGACCTGTAACAAAATTAGAAACCACATCACTAGAGGATTTTCAACAACTGAAATGGATAGCACATGTAAAGTGAATAATGACATTATCAAAATAGTGGCCTTTCACACTACTTCAAGCAAAATACTAGGAAGGAAACCCCCATCAACACTGGAAAGAACGATAACAGTAGAGATAAGAAACCTATTTTCTTAAAAAATTGTTTTAATTCAAGGATTTTAGAAATTTAGTAAAGTAAGCTGCTTGGTCAATGAATGCCGATTGTTTCCTTATGAGGAAACGGCTATTATTACAATTAACACATGTTTAGAGTCCATAAAATGCATCGAAAAAAAAAAACAAAAAAAAAAACAAACATTCGTACAGTTCCCCTAAAAACGTCTTACCCAAACAAGGGTGGAGTCTACTATATCTCAAAGGTTTTTTCTTGATTGCCAGGATGTTACCGGCATGTTAAAACTGTTTAAATTTACATAAGCTTTCTGAAAAGTGAACATTTTAGTCCAAGTAATTCCAGAACTGCTATGTGGGATTGTTCTGGGACATCTGATAGCTAGGGTGACACATGAATGTCGTCGTTCATGAAATCATTTCCGTACAACTAGTGCACTGTAGCAAGGTGCATTCTTCCATTGAAAGAGTTCACTGGCATCATATAAGTTAGTCAGTCAGTCAGGTAAGTGCCATACGTGATACACGCTTTGGGCGATCATGTATCAAAAGAGACATGACTGACTGGGAAGAAGATTATCCCGCAGTAGGTTGCCATTGCTTTCTGCGGTACACTGGTTGCCAGCCAAGGCTATAGAATCCAATCTGCCCTATTATTTAACCCATAACTGGAAGGAAGAGACGGATTAATACCTTTCCCAAGGGTATTTGTGCGTAAGTGAATGCATGGAATTCAACTGGAATTCGAAATAGGCACCCAGATTTGTCGTTCCGAGTCGATATCCACTGCACACATATAAGTCTGCTGCTATAAAATTGTACTTGGCCTTCCGTAAGTTTGAGGTAGACGGTATGCAAAAAATTCCATTCCACATAAATAACAGGACCCAGTGTTTCCTAGCAGAACATTACAGAAACAATCAGACTGTTTTACCTGCAGTAATAACAATAAAATTACTATTTAAATACCAATTATTTTTTAAGCTTTTTTATTGTTTTGTTTGGTGGGGATGAGCGTTGTAGTGTATGTGAGTGTCGGAACGAGAAATCAGAGAGCCGATTTCGAATTCCAGTTGAATTCGTTGCATTCACTAGAACAAAAGAAACGTTGAAGAAAAGTATCAATCCATTTCTCTCCATCCAGCTATGGGTTAAATAGTTGGACAGATTGGCTTTTATAGCCTTGACTGGCAACCAGTTTAACGCAGAAAGTAATGACAACCTACTGCGAGAAAATCTGCCCAGTCATGTTTTTTTTAGACATAATCACACAAGTTATATCATGTATGGTACTTAACTGGCTGAGTAGTTGTTTTTAATCATTTCCCTACAAGCAGGTCAATAATGTTTCTGAGACGTCAATGGTGACTAAGAATGAAAGAGCATGAAACATTAGTAAGGATAAAGGACGATAAAAGAACAGAATTCAAGAAGACAGAAGTCGACCTACGTTGCATTTAAACTTTTGTGACAGCCAAGGAAGAAACCGGAAGCGGGTTCCACTTGTGCAAAAAAAAAAAAAAAAAAGAAACATTAGAAAGGAACTTACGGCTTCATTCATCAGTAAGATAACGAGACCTAGTTACCAATCTACTTGTACTTTTATATACATATGATCGAAGTATCAAGGAGGGCAGGTCATTAGAATTTCTTGCCATGAAAATATTTAAAGAAACACTAGAGGGAAGCCACATTACAGCAGTTGGTAAGTAGTTGAAGTCGAGAGGCCAGGTCATAACCGACAACATTACAGACTTATGTTTGAATTTTGCCCAGAATCTCGAGATATATAGTCAAAGCATCAGACCAGATATGGCAGCAATCTTAAATATACAGACAAATGGTAGATTTGTAAATGTGTAAAAATGAGAGAATATATCTGACACGACACTGAATTAAACTTCTTATCAGTGAACCTAGCAACTGATTCAGTATAATCGCTCTACTTAATTTCAGTGAAAATGTTAGACGAAAAAGACGCAATGTATTTCTCTCCTGGGGGATTAGCACCAGCCATGCGTTCGGGGCAAAAATGGTTCTCTATGATGATTAAAGTAAGTGGCTAGTTGCAGACGTACTGTCTCTCTCTTTAGATCTTAGTTGTTGCCATGGATATGACGATACGTTACAATCGGCGGCTTCTTTACTTGCCAGAGAAATTTGTCATCATTCTACATTTGACTTGGTTAAACTCCTACTTTGTCTTTGAACATAATCAACGAAAATCACCCGGATTTCATAGTGAAAAAAAACTTTTTTCAAAAAGATGACGCAAGATAGTGTATTTGTGTTATGGGACCTACCCCTTTTGGACTGTAACGAACTCTTCCTATTATTATGAATACCAGGAGAATATACCTCTCGGGTGAAGTTGAGTCGGGTTGAGTTACCCCGGTCAGACTGACGTGTAACACTCTTGTATTTGTTTTTCGTTTAATATATATGTTTCACTAAGTTCGAGTTTTATTCCGGACCTATTCTGGCTCCACAACAATTTGTTTTGTGACTAAGTAAACACTGTTATAGCTTGTATGGTAAAGTCTTCATTCGTCAATCCTATTTACAAGCTATTACTCATTCGGATTAATAATAAGTTTCTAACAAAATCAATTCTTTTCAGAAAAAATTCAAAATTAGAGACAACTGGAAAAGGCTTCTGAAGGAGACTGTTGCTGAAAAAAACTATGGCGTGTGTAATTACGCGTTTGGACAGTTCGCCGAAAGACAATTTACAAAAACAATTGGTCGATGCTTTAAGTTTTTTCAAGGTTAAGCTCACTCATTTATTTATTTCTTTAAAACTGTCAGCGAACGGTCCAGTTGTTGGTGGGTGCGAGTGTTCCGAAGGCGTTCTGCTTATTACATCATCGATTGTCGTCACTCTTGCGTTGCATTGTTTTTTGTTTTTGTTCGCACGTTCAGTAACTTTTAGATTCTCTAGTTTTATCTCTCACAAATGAAAGATTTCTGCCTTGTTGAAAACTGAAGGGCTTAGAAAGAATATTCTAAAAAAAAAAAAAAACTGAATGAGATCTTGAATTTGAAAATTCTTAAAGCGTCGACCAATTGTTCTGTCTGGCTACCGCGTAAACGAATCGAAAAATGGCAGATTTTTTTTTTTAATCATTTCACCCCGAGCAAGGCAGAAACGCCACTGATGTGCAGGGGGCTACATAAATGTAAAAAGATTAATTAGAAAAGAGTGAGGAGTACAAGCTAGTTAGAAAGGAACAATAGAAAGCTGAGAAAACAGGTGCGATGACAGATACATAGGTGGAGAGAAAGTGAAGATTATACAGGGGAGGGGAGAGAGCTAGAGGCCAGTGGTTAGTAGATGAGTATTGACTTTGCATTTAAATTTCTGGAGGTTGTAGCCGTCAGGAAAGCAAGAATACGGGAGCGAGTTCCACAGGCGGGAAGTGCGAGAGAAGAAGCTGCAGGAGTAGAATTGTCATCTGCATTTGGCTAACCTGACTGTGAATGGGTGGGACCCAGTTGCCAGTCTGGTTGCACGAGTAAACACCTGTTGAGGAGGCATCAGTGACTTAAGTTCGTCTGAGCAGAAGCCATGAAAGTATTTATAGAACAGACAAAGGGAGGCCACCTTTCGACGATGGGGAAGTGGCTGCAGTTATATTGAAACAAAGCGCTCTCATGAATTTAATAATGAAAAAAAAATGTTTTATATTTAACTCGATAAACTAAACTAACTTTGAGGGACAAAAGTAAACATTATATAACCTATATAGAAATAAGGACAATTATAGTTAAAACATCATTAAGATACAATGGAACATTTTGGGGGCACATAATGAGGAAGAAAATTTGGTACTCACAGGATACGTTAAATGAAAGAGGAACAGAAAATCAACGCACAATTTACTTAGAGAGTTTAAGTAAATGGATAGCGGATTAAAGTGTAAGAGAGAAAACAATGAAACAATTTATTGTGTTACAAAGATCAGGAAATTGTAGATAGCCATGATCGTTCGTGTTCTTAAGAGTCACGACAAATAGAACAACAACACTCCTTTATCACAGACGGGACGTCGCAAGCCTCTCGTCCTTCCATCGCTATTTCCATGGAGAGTGATCAGACGCACTACAATCCTTAGTTCCATCAGTTCTAACCTTCACGGCTAAGACGCACCATGCTACGCACATTGTAGTGAAGCACCCTCGTTCCCTTCTTATTCAATTGGTGAGATGCAAGTTCCACTCGAGCAGATTCTTACCCCGAACAACTGATCTCTGAAACCGACTCCCAAGAGAATGTTTTCCCGATCACTACGGTCTTAAACTGTTTAAAACTAGAGTTAACCGTGATCTTTCACACAAACACATACGCTATGTCTCTTAATCTGTTTGTGTAGGTTTAACAGTAGTGTAATAAAAAGAAAAAAAAGTTAAGGAAATGCTGAAAACTTCTCGGCCCGATCAAATGAAAAAACATCAAAACAGAAAAGGCTCTTTCTTTCCAGCTGATTTCCTAGTTCGTTATCTATAGTCTCGGCTGAACCGATTATCTTGAAAATTTACACAGTTGTACTATAAACGTCTGCGAGTGTTCTTAGCTAGGTTTTGTGTCGAGGTACCCCCGATAAATATCGAAAATCGATAATCGAAAAAATCAGGTTATAGAAGGAGTGGTCCGATTTTAATCAAATTTGATACACTCATAGACAAAGACATAAGAAACGATATTCAGAAGTTTCAAGATTGCAGTTCTTATAATAGTGCAGAAAATCGATAATATATATGTATATAAAAGGCAAGATGTTTGTGTGTGTGTCTGTTTATCTGCCTGTATGCTTAGTATTTTTTCAGTCCTTTTATTTTAGTTTTTGCTTCAGGTTTGGCTCTAAGTAGGTATAATTGTAGTTCTTAGTTTCAGCCATGATATCATTTACTCAGAGGACTTATTTAGCCTTCAAAATTCAGTTTACGACGAAAAAACTTATTTGATATCGATACCATGAAATCAAAATTTGACTTACATCCATTCATTTTTCTTTCAGTCTATGGTATCACTTTAACTGGAAACAACTATTGCATTTTAGTCTTTCGTGCCAACGTCCAAAGAGTCTGAGCGTCAGGACCATAGATTAGTTTTAAAGCTTTTATTACACCCGAGCAACGCCGGGATATACTGCTAGTTGAAGATATTTTAATTGAAATCCAAGCAAATTATTTTTTTAGTGAGAAGCGTTATGATTTGCATTTAACAGATTGCTTTTGATTTACTTAGAAGGCTTAAAATAAAACACGAGATAATGGAACCTCTTAGATCTAACGTCAGAGATAAGCAGGTGGCAAGGAATCAATTATGTAAATGCAAATATATATTTTATAAAAAGAAACAAATCCAATAATCGTATTATCTGAACAAAATCTTTCAATAACCCACGTTCTGCATCTCTGGGCATTGTAAAGAAAACAATTCCTGCTTCTTATTCTATATACAGTAACCTTTCAGGATGTTGGCCATCACGGCTCACCACAATTTTCTCCCCTTTGTAGCACTTAACTTTTGTCGTTTTACCATCTCTCCCAAACACAGCTTTGGCAGCCTGAGAGTAGCACATTTGACAAATCCTGCTTCCTCATTATGTGCCTTAAAATTTCAACTGTTTCTACCTGATGTTAAGTTTAAATATCCTTTTTGGTGACATTGACACTAGAACTTCATCGCTGCTCACATGCTCGGTTGATGACATTCTCAGAATCCTTCTATAGAACTACATTTGTTGTTTCAAGGCTATTTTTCATTTGTGAAGAGATTGTCCAGCATTCACTGCCTTAGAGGAAGGCTGTGTATTACATAAAATGAATGCTGATATTACATAGAAGTTCAGTAATTTTTTCTTTGTTCCTAACGATATTTTTCGTTCTTTTATTACTTTGCTTATCTTTTGAAAGGCACCTTTTGCTATCCCAATGCGCCTTCGGTTTTTCATGTCGGAATTTCTGTCCTATGTTAATACACTTCCCAAATATCTAACTTGTTTTATCTGAATCAATTCAGTCAAACATTTACATGCCATACGTAATACAGGCTATGGGCGATCATGTCTCAAAGAGACATGACTGACTGGGCGGAAGATTATCCCGCAGTAGGTTGCCATTGCTTTCTGCAATAGACTGGTTACCAGCCAAGGTTATAGAACCAAATCTGTCCTATTATTTAACCCATAACTGGAGGAAAGAGGCGGATTAATACCTTTCCCAAGGGTATTTGTGCGTAATTGAATGCAAGAAAATCAACTGGAATTCGAACTCGGATCCCCGATTTCTCGTTCCGAGTCGATATCCACTGCACCACAACGCACATTTTTGTTAACAACCATGTATTCAGTCTCTTTGCAATTGATGTTCAGTCCTTTCTTCTCACTTTCCTTCATTATCTTCTGTAGAGCTTCCTTTCTGTGTCCGTTTAATGAAATAAAAAATAACACCGTTATGGAGCACACAGTGAGGAACGAGATCGCTACAGCATTCAATCGGTTTGAAAACTATCGTGCGTACCATTATGCACAGCCAAAATATAAATGGAAATCCAAAGTTGCAAGTGATTTTGTTTATATATTTAAAACGATATCACAATATGGACTTAAAAAAATCAACATTTCAAGGAAACTATCAGGTTCATGTCTCATTACAATCATCAGTAGCTAACCGCCATCTTGAGAAATGGATTTGCTTGTAGCCTAAAGATTGTCAGTGCGGAAATCGAAACCAGTAATCTGAGTTTAGTCTAGCGACGCATCAGTTCGGCTCACTTTCTCCGATATGCACCTGGTAGAGTCACCCATCGTTTCTATATTTACGACGATCTTTCTGCATATCACGGCTCACTTTCTCCGATATGCACCTGGTAGAGTCACCCATCGTTTATATATTTACGACAATCTTTCTGCATATCACGGCTCACTTTCTCCGATATGCACCTGGTAGAGTCACCCATCGTTTCTATATTTACGACGATCTTTCTGCATATCACGGCTCACTTTCTCCGATATGCACCTGGTAGAGTCACCCATCGTTTATATATTTACGACAATCTTTCTGCATATCACGGCTCACTTTCTCCGATATGCACCTGGTAGAGTCACCCATCGTTTATATATTTACGACGATCTTTCTGCATATCACGGCTCACTTTCTCCGATATGCACCTGGTAGAGTCACCCATCGTTTATATATTTACGACAATCTTTCTGCATATCACGGCTCACTTTCTCCGATATGCACCTGGTAGAGTCACCCATCGTTTATATATTTACGACGATCTTTCTGCATATCACGGCTCACTTTCTCCGATATGCACCTGGTAGAGTCACCCATCGTTTATATATTTACGACGATCTTTCTGCATATCACAACGTGGACATGAAACGAGCGATTAGGGATTCATTAAAAACGTCAGTCATCAAGTATGAAACTTTTCGAAACAACGACAAATAATCAGATAATTACTGTCTTTAAAATATTTAAAGAGATTTATTTCTTTTTGCATCATGTCGCTAAAGGCAACTGTTTGTTGACTTTAAGGAGATGAAACTGTGAAATAACAGGAATATTATTGACAACGAAATACAGAATGGGTTCAGATTATTGCAGCGAATGCCTGCCTTGTAACGTCCACAAGATCGAAGCACCCTCATTGCTTTCGTATTCTATTAGTCGAATGATGTTTCACCCAGAAAGCTTCTTCCCAAAAACTACTATAAAAACTACTATATTCTGGAAGTAACTTACTTGCTAATGCTTCCTCGAGCACTAAAATCTTCATATCACATGCTTCATTCAGTAACTTTGTCTCGTAGGGCTCTTGCGCCTTGTATCAACAACAGCTTAAAAATGTTCCGATATTCGTAGTCTGGTATAAGGTTCTTTTTGTTGAAGAGCACCAAACACAGAGACACAACAGTATATCTCAGCTCAATATCGTAAAAAATAAATAAATAAAAGTAACATCATGATAGGGGTTCCTAGTAAGGACCAAGATCACTAAAAGACTATCTTGTTTACTATGACGGAAGACAATCCGAACATACACTCGTACACACAATGTAAATGAAAATCTATAGGTGAATCGCACCACATACGATCTTCATATATATCATAATAGGGACATAAAAAATCAATACTGCATAGGACAGTCAGTTTCATGCCTCAGTGGTCAACCATTATATAGCTAAATCAATGCGCGCATAGCGTAAAGGTTGTCAGTGCAGAAATTGGAACCGGTGAGCTGAGTTCAATCTATCGACTCGTCTCAGGATGTAGGCGATTATAGACTTCCATTTGCTCCTAATCCTTGTCACTCTTAACATCTCCCTAAACCCCGCTTCGCCACCCACATTCGCCCATCAAGTATGTCTCTCACTGCTATCCCCTGTCTCGCTTTCCCTCAATGCGTCCTGTGAATATTAGAATCTCCCAGCCCTCCTTCCTCAATACATGTACCACAAACCTCGGCTTTCTCTTCCTGATGCGAAGTATAAGTTTCCTTTTCGTTTGCATCTTCTACAAAGCCTTGTCACTTTTGCTAAAAATGCCCCTGGAGAAAAGTATAAACCTATAAATACTTTCTCGTATGATTTACATGTTTACGGGTATATAGTGTTGAATGCACCGGTTCCCGTCCGATCGAGCCTGGTCAGTACTTAAATGGGTGACCATTTGGGAATACCAGCTGCTGTAAACGTAAGGAACATGAATGGTCCTCCAGGTTTGGGGGTTGGGTGCAGGGCTAAAAACCCTGCCCCGTAAAAAACAGTTTGTTACAGAAACAAAAAGTTTCTGCCCTATGCACCATTGGGTGTGATGGATAAATGATGATGATTTACATATCAAAATAGACCGGGTTTCTTAGAATTGACTAAGAGCCATTCTTGAAGAAGAGCCATTCTTAAATAAGGTTCGTTGTGAAAGGAAGGTGAAACCAATTCCACCACCATTTCCAAGACGTCATGGCAATTTGCAGATAAAGAAATGGAATTAGTGGAGAGCCATAAACATCTATGCAGTGAATGTACATGGCAATACAAAAAGAAATATATCATTTGTAGTTTTTTTTTTTTCAGACACGAAGCTGTCGAGAATTTAAAATGAAAGATATTACATTTCATTATGGAACTTGCTATTTGGCACTCAGATTAATAATCAAGAAACAACTGGATATCATTTCCGTAATTTGTACTTCAGATTTTTCCCGTGGATATATAGTCAGGGGAAAGGCAGATTTGCCGATGTATAAAATTGAACTGCATTTTTTTTCTTTATGTTAAAGATAATTAAAATTGAAACCGAATTCTTAGCAACTCAAAGAAGTTTCTTAAAGAACTGAAATCTCATTGGGATAGCGAAAATATGTCTTTCAAAAGCGAAGTAAAACATTAAGAAAGAAGAAAATTTTATTAGAAACAAAACAAAAAAAAAACGAGTACTGAACTATTATGCAATATCAGTCCTCCTATATGGTAGTAAATACTGGACAATCTCACCATAGACGAAGAAGAGACTTGGGGAACAGAAAAGTGTTTCTACAGAAGGCTGCTGAGAATATCACGAACAGGAAATATCAAAAAATACATTTATATATAGAATTAGAAATAGAAAGTTGAAATTTCTTGGAAAGGTGGCTTGGAAAATTTGGTACCCACAAGGCAAGAGGGGTCAGAGAAAAGCAGCGAGTTAGCGTCCAAAGGAGCTTTATTAATGGTCGGCAGAACAGATTAGGAAATACAAAACTCCATAATATTTACAAAGTATTAATAATTATGGAGACCTATGACAACACATGTCTTGAAGTGACATTGGATATAGGAGATAGTTTTCAAAAAATATGCTTAGAACCACCGTTATATGATCAACACTCTCGCTGTATACATGTACTTTAGTAAACTTTGCGCTATACATATGTTTTTAAAATATTAAAACACTGCACATAGAAAATATTTATTTTGTGGATGAAATCCCTATATATTCCGATGCTGAACAACTATAAAATATCTGTTCTCCCATAAATACTGGGCAATGTCCTTATAAATTATAAAGCGATAGTAGTGTAGCTGATCAGACGACGGCCGAGAGTACAATGAATAGTACACGTGAGCAATGACGAGTTTTTTTATAAAATCATTTCATCCTAAGCAAGATGAGACCGCCACAAATGAGTAGGGGGTTACAGGGAAAGAAAAGACTTGGTACAATGGATATTGAAGAAATGATGAAAAAGGAACGGGATTCAAGAAGACAGAAGAATGCAACTGATGTCTTTAAATTTTTGGAAATTGCTGCTATCAGGGAAGCCATTAACTCGAAAGAAGTTCCTCAGGCAGGAAGTGCGAGAAAAGAAACTATTGGAGTAGAAGTGGAGGTTATAATTAACTGTTTCAATGGTAAAAGGGTGGGACCTCAATGCCAATCTAATAGCACGCTTCAATTCCCGTGATCGGAGCACCAGAGAAAAAAGCTCATCAGAACAGTTGCCTTAAAGATATTTGTAGAAAAGACAGAAGGAACCACGCCATGTCGGTGAGAAAATGACTGACGTCGAGATGCCAAGTCAGGACCAATTACATTGCAGATCCTTCTTTGGATTTTGTCGAAAACCTCGAGATGAATAGCAAGAGCAAGAAAATTAGAACGAGAACGACATTCATACTTAAAATCAGGTCGAAACCGCTAACATATATTGGAAGCATTAAGACGGACGGCTTGAAAAATGTAATACTTACAGGGCGTATAGAGACAAAAAGTAGAACTATATAGACTTGAGTGAATAGAGGGCAGAGCAAACTCAACAAGATATGGTGAAGAATCAAACGTTGCTTAGAGCTATAAAGGCCAGGAAATTGAAGGTCTTGAAGGAATAGAGCATATAGACGATGTTACTGGTATTAATAAAAACCGTGTGAACGTAGAGCAAATGTTGTTACTGTGCATTATTATAACGCTATTAAAAGGTTATTAGCACTGAAAGCAGAATCGGCAAGTAGAGTTAAAAACAAAAAAATCTGATCCCAAATTCCAACAACAGTTTAAAGGACATTTTCAAAATTATAAGAGACCAGTCAGTCAGTTTAGTTCCATATGTGATACACGCTTGGGCGATCATGTCTTAAAAGACACATGACTGACTGGGCAGAATATTTTTCCGCAGTAAGTTGCCATTACTTTCTGCGGTAGACTGGTTTCCAACCAAGGCTATAGAACTCAATCTGCCCTGTTATTTAACTCAGACCTAGAGGGAGAAAAGATAGATTATATTATATTAGTAAGTAATAATTAGTAGAGGATCAGTTTATTAATTCATGACAATAAAAAACCGATCCTCCACTTCATGCCCAGTAAAAGCTTTACTTATGTTGTCAACTATTATAGTCAGTTAAGTGTCATGAACGATCAGGCCTCAAAAGAGATATGACTGACTGGGCAGATCTTCCCGCAGTAAATTACTATTAATTTCTGTGGTAGACTTGTTGCAAATCAAGGCTATATAACCCAGTCAGTCTTGTCATTTAACCCATAGCTGGAGGGAGAAGCGGCGGATTAATACATTTCCCAAGAGTATTTGCGCGTAAGTGAATGCAACGAATTCAACTGTGATTCGAACTCGGCTCTCCGATTTCTTGTTCCGAGCCGATCTCTACTGCACAACAACGTACGTAGTTTTTCTAAAAATAGTTAGTTATGCTTATTAGCAAACATTCGGTTCAGACTCCTCCTTAGTCTCTTGTGTTTCATTCCTAGTTTCCTGTTTAGGACTGGGTTTCCAGTCCCTTCTGAAGTCTACTTCAACTCCTTACATCTGACATTTTCACCTGAACTCAGAAATGTATTCGCTATATAATCTTGATCTCCTCAAGTTTAGATTACAACTCCACACTTAACCTTGAGTGGCTCTTGGGCCTTGTAGCTGGTGAACATTGGTAAAATAAATGAATTAGGATTTTACTTTTGTTTTGGAGTTATTTTTGCAGTGGAGGCTAGTATTTGTGCTAAAATCGGTTCTAATAGGTTCGACGTACAAAACGTTAGGAATTTGATATAATATGTATTACGTAGTGTAATCTTGCCAGGTCGCTGACTACTTTCGTTTTCGACTAACTGTTGACTACTATTGTCCAACATCGACTGACCATCGTTCCTCTTACTCCTCCTACTTAAATTAGGTGGGAGAGTCTATTCACTACAGAATAGGTGTGTTTCACCATAACTTTATACAACACAATTCCTCAAGGACAGACAAAAATGAGGCCTCAATCAGTTATTGAATACAGGCTTAAAATTTAGATTTCTTTCTGATAAAAGAAATAATGTGTATATTTTTTAGCTGTAAAAAGCAATTATTAATTTCTGTTAAGTTAAAAGGAAAATCGAATTATCACGAAATAAAGCGAATAAATTCATACAATGCAATTTAACACATGCAACGTGCAATAGGAATAACTTTTACAATTCTAATTTTATAATATAGGAAGCCAAAAACAATCGTTGTTTCGATTTAACATGCGAAGTTATTTTTTTTTGCTCGTTTTGTCACGGTTTCTCGACAAGAAATAAGCGTAGGTGTTTTCAAAAATGAACTTTGGAAGAAATTAGAATTACAATCCACCAGATGAGAAAAGAGACAAAGGTAGGAGAAAGGGGAAAAAAGAAAAGAAAAACAAAATAAAGTAAGATGCGTATGAGAGAGAGAAAGAGTAAATACAAGGAAGAAACAAGAGAAAGAGGAGGACAAGGGAAAGAAACGGTGGGGGCGAGAAGACGTAAAAGGAAAGCGTGAAGAAAAAAACGAAAAATATAGTGTGCGTGAGTACCACAAAATAACAAAATTGAAAAGGGCCCTGTGAGGTCAGTTAGTGAAATGCCATATGTAATACACGCTTGGGCGATCATGTCTCGAAAGAGTTTTCCCGTAGGAGGTTGAAATTACATTCTGCGGTAGACGGGTTGCCAACCAATGTAATCTGTCCTGTTATCTAAAACATAACTGAAGGAAAGAAGCGGATTAATACCTTTTCCAAGGGCGTTCGTGCGTAAGTGAATGCAACGACTTCAACTTGAATTCGAACCACTGAGCCGTTATCCATTACACCAAAACGCAAATCATAAATATATATATATATAGAGAGAGAGAGAGAGACTAGCAGTATAGCCCGGCGTTGCTTGGGTATAATGAAAACTTTTATATATATTATCGATTTTCTGCACTATTGTAAGAACTGCAACCATGAAACTTCTGAATATCGTTTCTTATGTCTTTGGCTATGAATGTATCAAATTTGATTAAAATCGGACCACTCCTTCTATAACCCGATTTTTTTCGATTATCGATTTTCAATATTTATCGGGGGTACCGCGACACAAAACCTAGCTAAGAACACTTGCAGACGCTTATAGTACAACTGTGTAAATTTTCAAGAAAATCGGTCCAGCCATTTCGGAATCTATAGGTAACACACACACACACACACACACACACACACACACACACACACACAAAGTTCCATTTATAAATAAGTTTATATATATATATGTAAATTCAGATAAAACTTAGTGGGAAAATAGCCATTTTTAACACATGTCATTTTAAGGCGTGCATTCTTTGAGCCCTTATTGAAAAAAGAACAAATAGAGAACTTTAGAAATTTCACATAATTCATGCTTTGCTAATTTTAACGTGCTAAGAATAGAATGAAGAAAGTTGAAGTTAAAATGAATATAGCGACGAGACATGTTGAATTTAGGAATGTTTTTATTATTAAATCATTGTCTAATTTAATCACTTTTTATAAAATATATGAATTCAAAATAACACAAAAATAAAATACAACTTAAACAGTCAAAACCTAAGAAAAAACTAACAACAAAATGAAAAAAAAATCACCTTGAAAATGGCTAAAGTGACCAAAAGCGTTTGAGAGAATGAAAGTATTTGAAATTTCTGTACTTTCTTCTTCTACAAAACAGAAAAACGTAAGGATCCTGGAAAAACTAAAACAAAAAAAAATAATTTACTCTTCCTTGTCTGCCATATTTCATGACATGTTCAAATATAATCAATAAACTAACAAATATTATAAACAAAAAAGACTGATGACAGTCTATTAATTTTAAGAAACTGCAAAGGCAGCACTACAGAAAAATCAGAAAACATGATAAAAACATTCAAAACCCTAGGATCAACAATAGATAGAAAATCTAACAAAAAAAAAAAAAATGAAATTTCTTAGACATAACATTCATCCTAAACACTGGAACCAACAAATCATAAAGAAAAACAAACAATCCAATATATACTAACAAGACATCTATACAACCTGTAATGTAACGAAGTACATACCCATGCCTATGAAGAATAAAAATCTGAATAAACTCTAATACCTTAAAAATATTCAACGAAAAAAAAAAATTCTTGAATGAACACAAAACTCAAACTAGAATACAAAAACGAAAACAACTTAATCAGAAAAAGAAATATAATTTGATTCAAACCCCTCAGCCCCAAAACACAATAAAAACAAAGGGAAATGTTTTTCAAAATAGTTGAAAAAAATATTTGCTCAAAAGTAGGAAATTATCAAAAATTGTCAACAAAAATACAATCAAAATCAGTCACAGCTACATAGATGATATGGAGAAGAAATGAATAAGTAAGCATAATAAAAATATTATCAGCAAAACTTTTAGCAATCGCAAAAACCAAAAATTACCACTAAATGTAACCACCAAAACAACGAAAACTACCGATTTGACAACAAATGTTTAACAAATAATATATGAAACTACAGTGTAACAAATAACATTAATGTTAATTAACTATTAACACAGATAAAAACAAAGCGCCGCAGGAAAAAACAAACAAAAAAACAAAAAAGTTAAAATATCTAACAACCACAAAATGCCATTCCAAACAGTATACAAACAATGCATATGGAACCAGAAAAATATCCATTAAAAAATATCCATTAAATATCTAACAACCACAAAATGCCATTCCAAACAGTATACAAACAATGCATATGGAACCAGAAAAATATCCATTAAATATCTAACAACCAAAAAATGCCATTCCAAACAGTATACAAACAATGCATATGGAACCAGAAAAAATATCCATTAAAAATATCCATTAATTAAGAAATATCCATTAAATAATATCCATTAAATATCTAACAACCACAAAATGCCATTCCAAACAGTATACAAACAATACATATGGAACCACAAAAATATCAATTAAATAATATCCATTAAATATCTAACAACCACAAAATGCAATTCCAAACAGTATACAAACAATACATATGGAACCAGAAAAACATCCGTTAAATAATATCCATTAAATATCTAACAACCACAAAATGCTATTCCGAACAGTATACAAACAATACATATGGAACCAGAAAAACATCCGTTAAATAATATCCATTAAATATCTAACAACCACAAAATGCTATTCCGAACAGTATACAAACAATACATATGGAACCAGAAAAAATATCCATACCAAAGCCAATAGGAAATCATTAAGAGTAGCTTAAATAATATCAAGAGTAAAGATTTTAAATTATGTTTTAGAGGAAAAACTTAGGAAAAACAATAATTAGTTTTAAAAACCAAAATAAACTCAAAAAATGAAATAATGGGTAAATATAGGCTTATGAATAAATAAATACTTTGTCACGTATGCACTAATTAAAGTAAACCTAAAATAAACTCTAACTAAAAAAAAAAATATTAAAAAAAACTACAAACATACGCCTATAAGCAATAATTTAATTATAAATCCATCTTTTCACAATACTTATAATTAAGAGAAAAAAGTTGTGAAACTTTAAAAGCATGTCTGTGTGTATACGTATATGTACGTATGTGCACATGCAGGCAGATTATATATATATATATATATATATATATATATATAAACACCCAACATTCAAACATTAAAACGATGACAAATCTACAAGCAGTAATAATAATAATAGGCTAAAAATTAAAAGGACAAATGACCAGAACACCTTACAAGTACGAATACCTGCAAAATACAAAACAAAAATACCCCAAAACAGGAAGTACATGTAAGAGCGTAAATTCATACACGAACAGCTTATACCAACTATATCAATAAAGGAAAAATCGGAAAAATATTTGTAAATTGCGAAATACACCTGAAAAGTGGACAGATAGAGTCACCGACAAAACTTTGCAATCGGGATGCTAAGGATAACACCAGCCAGTTACTACTATTAATACTCTATTTTTTTTATATAGAGCACTTTTTATTACAAAGTCTGGTTGCCTGAAATGTCTTTCTATTAGTATTCCACTGAGTGTCACCAATTTTGGCATCACTCAATCTTCCACATCAAAACTATATATATATATAAAAGGCAATCTGCGAGTCTGTATGTGACTTTAAGCTATGCAAGCCTACATTTTTTAAGCTACGCCATTCAAACTTTCTAGGGACACATATCTACAGGGAAGCCAGGTCGACACATACTTTTTGAGTTTAAGTTCAGCAATTTTCCCTTTCGCAATTTTTGGCCAATGGTATCGATTGTTTACCTTTGCTCCGTAAAACATCTAAGATCTAATACGGTTGCTAGGTTACGTCACAGAAATTAAATCAATCGCGACTAAAAAAAAAATGAGCCTTAATATTTAACTTTTATTCCGACGTTTTAAAAATTAATTTGGTCAACAAAAAATTTGAATATTTATCACTTAATTTTGAAACGAAAGAAATATTTAAAAAAAAAACGGGTTTTTTCAAACATAAACAAAATATGTAAAAAAAATTGTTAATTTGAGTCTTTTTTTGCTCAGATTTAATAATTTATACATCAGAAAATAAAATTAAAAAAAATAAAGCTTTTTTTTCGCTAAATATTTCATGCAGGAAATCAACTGTCTGTAATTCGTGTGGCATTAATGTAACTTTTTCTTCTACAATTGAATGTTTACATTTTTAAATATTCTTCGAAATTTTCTGAACTGAGAGCGTAATAGTTTTTATATTTCTAATTTCAGTAAAACAAAATAAATATTTTTTTATTTTTCAGTTTAATTCATTTAGTCAACAAAAATGTAAATATTTTCCCCCGTAATTTTGAAACAAAAACAAACGCAATGTTGTTTACAATGTCACAAAACATCTAATCACGTTTACACAAAACAAAAGAAAATAGATTTTTTTAATGCTTCTATTATATATATATATATATATATATATATATATATATATATATATACACACACACACACTAGGGAGGAAATATATATTTTCATCAGCCTGAATATTTATGAGAAATTTTGTTAGGAGAATGTGTGTCATTCAGCAGAATTCGAACCCTAACAACGTAGAAGGAAGCCACCAATTGACCTGGTATGTCTTAGACCGCCCGACCTTAAAAATACCACAGTTATATATATATATATATATATATTGTTATCCGCAGACATTTGTTTCACTGTATCACAGCTCATCAGTACGGTTAGACAGCCGATTGCTTTTTACCCAGGATTGAAACTCGACCGAATTGGCGTCAGTCGGTGATTCTACCTCTGAGCTATGAGCGTGTATATTATCATTTTACACGCCCAATAACGGAGAGTCTTCTAATTCATTGCCGAATGAACGATGCGTATATGCTATATATATATATATATATATATATATATATACACATACACACAGTTCTTCATGATAGTAGAAAAGGACAAAAAAAAAATAAATAAATGGAAGCATTAAACTTAAAATATAAAACTGAACACTTCCATATCGATTTCCCATTTAATTCATCTCACATGAATTGATTAAAGACGTTCAGTTATTCGTATTTTTTCTCAAGTTTCGTTATTTGCAGACACTCGTTTACGTGTAATAAAAAAAAACGCAGAATAATTTCAAGTTTTATATCAAAACGATTTTTCATCACAACTGCTTTTACTGATTGCATTTTTCTCCTCGTTTTGTTATCGCTAAACACTTATCTCTGTGTGTTACCAACTAACAATCTTCTGCCTTACTCTCTTTAATTACACATATTTAACCTGGTTTCAGGTACATCTTTTTATCTCTACCTTTCTTTTTCTTGTTGATGTTACTTCGAAACTTTTGTTTACAATGTGCTTATACTTTAATTTCAAGATCTTTATTCCATTTTCTTTACGTATTAGGTCACACAGACACAATCATCTATCTCTTCCCCTGTCCTATCCAGGCTACACCTTCCCTATTGCATTTAAGAGAGCATAGTCAGAGACAATCCCTGATGCCTAAGGCATACAAAAAAAGAAGTGCCAAGAGAATTAAACAATTTATAGAAGACTGGATACAAAAAGACCTACTCCTTAAAAAGCAAACTAAAATATTAATAGCTAGATATGATGACTTATTAATATTAATGGTTTTATAAAACACCGTCATTTTTACGTCATGAGTAAATTAGTATATATATATATATGTTACGTTAGGTCAATATTTTATCCTCACCATATATTTTACAAGTACATTTTTAGTACCCTTAAGATTTGCGACGAAATATAAGAACAATATTTGTTTTTTTTAATAATTTTTAAACACGCAGATTATAGAATAAGAACCTTCTTTTCCCCTACCTCCTGTCTGGTCCCTGATTGCAGGCTATCCGAACGCTGCCCGTCTAAAGTGCAAGTGACCTTGATAATATTCAAAACACAAACACCTACTCGTTTTTCATGTATCCACATGTGACTTAACTTACAACGGTATTTAGTTTCTTTGGTCGTGCTAGCACAAAGCGTCGGCACTTTGATATTAGTTTTGAAGAAGTCGGACGTCAACATATTGGACTCGAATGTTTTGCTGTTTTACAAAAAATTGAATGTCACCAAGTCATCTAAATTTCCTGAAGAATCTTGAGTGGGATTCTTAAGTCCAAATCATCTATATTTTCTGTGATTCGTCCGTCTGAAATATTCACCATCATCGAGAAATTGAACTGTTATTCAAATAATTACTGAAGAACATTTTTCTTTTTGAGTTCTATTTCTAGTACTTTACATAGCAATTGATCAACGTCGTCTATATTTGTTTATTTTTCCCTCATACCTTTTTAATTTATTTTGTTTTCTTTTCGTTAATTTAATAATTGTATAGTTTGCAAACAAAAATATTTTTATGAGACATTCTCGTGTCTTCTTATGTTGTTCTGTGTCTGCTTATTGTTCATTTCTCATTGCGTTTACCGACGTCTAGAATTCCCCTCCCATTGTTCTTTTAACAACTTATGATGGAACCCTATATATAACACAAATAACTACGCAACGATCTTTATCATAATAAAAAGGATTCTGATATGCATAGTGGCCATATCCTCCCCATTAAAAAAGTTTATATTTTAATATTTTCCTGGTATTATCAGCTGTAAGAAATAAGTCCAATGTCTGATAACTAAACTCCTTTTCAAAGTTTCATATCGAAGAATCATTCATTCGGGAAGCCATTTTTTTATATTCCGTACAATGTGTGTGGGAGGGTATAATTCTACTTTTATGTCTTGCTGAGAGAAACAGACAATTTCTTAATGGTTTGCCATAACTGTTCACTGGTACTGAATTGCGTGATTATACGGTTTAATCCACCCTAGAAAATGACCTTTAGTCTTGCTCTCGTATCATGGAAACTGATTAATAGTAAAAATAACCATCAACTAGTCTGCACTTAAAAAAAAGATACGTGCGCATACGTATTTGTATAGATGGAGAAAGATGACAAATATTTCCATTGTTAAAGCTTATCTGGGATAAAATTGGTCAACACACCCGATAAATATTTTCAACCCGTGAGAAAGTGTGTCGCGAATTTTCTGTTTTTAAAGACTAAAAAACAATAGAGTCTTTAAACATGCAGATACGAATTCTGTGATGAAAATACGCCATTTAGGGAACGAAGGGAGGGAGGCTAAATTGTGCATTGCATAAAATGGTTCGAGGACTGGATGGGTTTGTCTGTCTATCTCTCCTCTAAGTCCTATTTCAATGCTGAGAAGATCACATGGGCAGTGAAAGGTGCGGCAACGTCTTGTGGGTGAAAAGAAAGGCGTTTTGTAAGTAGCTATATTGCCGAAATAACGCAGCTTTTTCAAATGCACAAAACTTAATAACGAGATTGTGCGATATTTCGGTTTAATAAGATAAAGTTTTTAAGTTATTTTTAATTGTGGTTAAGAAAAGACCGGTGATGTTGCAAATATGAAGTCAATGGTCAGATGAAACACTTCAAGTTAAGATGATTTTTTTTAACATCGTAAAATTTAAAATATATTAATTTTTCTGTTTTAAATCCTTTGAATAATCTCACTATATATACATACATACTCCTGTATGTGTGTCTGTTCTAACGAACCCTACTCCTCCAAAACACTTGGTCCGATTTCAACCAAAATTGTGTCACTTCGATCATGACATAAACCTTTGATGTATGAAAAAATTTTTCTAATCGATTTAAAGGGTATGGCAGAAATCACTTAACCCCTTAGAATTTACGAACTCTTCTCCTCTGAGACGCTTTATGCGAATTCAACCTAAATCGGGTAACTTGTGGATCAAGGTCCGAAACTCTGATGTACACAAAAATTCTTCGAATCAATGTACAGGTTTTGTAAAAAAAAAAACGACAAACATAATTTCAGGTGGTATTTTGCGCACTTTTATGCATTTCTCCAAGACGCTTCACTCAAACTCAACCAAAATCGAGTCACTGGTAGATCAAGATCTGATGCCTTGATATGTATACAAAAATTTCCATTCACCCACAGAGTGTGGCAAAAATAAATCTGTTTTTTTTTAACTTACCTTATCAGATGCCATAACAATTTCATGCATTGTCCCTGCAACTTCGGAGGGGTACATCACATTACAGGCTCTTGTAACGCCCACTACCAATTGTACATTCCCGTTGACTGACAAAATTGACTAAGTATGAATCCCGTTTTACAAATACAACAACAAAAAAAAATGCAAAGTATTGGTTTAACTTACGTGTCACGGCAATCTCATACTGGAGCTTTTTGGATAAGCATTTGACCTTACCTTTTCAATATAACCATTAAAAAATCCCCGAGCCATGTTGGGCTATACAGGTAGTATAATTATATCCAGTGCTACAGATACTAAAAATAATTCCGATTCTTCTGAGTATAAGTTAGTTGTTTAAGAATGTGCAGATCATAAAACAAAATGAAAAAGGTTGTTCAGACAACGCATTTTGACTCTTTATGGCAGGCGTATTCAGGTCGGAATGAGAGGTAAACTTGTGTAAAAAGAAATCCTACTGGAATTTTAAAGAAGGCGATAATAAATAACGATACGAAATACTACAACCAGAATTTTTTTCATATTCAAACAATTAATGTAAGAGAGTTGACATTAATTCAAGAAAATCTTCTTCATGTCCTGCGCCCCTTCAGTAGAATCACATTTCTGCTACCTTGAAGTAGATATCCTTTTAAAAATCTCTATTAGTTAGTATAAAGCGTTGTGCTACTGTGACTTTTGCCATGATCGGTGATATCGGTGATATTGGGTATGAGATCGGTCTGAGATGGCCATAGAGAATTTTGAAATCAGTGCACTTTCAATGCATTTTATTTTTAGTGAATTGCTTTTTTCTTGCAATCAAACTGGCGTTTAGATTGTCAAAATTGGGTCAGGTGTGTTTCAGTGAACACGTTGATTGATAATGTAAAAGTCATTATGCGATATCAACCCTACTCTACAGCAGTTAATGTTGAACAATCTCAGCAGAAGGAACCCGAGACAACATAAATGTGTCTCTCCAGGAAGTTACTGAAAATAGCACGAGATGAACATTTGGTTATCCAGGAAGTTTTAAGGAAAATGCAAACAAAATGACGTTTATATGTAGAATAAAAAAAAGTTGGAATTTTTGGAATGAAGGCTTGGAGAATCTGACACTTCAAGGGATATCATGAAGGAAAGATGAACAGAGAAAAATCAGCGAGTAGCCTACCCAGTGGATTTGTAAAAATTGGTGGGATAGCATATTGGGAGACACAACGAAAATACAAACATTGCTCAAAGCTACAAAGGATAAGAAGTTGTGAAGAAATATGATCATCCAAGTATTGAAAAGGACACGACACAACACTTAATAGTTTGTTGGATATTCACATAACCGTAAGAAAAATATATCTCGTGGCGACAATTGTTATTCTTTTTTTTCTAACAATTTCAACTCGAGCAAAGTGATAATGCCTCCAAGTCGTAAGGGTTGACTGGGAGTCAAAGTAAACAAGAAGACTAATGAGAAGAAAGGACAATACAAGAACAATTTCAAGAAGACATAATATGGCGACTGGCATTGTAATTTTTTCAAAAACTGTAGTTGTCAGAGAAGCAAAAAACTAAAAAGGAGTTCCCTAGTCGAGAATTCCGAGAAAATAAATTATTATAATACAATTAATGGTTACATCTAGCTAATTCATCAGTAGCAGCTAACTTAGCAGTAAGCTAAAACTCATGTAGTCACCGTTCCTAGGAGGAAAGATCATCAAAGCAATTATAAAAGATATTCATCAGTTGGAAAGTGAGGAAAGTCGAGATGACAGGTCAGGGCTGAAAACCATCCACCTCAGTGAACGAAATGAAGGGTTCAGTTCGGAATTTCAAATACCTGAACGATTTCAGAGCGTACAGCGGCCGAACCGTCTTGATTATGGCAACAAAGATGACGAGAACAGTCCGAACATTGCAAATAGTGTAAGTAACTTAACGAAAAAGAAAATCACCTACTTCGAAAAAGAGTTTGTGCTTTTTGCGTGGTCTGCCGAAGAAAAATTACAGGAAATTGTTTGCACAAAAGAAGCTGCTATAAGAATCAGAGAAGCTATGCTAATGTTCTTTCCTCCCTGTCTGGCGTGGCTAATCAGAAAAATCTCTTGGCGAATAAAGGCTATTGCTTTCTGCTTAACGGGGTAGGGATTTTTGGAACTTTGAGAGAGTAAGCACAATTTTTGAGCTCGGTGAGCGAAAATGCGTTTTCGCTGTCGCTAGAGGAACGTTGGATTTCTGACCCTGTTTTTGCTACAATGTTGCCTACTGGACTGTTCCCACTAGATCTACGATTATACTTAGCGTAGGCACACGGATGTTTTTTTCTACTGACCCCATGGTTGATACCCAATTACAGCTACAGATATTATCAGAATGGATAACCAGGACTAAGTTTCCAAGCCTCTATCACAGCCGATGATATTGAAACTTATATATATATATATATATATATATATATATATATATATAATCGTGTCGTTTTACTGCTACTGTTGAGCAGGGTGTTACATAAGAGGTAAGTTATGAGAAAGAGTGACAGGCTACAGTGGGTGTCAGGAATAGAGTAGGAGAAGGATAAGAATACTGCTGAGAGTGAAATAGACGAAGAAAGAAGCATGAGAGAGAGAGAGAGAGAGAGAGAGTGAGGAAGCAAGTTAGTAGATGACTATTGTCTTTACATTTGAATTCTGAAAGATTGTAACTGTCGGGAAAGCAAGTAAACGAAAGGGAATTCCACAGGCGGGAAGTGCGAGAGAAGAAGCTGGTGGAGTAGAATTTGCGTTTACAATTTATTGGTTTCAAAGTAAAAAGGTGGGACCTAGTTGCTAATCTTGTGGCTCGAGCAAATTCATGTATGGAGGGTACCGTTGGGTTAAGTTCATATGAGCCGAAGCCATGAAAGTATTTGAAGAACAGACCCAGGGAAGCCGCCGGTGAGAAAGTGTCTGTATCCGAGCTGTTAAGTCGGGATCGATCACATTACAGATTCTCCGTTGAATTTTGTCAAGGACACCTAGGTGGATAGACTAGACGAGAATCTATGTCGTTCACCTCTTAATTTACAGCAAATATTTATGCTTAACGATAGCCGATGTTCCAAGTATTCTTAATTCAAACCTATCATTTTCCTCTTATCAAATATATCAAGTAATCATGAATGAATAATCTGCCGATGTACCCTCACTTTTGGGTTCAGACGAAAACTAACGCAGATGATAAATTTCAGTTTTAACAAAAATCTGTCAAGAATCTTTGATGTATTCTGGTGTCTTAATATGGAGAAAGTTGCAATGAACTGTTCTCGGCGTGGACTGAAGACCATATTGTTTACCGTGAATTTATTTTTATTCTATTCATACTATAATATCTATTTACTTGAACAGCAACACCAGTCTTTCACTAAATGTCCTTCACATCGATTCGACACTCGAGCCTATTTCATCTCAACTATCGAGCATTTATACACTGAGCTGTACCGAAATGTTAACAGATAGCATCGCATATCACAAAGCAAAGAGAGTAGTCGTCTTTTAACTATCCAACATACATGAAGTTTATCGCTTAATATATTGGCGACAAGAGTTCAATTCCCGTACGAGGCAGTTGGAATCAGATTTAAACATTTATTGTTCTTGTATGTATGCAAAAGTATGAATTATTCTTCTTCTTCTATATATCATGTTCCTTCAGCACGTGGGTACACATGGCTCTCCACAATTTCCTATCCTTTGTAAGTCATAGTAAGTTTTTTCTTTTAACCATGCGTGCAATTTTCTGTGAAAGTGTCTTTTTTGGTTTCCATATTCCTTAAAACTTCCTCATTACATACATGACATGTTTATGGAATTCTCAGTATCCTTCTGTATAACAAGTTTTCTTAGTACTTCGAGTAACTTTTAATAAGCATCTTTTGATAATTTAATGCGTCTTTAGTTTGCGGTCGTGCCCTATACGTCTTATGCTAAAACAAGCCCCAGCTATTTTAATTTTCGTATTTGCTTGATTTTGGCCATCTCGAAAGTTCGTTTCCCGGGATGCTCTTCTTGTTTACAATCATACATTCTGCCTTCTAAGTATAAATTGGAGCCGTGCTGTTGTAGACTTGTTACTAAGTCACGCTCTTAAAATATCCACATAAACTGTCATAGAAAGAAGGCCTTAGACCAATCGCAAGTGTAGCGAGTTTGTTTATCACTAGTACATTAGTTTGAGGCAAAAATCGACTGACGTCATTATTTTTTATATATAAAAATTCATACTGAAAACAAAGAAGCGGGTGCAAATGAAATTGTAACAGAGATTCTGACAATCTTAGAGGATTTCGGCATTAACAAGATAAGACACAATAAATGAAATATACAGCAATGGAGATATAATCGATGATAGAAATAGATTCATAGCGCTGCCTGAGAATCCAGGCGCAAACGAATGTGAACTCTGTCGGATAATAAGCCTAATGGACCATACAGCAAAACATATCACCTGAATCGTGATTTGAATAAAGCGCGCAGGAGAATTAGACCGGAATAGTACAAGAACAGTGCATTTCCGTTAGGGATAATGTGGATTCTTGTTAAGAAACTATAGTGGGTTGCTTACCTATTCCGTTTGTAGTGAAAGGTAGTTGTATATTGTTGCAGGTTAACGGAATTTGGCCTTGAAGGATGCTACGGATATCGTGAACTGAGCATGCAGGCAACGATGAGGTGTTGGAAAGAATGGTAACAAAAAGGAAATTGATACTGAGCATCAGGAAGAGACAATTGAAGTTCCTGGGACATGCAATGAGGAAGGAGAGCCTGGAGAACCTGATACTGACTGGTCAGATAGAAGGAAAGAGAGGCAGAGGAAGGCAGCGGATAACATATTTGCAGGGTCTGGTCAGGTTGATGACGGGACGGGGGTTGCCAGGAGCAACAGGAGCAAACATACTTAGACCCACAAGGAATAGGGAGACATGGAGAACCATGATCGCCTACGTCCTGAAGGGACATGGCACATAGAAGAAGAAGAAGAAGAAGAAGGTAGATAGCCCACTATAAGTCATAAAATGATTATAAAATCAAGAAAGGCAATTTGAGTAGAAACATAATATTTTTATATATACACATATCAATTAATGTCTTTACAATTAAAGTAATAACTTGAATATACATCCAACGGAGGTTAAAATGTTAATGGCAAATAATAAGCTGAAAGAGATTTAAGGCTTAGGAATGTGGGGAGCGTCGTGAGTAAGGAATGTCTTTGATGTAGTCGCTCCTTAGGTCAATAAGTACTTTTGAAACAGTGGAGAAGGTAAAGAGGTAAGGGAGGCGAACATAGTAAGCCACTTGACTTCGGTCAAGGGAGATACTAATTACATTCGTCTCTCTGGGTCTCTGCGTCGGGGTGTCTGCTGGGTGCTTTCTGTCTCGGCTTTCTATATCTGCTTTTTGGATAAAAAGCAGCTCGTTTGGGATTTCCCACTTGAATTTGATTCTGGGCTTCCCATTGGCTGGTAAATAAAATTCGCGTAGGCTCGCGAAATGGAAATTGCTTTGTACATATTAGTAACTAACGCCTAACAATTGCTACAGGTCTTTAAATTGCTTTGCACAGATTAAGAACTATCCTCTAGCACTTGCGACTGGTATTAAATACCTTGTACAAGTTATGAACCAACGCCTAAGACTTTCGACTAGTCTTAAATTGCTTGACACAGGCTAGGAACTAACGCCTAAGTCTTTGGACCGGTCTTAAATTGCCTGACACAGGCTAGGAACTAACGCCTAAAACTTTGGACTGGTCTTAAATTGCCTGGCACAGGCTAGGAACTAAGGCCCAAGACTTTTGACTGGTTTTAAATTGCCCTGTACAGATTAGGAACTAACGCTTAACACATGTGACTGGCTGTAAATTGCCTTGTACACATTAAGAACTTCCGTCTAACACTTGCGACTGGTCTTAAATTGCCTTTGACATTGAGAGCTATGAAAATATCTTAAAGGCTTCAGTTTAACACGTCTACAGTGTTCAAAAAATGATGTATTTCATACTGTTTTACTATTTATTGCCAAGTGAATAATTGTAAATGAAAATAGAATGATTCTTATGTTAATAATGAACAATAACATGTGCATCAAATGAATTTATAACTATTTGATAATTACCTATATTACAGTTTCATCAGTGAAAGAATGAAGAAAATTTAGGGTGATTCGGATGAGTTCATCTTTGCTTCCTTGCCTTGTAAAACTTTGCAAAATAATAATAACAAAAAAAAAACATTCTATTTTCATTTAGAATTATCCACTTGGCAATAAATACAAAAATTAGTATGAAATACATTTCTTTTAAAAAACTAGGGTGGCCTAATAATTATGGTCGGTCGTGTACCTATTGTTAGTAAAATTTTATTTGACGATTCATTGCTTGTATTTTTACAATGAAAATATATGTTCATACTTTCATAGTATTTTTATTTTGATGGGTGTCACTATTTGCCAATGTGCTACCACCCTGGGTCAGAGTGGACCTTGGCACAGCAGCAATTAAGAGGTGGTTCCACGCTCCCCAAAACTTCCAATCGTCCGATCAGGAGCCTTGCTGTCAGAGGTAGTTTACTGTCATACCCGACTGTATGTCAAGGGTAAAGAATGCGTTACACTCTCATAAAAATCTGTACAAGTTAAGGTAATGTCGCTTTCACCACTTCTGTAACGCCACCAGCTAACTGTGCTTATATCTTCTGTTTGATCTCCATAAACCTCTAGTAGATGTAGATGAAACTGAGTGGTTGCAATTACTTTTTTTTTGCTCATGTAAAGTAGCAAAGGAAATCGAGAAGGAAAGATTGAGCATAAACGTTAAGAAAACCAAATATATGGTCATCAGCAGAAAGACCCCAAAATGTCAACTGCAGGTAGGAGAAACTAAAATAAAACATGTAAAAGAAATTTAAATACCTGGGAAGCGTTCTGACAAAGGATGGAAAATGCGATATTGAAATCCAAAGACACATTGGCAGGGCCAAGGACGCATTAAAAAAATTGCCATAGTACTGAAAGACAGGGAAGTCTCATGAGGAAACAAAGAAAAGAGTGCTGGATTGCTATGTGATATCTGTCCTTCTGTATGGAAGTGAATGTTGGACGATCTCAAGGATGAAGGGGCTTGAGGCAGCAGAAATGTGGTTTTACAGAACGATGCTGAGGATAACAAGAAAAACACAACATCAGGAAGAGACAGATGATGTTTCTGGGACACGTAAAGAGGAAGGAGGGTTGGAGAACTTAATACTCACAGAACAGACAGAGGAAAAGAGAGACAGGGGAAAGCAACGCGAGGCCTACTTGATGGGCTTGAGCAAATGGATGGCAGAGTGGGGTTTGGGAAAGATACCGAGAGGAAAAATATTGAGAGCGACAAAAACACAGAGCCAACTGGAAGTCCATGATCGCCTACGTCCTGATGAAACACGACACATGAAAAAGAAGACATTGATGTCAAACATCATTTTGCCAGACTGTCGTTCAGCTGCTGGGAAATATAGTATGGTTTATTGGCGGGAGGATTCAGCGTCTACTACCAACATACATTCGAAATAGAAGGCATTACTTTCGGCGCAATGCTCGTGTGCGTGTGTGTCGGAATGCGAGCGCGTACACTTATATTTCTTATCTCTTGTTTGTTTGCGCATGTATCTTCCCGCTGCGTACGTAAGCGAGTTATTCTTAGTTAACAAACAACGGTCCAGTGTAATTGAAAACCAGTCGTGCTTCACTGTTCATATTTCTTCTCTCGATTCGTCCCTCTCTTTTCCTTTCAAATTCTTAATCTGTAATGTTGCTTGTCTGTCCCGTAAACAATTTATGCGCAACCTCAAATTTAATTCGCACACCAGCAGCTATTCAAACACACAGAGTTCACAATCGCTTCTTTCATTTCCAAACATGTTCAGTAATATAGACACATAAATAAACTTATCGAGAACACACTCAGCCGTACTATGTTTAATAACGCAACTATGTACACAATACAATTAACACATATATATATATATATATATATATACACATTGAAAGGAATGAGATGTATTTATTTTAATCATTACAGTTGCCAAACAGTTTGTATCAAAAGAATACAATAGAGATATTGTGGGGAATTTTTTTTTTTATTATTAAACGGAAATAAAATTTGCTGTTTTGAAATCATTTCAAATAAAATATTAGTGATGCTTCACCTACAGTTGAGTGTGTACTATAGTAATAAACGAGTGGACATAGACACTAGAAAATTAAATTTATTGGCGCAAAAGAAGCAAGAATTATATGCATGTGTGAGGAAATATATTTGCTTGAATTCTACTGCAACGATACTTAGGCTGGTTTATCGAACAACCGAAAACAAGTCGTATATATATATATATATATATATATATATATATATATATATATATAAGTGTCCCCCTGCCATAAAAATGACGTCAAAATATTTGAGAGTATTATTAGCTGTTTCCTCAGGTTATCATCCCTGAGCGTGACATGAGAGTATATATATATATATATATATATATATAGTGTATCGAGGCAGTAAATAATTTTCTAAACATATACTGTCAAATATAAGAGACAATGAATGTCCATAATGTTTAATCATGAGCCGTTATAAACGTCGTATTTTTGGCTTTAATTTCAGTTGAATTTCGGCTCACATAAGCCATCTTCAGAGAGGTTATTAATACGGTAACACAATAACATCCACCATCAGCGACGATTTTATTTTGTGTTGACATAAAACTCCGCTCGGCAACGGCAATAGTTACCAAAAAATTGTAATGCGGTTCTATGACGTCACACCGCGTGATAGTTCGAAATGTCGACAGAACCATATATTCAAATGCAATGTAATGTGTTATGACCAGATTTAAACGTGATTTTATTAAGTGTGGTTTGTTTGGATTTAATGTAGATGTCCTCCAATATCTGAAGAATTAATTAAATTAAACATAATAGCCATTCATTTTCTCTTATATTTAACACTATATATATATATATGTCATCCGCAGACAGATCTGTTTCGCTGTATCACAGCTCATCAGTACGGTTAGACTCCGATTGCTTTTAACCAGGACTGAAACCCGACCGAATTGGCGTCAGTCGGCGATTCTACCTCTGAGCTATGGGCGCTCGGTAGAAGGAAGCAGACTTTTTAGCATATGATGTATCATGCGCCAGTGGCTAGAGTGCTCTAATTCATTACTGAATGAGCGATGCGTAGATGCTAGAGTAGCTACTGTTTTTTCAAAGTCTGCCATTCTTCCAGAGTGCCCATTCAGAGTGTGAGAGCGTAGTCATCAGCAGATAGATCTCTATGCGCGTACACACACACACACACACACACACACACACACACACTTTTCTTATATAGAGAGGAAAACTCAACGCATATTTAGACGGTTATAAATCAAGATTTATTTTAACAGTGAAACGGTCTGAACAAGACAATGTACGTAAATTTACACTGTTGAAATAAATCTTGATTTTTAGCCGTCTACATATGCATTCAATTTTCCTCTCAATGTTTTATAATGCCCTAGATAATATCCATAGAGCTCTCTATTTTTATCTAAATAATTATATTAATTCAATAAAATCTTTTGGATTATCCTTTGTCTTTAAGGGTTTGCCATTATTTCATTTCTCTCGATATATATAAGAAAAATTAAGGCAGACACGCTATTTCGTGGTGAATCGGAAATATGGCCTATTTCAGGCGAACCATCATCAGCTTCTGTCTTTATTTTACAAAGGATTTTACACGAATCCTTTGTAAAATAAAAACGGAAGCTGATGATGGTTCGCCTGAAATAGGCCATATTTCCGATTCACCACGAAATAGCGTGTCTGCCTTAATTTTTCTTATATTTGCTCTATATGTATTTATATGCTTATATGCTTAGAGCTCTCTTTGATAGGTATCCTACCACTGTATGTACATGATACTCCTTTGGATTTGTCTATACCCACACTGCATGCTTATATATATATATATATATATATATATATATATATATTGTAATAGTTGTTACAATGGTTTATAAATTCATAGTATCACTACACAAAAATTTTCGCGTTTCGAAGCTAACCTTGTATTTTGGTTGCCTCTCTTCGGGTGGATAAGTTGGAATGAAAATTCTCCGGTGAAAAAAAAAACGTTTATTTGTGGTGAATATGCTTTTTTAGGTGAAAGTGGGGTTGGGAGCTCATTTGGATTCTGTTGGCCTTATTTATTATTTATACCCGTAGTATGACTTTCAGTCACTTTGCAAAGCTGCTGCGCACTGGGATCACACCACCTTCCACCAGACTGATATAATCAAGAAGTCACCTCCCAGATAAATCGACCATGCTGAAATTTGAACCCGTGTCTGATGGTCAGAAAGGGAATCTTCTAGCCACTTACACGTACAAGGTGATAAAGTGCTAAGACGCAAGGGATTACTGAAAGTGGAAGAGGGTGAGAGTACTCTAGAAGGAACCGGAGACGCAGTCCAAAACAAAGGATAAGCCTCTATTCTTGTTTTAAAGACCGAGGAGGAGTCTGAACCGGATAATAAGCGAACCTATCTACTTTTATTGGGGCGAAAATTAAAAATGAATAGTAAGTAGAATTTCATAGTTTAAGCGGAGACGTTAAAAGTACAGATTGAGATGTGCTGAAAGTTTTCTAAACTAAATAATTTCGCAAAAATCAAAATTTCAACGGTCAACTATTATAATTTCGAAAATGACTTGCCTTATGTATGATCAGAGAGACATCTTCATAAACAGTTTGGTGACCTTTAAAAGTAGAAACAAGAGATAAATTTCTACTCCTGTTCCAAAGACCGGAGACAGGAGTAGACTTTTATCCTGTTTTACAAATATTTATAATAGATTTTAATATGACTAAAGCTAGAAAAAAGTAATTACGATCAAATGCAAGAATTCAGAAATTAGGGTCATCAGAAAAAGGGAAAGACCAAGTGAGTTACGAAAGTGCTATAAAAATCAAGCAGGTGTAGAGGTTTAAATATCTGAAAAGTGTTTTAACAAAGGATGGAAAATATGACACCGAGATCCGAAATACGCACTGGACTAGTGAAAGAAGCATTTCAAAAGCTAAGCAAGGTCTTGAGAAACGGAAAAAATTGTTTGAACCAAATAAAAGAGTGGCTGGATTTTTATATCGATTTCCTAATATGGCAGTAAATGTTGGAAAATCTCCCTATGGATGAGGAGAAAACTGGAAGCAAAAGAAATGTGATTCTAGAAGAGAATTCTGAAAATTCCATAGACAAAGTGACTAATCAACAAAGAAGTTTTACAGAAAATGGCAACAGAAGAAACACAGACTTGTCTGGTTCAGGCTCCTCTTTGGTCTTTAGAACAAGAATAGAGGCTTATCCTTTGTTTTGGACTGCTACGGTTCCTTCTAGAGTATTATCACCCTCTTCCACTTCCAGTAATTCCTTTGCGTCTTAGCACCTTTATAACCTTGCTTAGGGTGAATCTAAATCCATCTAACCAAAACACATTCTAACAAAAAAACGAAACAACGTTTTCCTTGCAAACATCCCCTCTATTTTCAGCTCGCTAAATAGTTTTCTTTAAGTCATACTGTCACATTGAGTGATCGTCCTTGAAATTTCGACTATTGAAGTCGCCAGAGGGCGCGCCGTTGGCTAGATAGAAAATCATCATCATTACTGATAAAGAAGCTATTCTATTTTTTAAGTTAGAGAAAACCACTGGTATCCGTAAGCAATAGTTTAAACTCACAGAAGATTATCACATACCTGTTCAGTTATTCTCTTGCACTTCACTCATATCCAAAATATTCAACATTATTTGCTTATTATCAATATTATTTTGAAAACATTGCTTTGCTTTATAAAATGTCAAAAGTCACATTATAGTCAAGTGAAGATGCCTTCCAAATGCTAAATAAAGTATTAAGAAACAGGAAGATTTCGTTAAAAACAAAAGAAAAAAGCACTAAACTGCTATGTAATGTTAATCCTCTTATACAGCAGTGAATACTGGATGATTTCATCATAGATGAAAAGGAAACTACAATGAGAAAAATGATTCTACAGAAGGATGCTGAGAATTCCAAGGACGAGGTCTATGAGTAACAGTTATTTTTTTTAAGAAAATGGAAACAAAAAGTTCTATGTGCAATGTTTCTTCAGGACGTAGGCGATCATGGCCTTCCACATCCCGTTATCCCTTGTAGCTCTTAACACCCCTTCTCCTGTTACCTCACCCCATCCCCGCTCCGCCATCCTTCTGCTCAAATCCATCAAGTATGTCATGCCTTGCGTTTCCCTTGTTATTCCTTCCCTTTAACCGTCCCGTGATCGTCAGATTCTCCAAGCCCTCCTTCTTCACTACATGTCCCAGAAACTTTAGCTGTCTTTTCTTGATGTATAAGTATCAGTTTCTTTTTCGTGTCCATCCTCTACAAAACTTCATCGTTACTCACGTGTTTTGTCTATGGTATCCTAAGCATCCTTCTGTAGAACCACATTTCGGTTTGCTTCAAGTCTTTCCTTCATTTTTGATGAGATCGTCCAGCATTCGGAGCCATATTGAAATACAGCTTTGCCCTCTCGGCAACTCAGACCACGCTGTAGTCTCCCTCAGTATTTCTTTCCAATCTCACTCCCCCCAGGATCCCCCTACTTATAGAACCTCCTACCTCTACCAAAAAGCTGACTGGGATGCCTTTCGCGATTTCCTCTGCGACGTCCCTTGGGGAAAAGTGTTTGACCTATCAGTTGATGACTGTGCCTCTGAGGTCTCGTCATGGGTGAAAGCTGGCATTGATGCCTTCATACCCACCAGGAAGTATTGCTTAAAACCTCACTCCTCTCCGTGGTTCTCTCCGGCCTGCTCAGCCGCCATTGCCCACAGGAACCATTACTTCCGTCTATTCCGGAGACAGCCAACTGATCACAATAGGCGCCTGTTCACATCTGCTCGCAGTGAGTGCAAGAGAACCCTAAATGACGCCAAACAGTTGTTTGCTGAGAGAATGCGACAGCACATAGCTGACCGCAAGTTCGGCTCCAAGGACTATTGGAGGATTTGTAAACGAGTGCTCAACAATAGGAAATCCTCAATACCTCCTTTAATCCATGGATTTGATGTTCTCACGTCATCTGCGGAGAAAGCTGAGTGCTTTGCCCGCAGATTCTCATCCAACTCCACATTCGACTCGTCCGGAGTGCACCCACCCGACTTCCCTATTAGAACTGAGGCCAAACTGCACGAAGTATATATTACCCCGACAATAGTATCCAGAGTAATTTCAAAACTCGACCCCCATAAGGCGTGTGGAGACGATGGAATCCCGGTGATAGTCCTTAAGAGGTGTGCCCCTGAACTTTCCCCTGTCATCTCTAAACTGTTTAACTACTGCCTTTCTGCTTCCTGCTTTCCTGCATGCTGGAAATTCTCCTCAGTCGTTCCTGTCTTTAAGAACTGTGGTGAACCCTCGGACCCATCCAACTATCGCCCTATCAGTCTTCTACCAATATTCGGGAAAGTGTTCGAGGCTATAATCAATGCTGAAATAGTTCATCATCTCACCGCCCACAAACTGTTCTCCGACAGGCAATATGGATTCCGATTTGACAGGTCCACAGCCGACCTGCTAACAACTGTAACGGAGTACATGCTACAGGCCCTTGATGAGGCTGCATGAATTGACGAGGCTCGCGCGGTTGCTCTGGACATCTCCAAGGCTTTCGACCGGGTTTGGCACCCTGGCCTCCTATGCAAACTACGCGGTTATGGTATTACCGGTCGCCTGCTTGACCTAATCCAATCTTTCTTAAATAACCGCAAAATGAAGGTCGTTCTGAATGGGCGTGCCTCTTCGTCCTTCAGCACGAATGCCGGTGTCCCACAAGGCTCTATCCTGGGCCCGACGCTCTTCCTTATTTTCATCAACGACCTACCAGATGAGATCAAGTCCCAAGTAGGCATCTACGCAGATGACACTACAATATACTCCCGCTCCAGTAAGAAACCTGTCGTGGCGGACAGACATAATCTCGCTGCTGACCTTGAGCGGGATCTACACTCTGTGGTGAACTGGGGCAAGAAGTGGCTTGTCAACTTCAATTCCTCTAAGACCAAGCTGTTGTCTGTCAACCATTACAGGCAACCTCTTCTGCCTCCCATAAGCATGGACCAGATGATTCTCCCGGAGAGTAATACACTACGCCTCCTCGGACTTACCCTGTCCTCAGACCTCAAATGGAAGCACTATATTGAATCCATAGCAAAATCTACTGCTAAGAAGATTGGGTCACTATATCGATCCAGGATGTTTTTTCCACCTGAATCCATCCTGCATATATACAAGTCAACCATCCGTCCGTGCATGGAGTACTGCTGCCATTTATGGTCAGGTGCCTCTGCCGTTCTCCTCAGTGTTCTTGACAAGCTCCAAAGGAGAGTCTGTAATGTGATAGGTACTGATCTGGCGACTCGTCTGCAGCCACTTTCCCATCGTCGAAATGTGGCCTCCCTCTGTCTCTTCTATAAATACTTTCATGGCTTCTGCTCGGATGAGCTTAAGTCACTGATGCCTCCTCTACAGGTGTTTACCCGTGCAACCAGACTGGCAACTGGGTCCCACCCATTCACAGTCAGGTTAGCCAAACGCAGACGACAATTCTACTCTTGCAGCTTCCTCTCTCGCACTTCCCGCCTGTGGAACTCACTCCCGTATTCTTGCTTTCCTGACGGCTATGACCTCCAGAAATTTAAAAGCAAAGTTAATACTCACCTACTAACCACTGGACTCTAGCTCTCTCCCCTCCCCTGTATAATCTTCACGTTCTCTCCGCCCATGTATCTGTCATTGCACCTGCTTTCTCAGCTTTCTATTGTTCCTTTCTAACTAGCTTGTACTCCTCACTCTTTTCTAATTAATCTTTCTACATTTATGTAACCCCCTGCACATCAGTGGCGTTTCTGCCTTGCTCGGGGTGAAATGATTAAAAAAAAAAAAAAATCACATAATCTAGTACTCTCTTCTTAGTTTCCAGCGAAATTTTCCTGTCTCTTAATACTTTATTCAGCTTCTATAAGGCATCGTTGCCCATGCCAACACGCCTTCGGATCTCAGTATCGCATTTTCCGTCCTCGGAAATCACTAACGCGTATAATCAGAAAGAAACAACTGAAATTTTTGGGGCACAAAACAAGGAAATAATTTGACTCTCAAAGGAAATATGTAAGACAAGAGGAACAGAGGGAAACTATCTAGTAAGTTTGATTGAGTGATATGTTTTTATGAGTTATCAACCCTTTCCAGGTTGCTTAAATCCAGAAACTATTACATTGCAAGAATTTTGAGAGGAAATAAAATGTTGGATAATTACCTCACAGATGAAGAAGAAACTTGAGGCGACAGAAATATGTTTCTACAGAAGGATGCTGAGAACAAGGTGGGCCGAACATGCGAGCAACGAAACTGTAAGCAAATGGACACTTATATTAAGCATCAGAAAGAGACAGTTGAAATTTTTAAGGTACATAATGAAAAAAAGAGGGCTTGGCAAATTTGGCACAGATATGTCATATTAGAGGAAAGCAAATTATAGCCTACAAAACGCTTTTGTGTACATAAGAAGGTTTAGGAGAAATAGCGAAAAAGATAAAATTTGCTAAAAATGACAAAGGACATAACATTGTCGAGAGTCATAATCGTCTACGTCCAGAAAGCACAAGGTACACAGAAGAACATTTATGATATCTGATAATAGATTCAATAGATTTATCTACATCTGATAAGCGGTATATAGGCGAAACTTAAGGTCGAACGCAAGATAAGTCCTTTGAATTTTTTTTTCAACTATTGACTATACCCAAGTCTGTCCAGATCCAATTTTGTTCGTATCTATCTTCGTTTTTTTCTTAATCTATCGACATATCTATTTACACGTAATAAGTAACATATTCAGCCATCGGCTTTCAGCTTTCACATGGATTTTTCATTCAGATAAACTCGGCATAATTGAATATTTGACGCAGCTAACTTCATTACAAAATGTCGAAACTGAAACAGGTTTTAGGATCTTCCCAAAATAAATTCTTGCAATTGTGCTACCTTGCAATAAACCGATAAAAAATTAAAGTCTGATTGTGCGCTGAACGGAGTTAACATATACAGATCATTGTCATTTACTCAAATTTCATTTTTTTATTGAATAGTGATGTAGCTTTTAAAGTTTCAAATTGAACTTAGTGTGTCACTATTGGGCTGTGTTCCTCTGTCGTTTCTAGAAATATTTTCATGGCAACTGTTCTGAAGAGGTTTTTTTCTGGTGCCACATCCACGTGAATTTAAATGTGTTACTAGATTGGCATTTAGGTCCTACTCTTTTACTGTTTAGTTTCTTTTCTCGCACTTCCCGTAGAACTCCCTTCCATTTACTTAATTGACAGCTACAATCTTCAAAAATTTAAATGCAATGTCAATTGCCATCTTCATTATTCTTTAATCTCGTTCATCTGTTACCCTTTCAATAGTCCCCTGCACCCAGTCTTTTCTCTCACTGTAACACTCTACGCCCTAGCAGCGATCCCGCCTTGGGTGAAATGATAAAAAAAAGAAAAAGAAAAAGACACCTCATATAATCCGAATTATATATCGGCTTAAAATAATACAGGAAGGATTAAGTCGATATCCCCGGTAAAAAAAAAAACAAAAAAAAACAAAAAAAAAACAAAAAACAAATCAATCATTCTTAGATCATCAAAGATTGTATAAATCAAGTTAGCATTTTCCTTTCCTGTGATGTAACACAGTAACAGATATGTTTGTGTGAGTGGTGTTATATATATATATATATATATATATATATATATATAAAATATAAAAAAATAATATAATAAATATAATAAAAATTAAATTAAATTAGGTTAAAAATATGTTGCACTTTGACTATTAGGAATGAAGGGAAAAAGAAAAAAAGTATGTATTCCCTAAAAATAGAAACTACTAGCCAAATTTCAAAGTGAATCTTTATTCTAATTACTTAAAAGGAACACATAAGTTTTATATCTTCCCACATACATAAATAGCAAGCCGATTGTTTTTTGTATTTAAATGTAAATCATTTTCACAACAAACATCGCCTGATGACGAGATAAAAAAGAAACAAATTTCCGTGTCAAAATGTACTTTTAATTCATAATTATAATATTATGCTTTACAATATTTATTCTATTGAGCACTTTTTATAAAAAAGTAAATGCTAGGGAACTCAAAATCATAAAACCTTTGGTCCTTTTTACCTGGATATATATCTCCGAGTGAATAAGGAACGAAGAAAAATTTTTTTTTACAACGTCCAAAACATTAATTTAAAACAGTGCTCGATATATAATTACAGTGCTGTGAATATTTATTATAAATTATATTTTAGAAATTACATAATTTATAATATATATATATATATATATATTATAAATTATGTTTTAGAACATGTACATAATTTCTTCTATATATGCCCTCTTCTCATTTTTTTTTCTCCCGATGATGTGTTTGGGTTCCAAACACTGAAACAGCCATATGATTGTAGAGAAGAGGACATATATAGAAGAAATTATGTACATGTTCTAAAACATAATTTATAATAAATACTCACAGCTCTATACATCATATATCGAGCACTGTTTTAAATTAATGTTTTGGACGGAAAAAAAGTTTTCTTTTTTCTCTCCTCATTCTATACTCATTCGAATATATATATATATATATATATATATATATATACCTTTTACGTGGCATAGCAGATCTTAGCTGTGAAAGTGACTGTTAAAACTCATAAATGTAGCCCGTCATAACATTTGCTATGAAACTAGCGATAGACTGACAAAAGGCTAGCAACTTTTTGTCTCTAAAAATAAAAAAGGCTGTAAAAAATAATTCATCATCCACAATGCTGCATAAACGCTTTTGAACTTTGTCCAAATTTGAGAGTACTAGTCAGGTACTTTACGGGGCTTTAAAGATGATGGCGACTGGGGTTTTGGAGCTGAAGTATCATTTATTGATAACCCAAGGTGCCCTTTTGATACAATCATTTTATTTTTCATTATTATTCACAGTGTTGAATTGTTAGCTTCATATAGCGCCAAATTAATCTGACGTTTGTGTTCCTTTCATGAAAATCCGTTCAGTTTATGGATATTGAGCTCGATTTAGCAATAAAATCTTTGCACCAGTTTCAATGGAAAATACATTGGTCGTTCAACCATTTTTCTATGCGTTGTTGTTGCAAATTGTACTTTTTTTTTATGTTTCAAACGTAATTTTCCGAGAAAAAAAAAGTCGTTTATTCAACGACATAATCTTTTTTTTCTTTTAATGAACTGACCAGTTAAAGAGTCAGAGCGCTAAGCCGTTCAAATGACCTCACTCCGAAAGGCAAGATCTATTGTGACGTTTTAACTTGTGCACCTCCTAATGAATGTTCATTGTAGTGCGGTAGATATCGGATCAGAACGAGAAATCGGCGAGCTGAGTTCGAATTTTATCTGAATTCGTTGCATTCACTTTCGCGCAAATATCACTGGGAAGGTATGAACCTGCCTCTTCTCTCTCCAACTATTAGTTAAATAAATGTTTTATAGCCTTGGTTGGCAACCAGTCTACCGCAGAAAATAATGGCAACTTACAACGGAAAAATCTTCTACCCAGTCAGTCATATCTTTTTCGAGACATGATCGCCCAACCGGGTATCACGTATAGTACTTAACTGATTGATTTCATAATGATTACGCTTTTCTTTATGAAAACCAACTCCCAGAATATTTCCTTCTTTTTTTAAGAAAGATATTTCAACTTAGTTTGACGAAATGTGATATATCGGAGTTGTTTATTGGTTTAATATCGTTGTTCTATGTGCATAATATGGTTGCTCGTCACTTGTCAGTGCGTTTTCTATTTGCTGTAACGGTTTCCATAATATATATGGTCTATTTTTAAAGTTATTGTGTTGGTTAACTACGACATTAATATCAAGTCCTTTGATTTTGGTTTCTCGAAGCAAACATACAAAGTTATAACTGTCAAAATCCAAAACCAATAATTCTTGCTTTTCATTTTTCACAAGTTCTCTCACGTCCCGATGGTAAAATATTTATATGCAACAGAAGACATATACAAAGATTTAAATAAGTTACCAACTTTTAACAGTTGACAATTATTTCATTACTAAACACATTTTTATCAGCAGCTTCATAATATCTTTTGTCACCTCGGTAAAATATTCCAACATCCAGTTGGATGTCTATGGGTGGCGTTTATGAGAATTCTAGCGAGGGGTGTGTACGTGTTTAAAGCATTGTTCCTGTAAGATCTTATTGATTTATTCCATTTGAGAAGTTGACTGTCATTGTCGTAAAAAGTCTTTATTAAGAAAGTTATTCTCTTTAAGCTCCTCTGTTTTATGTCAGGATGGTATGTCTATATGCATATATTGATACACACAATTATATATATATATATATATATATAAGAAAAATTAAGACAGACACGTTATTTCATGGTGAATCAGAAGTATAGGCCTATTTCAGGCGAATGATTTTACACGAATCGTGTAAAATCTTTTGTAAAATAAAGACGGAAGCTGACGATGGTTCGCCTGAAATAGGCCTATACTCCCGATTCACCATGAAATAACGTGTCTGTCTTAACTTTTCTTATATTTGCTCTATATTTATTTATATGCTTAGTGCTTTCTTAGAGAGTTATCCTACCACTGTATGTACAGGATACTCCTTTGGATTCTTCTATACCCACACTGCATGCTGATATATATATATATTTATTAATGCGTGTTTCATTAAATAATATAGACAAATTTTGTCTATTTTATGTAAATATTTTTCATATTCTCTGATAAGCTTTAATATTAATAAGCTTAATAGCATTATCATTAAATGAAGAAAGAAAATTACAATATTGAGGGATAATTTTTTTAATAATCCAATCTAAGCTTTCGGCTTACGTAAGCCATTTTCAAAGATGTCAAATTACATTATATATTATAAACACGGACAAACTATAATGACAACAAACTCGTGCATTTTTAAGACGCTAGATGTGAATGCCGCGTCACAGCTCGTGACGTCACACATGACCAAGCGAGAGTGACAACAAGAATTATTAAGTATGAGAATCCATTTGAATAAACCAATAGCTTCTATTATTAATTATTGGCATTTACGGATATTTGTAGAGATTTCATAGTCTATCTTGTTCAGGTTAGGTTTCAACTGTTTTATGTATATAGCTTCGAGAATTTTTAGTTTTTGTTTATTGTTTTCATGTTTACACTCCACCCACATCTATTGAACAGGTGTAGAGGCTCATCCCTTGTTCCCTGTTTAGGATGTGGTTTCCGGTTTTCTCTTTTCCAATCTTTTACTCTTTTCCATTCTTTCACTCTTTTTTTTCAATTGGAGTAGATAGACTAAACTATCGCCCGGTTCACACTCCACCCACGTCTATTGAACAAGTGTAGAGGCTCATCCCTTGTTCCCTCTTTAGGATGTGGTTTCCGGTTTTCTCTTTTCCAATCTTTTCACTCTTACGTAGCCCCCTGCGCATCAGTGGCGTTACCTCCTTGCTTGGGGTGATATGATTAAAAAAAAAAGTATAGTTGTGTTTTCAACTAGGTTTTTCCGGAATTGTCTATGTGGCCAGGCATGTTTTAAATGCCTAAAATGTTATAGTGTCAAGCGTCGTATATATATATATATATATATATATATATATATAATGCGCAATTGCTTGCGTCATGAACACGAAGAAGTGTAACGTTCAGTCGTTTGCCACGAAATTAGTTTTGCTTCAAAACAATCTGATAGGAATTGTCGCATCATAAAAATAAATTTTGAAAAACAGTAAACAAAAATATGCAGGCAGAAACGTTTTATTAATTAATTATAAGTAACGAAAAGAAGACATTGAGAATTATGCCAATAAATCAATATGAAGTCTGTCAGTCACAAATTTTTTGCTGAACATACACGAAGAACCAATGAGTGGGCCCGTGCAGTCAAAAATGACTGGAAAATATTTATATCGATATGACGTCTAAAATCAGGACACAAACCAAACCAAAGTGACAGTCGATAATCTGAATATATTGCGTTGAAATTAAAAAATTATTTCTTTTTATCTGGAAAATGTTTTATTTTTTTATTTGTAGGGATCACCAAAATTAGCGTACGGCCTCACTTTCGCTTTTTCTGTGAAATTGCTTTCATGAACGGTCACTTTTAAATGAATATAAAATAGTGTTTTAAATCGATTTTAATGGAATTTTTTTTTCAATACTGATTTATGAAACTTTTACTTTGAAGATGTAATATTTTTTAACAAAATTCCTCTCAGATATTAAATTATATTGAATCCTTGCTTTCTTCAAACACAGAAAATTTATTCACATATTTAATAACATGGTTCTTCTCCATGACACTGAAACCTTAATTTTTTGCCATCACTCTCCAAAAGGTTGCCAACCCTTGAACTAACGGATCTTCCAACACAGTGCGGCGAGCAAGTAAGATAACTTGCAATGCTCCAGTAGACTAAAGCTCCAATTGTCTGTCGCAAATGATTGATCATCTGATATGCATTTACGCACCGTGCTCATTCAAGACGTTGGCGATCATGGCTCTCCATAATTTTCTATCCTTTGTAGCTCTCAATAAATTCTATTTTTGTAATCTCTGCTAAGCACTATTCCAACATTCGTTTACTCAAGCTCTCTAATGAGGTTACGCTTTGTTTTCCTCTTAACTTCAGTATGTCTTGTGAGTATTAAATTTTCCTGTCTCTTTCTCATGTAACTTGTAAATGTTCTTTTTAACCCCATTTTCTTTAAAACTTCGTTAATGCTCACAGTTCACATGTTCAGTCTATGGTATTCTTACATTCCATTTGTAGAATTAAATTTCTGTTGCTTCAAGTCTCTTAATCTGTGAGAAGATTGTCCAACATTTACTGCCATGTCGGTGAACTGATATTACATAAAAATTCATATTTTATTCTATGTTTCTAATATATTTTTTCTGTTGCCTAATGCTTTGCTTAACTTGTGGACGACAACTATCGCTATCCCAACGTTCCTTGAAATTCAAGTGTCACACTTTTCGTTCTCTGTGAAAACACTTCCCAGTATTTAAAATGTTGAATTGGTTTGATTTTTGTATTTCCAGCTTGTAATTTGCACAGTGAGCTTTTCCTTATGACAATTCATTCTACAGCTGATTAGTCCTTTCACTGCGTTCTGTAGAAGTTACTGAGTCATCCACACCTCGATAATCATATCACCTCAAGCTAGGTGATAACGCCACTGATGTGCAGGGGGCTAAAGAGTAAAAAGATTAGAAAAGAGAAAGCCGGAAATCACATCCTAACCAGGGAACAAGGGATGAGCATCTTCACCTGTTCAATAGACGTGGGTGGACTGTGAACCGGGCGATAGTTTAGTCTATCTACTCCAATTGAAAAAAAAGTAAAAAGATTAGAAAAGAGAAAGCCGGAAACCACATCCTAAGCAGGGATGAGCATCTTCACCTGTTCAATAGACGTGGGTGGACTCTGAACCGGGCGATAGTTTAGTCTATCTACTCCAATTGAAAAAAAAGTAAAAAGATTAGAAAAGAGAAAGCCGGAAACCACATCCTAAGCAGGGATGAGCATCTTCACCTGTTCAATAGACGTAGGTGGACTCTGAACCGGGCGATAGTTTAGTCTATCTACTCCAATTGAAAAAAAAGTAAAAAGATTAGAAAAGAGAAAGCCGGAAACCACATCCTAAGCAGGGATGAGCATCTTCACCTGTTCAATAGACGTGGGTGGACTGTGAACCAGGGCGAAAAAAAATAAAAAGTTTAGTCTATCTACCTCCAATTGAAAAAAAAGTAAAAAGATTGAAGAAAAGAGCCGAAAGCCGGAAACCACATCCTAAGCAGGGATGAGCATCTTCACCTGTTCAATAGACGTAGGTGGACTGTGAACCGGGCGATAGTTTAGTCTATCTACTCCAATTGAAAAAAAAGTAAAAAGATTAGAAAAGAGAAAGCCGGAAACCACATCCAAACCAGGGAACAAGGGATGAGCCTCTTCACCTGTTCAATAGACGTGAGTGGAGTGTGAAGCGGGCGATAGTTCTGTCTATCTACTCCAATTGATAATAAAAAAGTAAAAAGATTAGAAAAAAGAAAGCCGGAAACCACATCCTAACCAGGGAAGGGAACAAGAGTGTGACCGCTAATGAATCCTGGTAAGAGTTCGAATTCTTTCAGAATCGCCCCACTGCATAGGTTGAAAAAGTTTTGTGAGAAGACACATATTTCTGCTTTTGTATATTTATTGGAATCATTTTCTTTCCATATGCAGGTGGTTTGGAAATCGAACTAAACCGAAATTTGAAACGAAAAATTGTGGATCGACTCCAAAACGAGATTTTATCGAAAACTCTCGAATCGACTGTAAAACGAGATTTAGAACCAAAAATCTCGGGTCGACTTTAAAACCGAGAGTTGGAACCAAAAATCTCGGGTCGACTTTAAAACCGAGAGTTGGAACCAAAAATCTCGGGTCGACTTTAAAACCGAGAGTTGGAACCAAAAATCTCGGGTCGACTTTAAAACCGAAAGTTGGAACCAAAAATCTTGGGTCGACTTTAAAACCGAGAGTTGGAACCAAAAATCTCGGGTCGACTTTAAAACCGAGAGTTGGAACCAAAAATCTCGGGTCGACTTTAAAACCGAGAGTTGGAACCAAAAATCTCGGGTCGACTTTAAAACCGAGGGTTGGAACCAAAAATCTCGGGTCGACTTTAAAACCGAGGGTTGGAACCAAAAATCTCGGGTCGACTTTAAAACCGAGAGTTGGAACCAAAAATCTCGGGTCGACGTTAAAACCGACAGTTGGAACCAAAAATCTCGGATCGACTTTAAAACCGAGAGTTGGAACCAAAAATCTCGGGTCGACTTTAAAACCGAGAGTTGGAACCAAAAATCTCGGGTCGACTTTAAAACCGAGAGGTGGAACCAAAAATCTAGGGTCGACTTTAAAACCGAGAGGTGGAACCAAAAATCTCGGGTCGACTGTCAACCCAGAGTTGAAACCAAAACTCGCGGATCGACTTTAAAACCGAGAGTTGGAACTAAAAATCTCGGATCGATTCCAAATCGAGATTTGGAACTGAAAATCTCGGATCGATTCCAAACCAAGATTTGAAACTGAAGATCTCAGATCAATTCCAAACCGATATTTAGAACGAAAAGTCGCGAATCGACTCTAAACTGTGATTTGAAACAAGAAACAAAAATGAAACAAAAAAAATCACAAATCGACTTCTATGCAGCAGCTTAGGGTTTATAATTGTTACCGTAGATGTAAAAAATAGTTAAACATGTCTTTTCCCAGCCAGAGTATTGTAGAGATGGGCATCATTTAATCATGAATTGAAAATGAAAATAAAAATCAGCAATCTAATAATTTATTGCTCACACCTTCACCTAAATAGGCACGTCGACGTGGTGCAGTTGTTAGCAAGCTTCTCTCGTTACATGAATTACGACTGAGTAGTAATTTCAATCCTCAAAGGGTGCCCCATACTTTAGGCCTTGTGTCATATCTAAGAGTAGCGCTTAGATATGACACCATACGTTCACCTAAACAACGGCGGCTACATAAGATGGTATGGAGTCTATGGTGTGCTGGATTCGTTTCTTGGATATGTAAATTATCATAGGTTTTCATGTCGATCTGCACAAAGGACGATTCAATATTTCAGTTTCAAACTGACTTGCTACACTTCCGATTATTTGGTTATAGTATTGAAAGTTTGTATAGAATCAGTCATGCTTTTTCAGAAGAATAACGTATGTCCAGACAAGTGTCAATTATGTCATGTAACTTCCAGGAATTTAGTCAGATTTACATGTTTGAGACCTGCTTAACGGAGTATAAATCTGGGGAGCAGTCGATAATCCCGTAAATAGTTTTTCGTGTTATCCTACGGGAATAAGCCATCAACACCAGAAAACATGATGGTTATAAAATTTTATAGTTTGCAACAAGATTGACATGTGACATACCTATGACACACCTAACCAAACTTCATAATCACAAGAGGTCCTTATGGACTAAAATAACAATGCTTATCATTATAGAGCCACTATTAGCTTGCAAAACATTCTGCTGACAGGTTAAATCCATACCCTTATGTGTTCTCTACACAAGAACTGAACTGTCTGCTTGAATGTTAAAAATGACACGTCTGATCAGGCACCCTAACTCAAGTCTTCAACGGTGCAGTAATGATGCTGTATTGTCAATAAAAGATAACTTTGCCAATAAAACCTCAATCAATACAGTTTACGCTGTTGCCTTGAGTTGAGCAGCGTTAACTTTGAATTCGGACGAGATATGCATTATCCCTCTTCGTTGAGTGTTTGCCATTCTTGTCGGTTACCGACGGTATATTTTTTGTATCAAATTTGGGTACCCACAATTTTCACAGAGAGCCATTTAAAATGTGACGATGTGTTCACAAAGATTTTTTTATTGCGTGTTTTCCTTAAAAAAAAGCCTCTTTTTTGAGTAGTAGTATTTTGCTAATATATTGCAATGGCGACACTGCCACTTTATGTAGGACGTTTACAATAAGTTAATGTACCTAATCAAGAGACTAAGTGCCAGACAAAATTAAGATTATTAAAACCTGTTGAGCATCCTGCCGGAGCACCATTCTTAGTGACTTCTGCTGTTAGTTAATATTATTATCAATGCCCCTCCCCACCAACTGGGCGTCCCTACTCAAGCCTGAACGCTTCCGACAACTAAAACTGGTAACACACGTAATTCAAAAAGAAAGTAATGTTATAATACAAATGTTGACTTTGCATACAACATTAAACAAAAGGTTAGGAAGGGAACTGTAATTATTACTAGAAAACCCGAAAACAACTTCCAGGTCAAGACACCGAACACACTCAACATGTGCTACCTGTTTTAGTTGTTGGAAGCGCTCAGGTTTGAGTAGGGACGCTCAATTTGGAGGGGGCATTGATAATAATATTAACGAACAGCAGAAGGCACTAAGAATGGCGCCCCATGAGGATGCTCAACAGGTTTTACTAAGCTTACTGGCATTGAGTCTCTTGATTAGGTACTGTGAAAATTGGGGGTTCACAAAACTGATACAATGGCCATTTTTCTGAAAAATATTTTAAGTAAAATATTTAATAAATTTTACCTTAAGCCAGTCTAATGTTAATAAACAAATCATTACTTTCTTATGGTGCAATGGTTAGTAAGATAGTCTCCAAGACCAATAATTAGGTGTTAAGCAGAATTTTGTTTCACTGATTACTCAGACAGACCATAGAGTTCGGCAAATAGCCAACTGGGTCACTTATTTGAGGAAGGCCACAATAAAACCGTTAGCAGTAGTTTCACATTGGATGTATTTATTTTCTATAAAGAACTATCTGATTATCAAGATTTCAACACATTTACTAGCGTTCACGAACATCTGAAAAAGGGATAATTTTTCATTGTTATGGAAAAGTTTGTTTCTTCCTAAAAGGATCATAATATTATGATCCTGTCTGTTTTCTTTGTTAGTTAACCTCATGTGTTACGCCTTGGCATTGCTTCCAACATATAATGAATCATTCCATTTTGATTGCGAGAAAAAGCAGAAGAAAAATAAATATCTGACTGGCTGTTTGGTTTTAGTAAGAAAGCCAAATAAAGCTAATAACGAAAGAGAAAATCGTATCCTTTTATTGTTTAAATGCAAACTATCAGAGTTTATTCAATCATGAACTTAATTAGGATTCACCAAAAAATTCAAATAGAAATACTGAATTGTTCATGAAACTGCCCCTTATTGCTCAACATTCTGACTGAATCAATAACACCTGAAGAAGGCCGAAATGTACAACGGTCGAAAAGTCGTAAAAACATAGCAATAAAAGGTGAGGGCAACAGTCCGAACAGTGCAAATAATACCTTACCCGAGAAGTATAAACAAATACCTAACCCCTGTAGTCATTTACTAGCACTGAAATTTTGATTTGATGACTTTTCGAAAGAACAACACGGAAGCTACGAACATGTTTTGCAAAAATACTGGTTTTGAAATTTTTTTTTTCAACCCGCTTATCGTTTATTTCAAACGAAACCAAAACATTTTAACAAATACAAACGATCACACTGAAAATTCCATTAAGGTTTCCGATCGTTGGAGTAAAAAAAAACTTCAAGAAGAGAACACGAAACGAGTCATGTTGATTCCATCACAAATTGAAAGAAAAAACATTACGATTTCTCCAGGTGGCAATTGTACAGATTCTCATCTGTTATACGCTGCCTAATGTACCAAACATCACTTGATTTCTATGGGTTGCACAACAGAGAAACTAAAAAGATTTCATGGACACAGATATGATGTTCAATACACCAACGTGACTTGCGGAACATTTTATCACGGACGATTGTAATTTAGGCAAGTATCTTTGGATGTGCGTTGTGGTACAGTGGATATGGGCTTGGAACGAGAAATCGGAGAGCCGAGTTCGAATTCTAGTTAAATTCCTTGCATTAACTTACGCGCAAATACCCTTGGGAAAGGTATTAATACGTCTCTTCTCTCTAGTTATGGGTTAAATAACAGGACAGATTGGGTTCTATATCCTTGGTCGGCAACTAGTCTACCGCAGAAAGCTATGGCAAAAATCTTCTGCCCAGTCAATCATGTCTCGAAAGAGACATGATCGCCCAAGCGTCTATCACGTATGGCACTTAACTGACTGATCTTAAAGGTGCGTTGTGGTGCAGTGGATGTTGGCTGAGAAAGAGAAATCGGAGAGCCGAGTTCGAATTCCAGTCGAATTCGTTGTATTCACTTACGCATATACCCTTGGGAAATGTATTAATCCGTCTCTTCCCTCCAGTTATGGGTTAAATAATAGGACAGATTGGGTTCAACCAGTCTACCGCAGAAAGTAATGGCAACCAGTCTACCGCAGAAAGTAATGGCAACCTAATGCGGGAAAATCTTCTGCCCAGATAGTCATGCCTTAAAAGAGATATGATCTCCCAAGCATGGATCACGTATGTTACTTAACTGACTAACTGATCTTAAAGGACACATTCTGAAAAATATCCAAACTCCATCGACATTTCATGCCTTAAAACGAATGAAGCTAATTACATATGCAAATTACTAACCCTGGAAAATGAACAAACTGCTAGAAGAGTTTCGTAAAATTTATTCTAACCAATTTAATGAATTGATTTTAATCAAGTAAATGAAATATTCAAGATAACCCTGTAACTTCTGTTTCAGTTGCATTCCACTTAAGGTGATTGTGTTTTGTTCGCTTTGTCACGTTGATAAACCATTTCCTTTAGACAAGCTACTTTTATTGAAAAAAATACTTGTATGCAATTTTTAAACATATATGAAGAAGACGAGCATACTGTCAAAATATTGTTGTCATGGTGGCAATCAACGGATTGAACTCTTCCATCTACTACATATACTTCCCCTCACAAGAGGTAGCGGTTGGAGATCAGCTTAAAGCAGATAAGCAGATCAGCATAGCGATAGGCAGAGATAACCAAGACTACTATCATACTATCATTGCGAGTCCCAGTTATAGCATTACTTCCTAATCCGTATTTATCGTTCTACTAACAGACTACAAAGTATTTGTATTTTGCTGTGTTTAATATATATATATATCGTTGTTTCCTATTTTGGTGGTTGTTGTATTATTTCTTGCTGGACTCTTAACCGGGTCCACGACAATTGTGAAACATTTTGTCTTCGTATTTTTATAAATCGATCTTCTTGAGGTACTTTCTTATTACTAATACTTATTACCCAGGCCGTAAAAAATAACGAAATAATTTAAATCTATATACGAGTTTTAAGTTGTCAGTTAAGTTAGATCAATAATAATTACAAGCATTACATATCTGGTCGAGTGCTTCTGCTACTCATTTCGAGGTTCTTGACAAAATCCAATGAAGGGTCTGCAATGTAATTGATCCTGACTTGGCATCTCGACTTCAGTCTCTTACTCACTGATGAGACGTGGCTTCCCTCTGTCTTTTCTACAAATAATATCATGGCAACTGCTCTGACGAGCTTCTTGACTTGATGCTCCGACCACATGAATTTAAGCGTGCTACCAGATTGGCGCGCGTTGTGGTGTAGTGGATATCGATGCGGAACGACAAATCGGGAAGCTGAGTTCGAATTCCAGCTGAATCCAGTGCATTGACTTACACACAAATACCCTTGAGAAAGGTATTAATCTGTCTTTTCCCTCCAGTTATGGGTTAAATAACAGGACAGAGTGGGTTCTATAGCCTTGGCTGGCAACCAGTCTCCCGCAGAAAGCTATGGCAATCTACTGTGGGATAATCTTCTCAGTAAGCCATGTCTCTTTCGAGACATGATCGGCCAAAGCGTGTATCACGTATGGTGCTTAACTGACTGACTGACTTTATTTTCATCTAGGTGCCACCTTTTTATCGTTGAAATAGTTAAATGTAACTACCTTTTCTACTCAAATAGTTCATTATATCGCACTTCTCGCTTTTGAAACTCCTTTCTGTTTGCTTGTTTTCTTGATAGCTACAATCAAAAAATTTAAATACAGCATCAACTACCATCTTCTTTCTTGTTGAATTCCTCAATACCAATTGTACCCAGCCTTTTCGCTCATTGTAACTACCTGCGCGCTGATGGCGATCCCACCTCGCTTGGGCTGAAAATTATTTAAATAAAATAAAAAAAAGAAAAGAAAAGAAATGGTAAACACTGAACGTTTTACAACATGTATTAACTATACTTTCATATTTTTAGAACATTCGGCTAATTTTTCACAAGAAATATTAAAAAAAAAAGCAGCCACTGATTTTTAAAATATCTACCAAAAATAAAAATAGGATTAGTTCGGGGAGCATGCAGATAAAAAATATTTTTCGTACCTTATTTGAAGATTATTCTTAGTTTATTAGATCGTTCTGCAAAGAAAAATAAAAAAGTGTAAACGGTCAATATTTCTGGTGAATGTAATTCCAGAAACTAAAATCAGAATAAGACATACGTCATTCACATCAAGCTAAAAAAGTAAAATGTTGCCCTAGATTCCGAATAACTGTAAATAACCACATTGTTAACGCCTATTACCCTGTTTTAAACTGATTCTCGAGATAACAAATCTATGGCCGCTTTTCACAGAAATTTATACAATGCTATTCTGTTAGTGATGCCAGCATTCTTTTCTCTTACGTCTACAATTAATTTTTTCATATTTTCGATACACTTTAAGAATAAAAAGTTAAAATTCGTCAACGTTCTCACAATGATAATCATAGACTTAATACTCGTTTCCTTATGAGGAAATATTCGACATTCATTGACCAGGAGGCCAATGCAACCGTCGGCTGAAATTTCTGAAATCTTTATATATATACAAGCAGTATAGCCCGGCGTTGCTCGGGTGTAATGAAAGCTTTAAAATTAAATCATGGTCCTAGAGCTCAGATTCTTTGGACTTTGGCACGAAAGACTAAAAAGCAATAGTTGTTTCCAGTTAAAGCGAAACCGTAGACTGAAAGAAAAATGAATGGATATAAGTCAAATTTTGATTTCCTGGTATCGATATCAAATTTTCTGCACTATTGTAAGAATTGCAACCTTGAAACTTCTGAATATTGTTTCTTATGTCTTTGTCTATGAGTGTATCAAATTTGATTACAATCGGACCACTCCTATAACCCGATTTTTTCGATTATCGATTTTCAATATTTATCCGGGGTACCTCGACACAAAACCTAGCTAAGAACACTTGCAGACACTTATAGTACAACTGTGTAAATTTTCAAGAAAATCGGTTCAGCCGTTTTGGAGTCAATAGGTAACGGACACACAGAGACACACAAAGTTCCATTTATAAATAAGTTTAGATTTATATATATATATATATATATATATATATATATATATAGTGATGATCATCCACGTATACTGTCTTAATATGTATAGGAAAGAATATGATTTTGTTTCTGATGAAGGACCGAGGGCGGTCTGAAATATAAAATATAATAAAAATAAACAAATACTGTTAAAAAAAAGTACATTTTTAAATTCAAAACTTTTTATTAATATTCTTTCCTATATATATATATATATATATATATATATATATACCTACACATTTCAAGTTATTTAACAGTTATAGCTCTTCCTTGTACTAATGGGGGTGGTTCTTAACCTTTTGCATAAAGCACCGTTGAACGTCTATATCTTGATTATGTTATCATTCTGAGCTGTGTGATATGCATTTTAGTCATTACTGCTGTTGAAGGTCCTCGACTTGTGTGGATTGTTATATGGTGCAGTTATTTGTGGTTCCGTAGCGCCAGTTCGTAGAACAATCATCCTTAATCTACAGGTTGCATTCGATAGCGGCAGGGTTTTAATCATTGATCTGAGAAACTGGTTGTATAATGCCTATTTTTCAGACCCACTGACTATACTTTCTTGAATTTTTGTGCATTTCTACAGTAGACTTACTGACAAAGAATTTGCAAACAAATTTCTCAACTTGGAAGCATTAACAAAATGTTTGGTGTTTCAAGGAATTCGGGGAAATTAGTCGCGTCGAGAATTTATCTTTATTCTGTCAGTAGCGTCTGCATTGATTCCTCACCACTGACAATCCCTTTTGTCTTCAACCTATTTTTCATTTTTAAAGCAGAAAAAAATATATATGAGAGAGAGAGAGAGCGAGGGAGAGGGAGAGGGGGGAGTAGTAGGCCTCCGTCGGTTAGGGTTGACCATGGGTAGCATCCTCGTTGTTTGCAGCATCGGCGTCTGTGACTGTAGAAGCCGATGCGAGAGTGACAGTTTCTGTTGCAGAGGCTGCATTTATTTTTTGTTTCTGGTCTGTCGGAGCTGTTCTTTTGCTTTCTGTGAACCCGCCGCTCCATGGCGACTTGTGTCAACTGCTAGTCCTTTGATCTGAGTCGTTGGGCCAGGGTACCTTTCCATTTGGACCGTTTGATACCTACGCTCTACCAGGATTCCGTATTTATGCCCACAGCTGTAAATTTTCTTATTTATATATAAGTTCAATTGTAATGGTGCTTAGTATTAAAATTGCTGTTTTTTTTTTTCAGTAGTTTTAGTGATAGGAAGACATTTTTGAAAGTAGTTTTTTTTATTCAATAAAATAAATTTTAGGCGAATTTTCTGCCTGGGAACCATTTTCTCGTCTATTTATTGTCCCTAAAAAGAAGTCTAAGCAGTGCTTGTATAAAAGAACTTTAAAGAGAAATATACTAAGTTCAACCGTGTTTACACCCATGTGGGTGATAAGTTATTTTCCATCCAAGAGCCATTTATTCTACAGATAAAACGTCGCATGCTTATCGCTATTTCCATGGCAAATGTTTTGATGAGCCACATTCGTTAGTTTCTCCAGTTCAAACCTTTACAGATAAGGCTCGCAATGGCATGTGCACAGGGGGAGCTATCTGAATTCCTTTCGTATTACCACTGGTGTCAATAAAGTTTCTATCTGTCACTTTCTTTCCAAGAGTCGTTGCTTTGTAGAACAGACTCTAGACAAAATGCTTTCACGACAACTACAATCTTAACCTCTTCATGTCTAAATTTAAACCTTGTTTAGCCGACATATTCTCATAATCTACAGTTTCTATGTCCATAAAATAAACTCATTCAGTAACTCACTAGCTTGAGCGGCTCTTTAGGCTTGTATTGGTTAAACAATGGCGTAAATATCACCTGAGTAGCAGGCAGTTTAGAAGGGCAAAATTCAAATCAGTAAAGAAGGTTTTGGGTATCATGCACTTGCTCAATTTTTTAGTAAGCGTTATAAGATGTGTCTTGTGGGACAATATATATGTGTGTAGGTTTCTTATAAGTATAAGAAACCTACAGAGACATCCAGGGTTCTTAGTTCTCATTAGAGTTAATTGCCGAAAGTTCATAAGACTTACGATGAAACGAAAACAGTATTGGCGATTAAAATTCTAATAAAAACATTAAGATACAACAGAAAAAAAAAAAAAAAAAAACAACCAAAAAAGCGGAAAGACAGCAGAGGACATTTCTCCAAAAATCAAGACAGTTCACAATTAATAAAGAAAAACATGTAAAAAAAACAAAAAAAAAACACGATCACCTACTTCCTAAAATTACACAAAAAATAAGTTCCTTCTTTAATAGTTTATATAAATGTGATATCCTGTGATAGATTAAACTAAACTTAAAAATAACTTATCACCTTGTTGTAGAGTGACTGTTAAAAAGCTTGACTCGCCGACAAATTTTTAGCCGGGTTCAAATTCCAGTTGAATTCAGTTGCATTCATTTACGTGCAAATACAATCAGGGAAGGTATTAGCCCATCGCTTCCCTCCAGTTATGGGTTAAATAACAAGACAGAATGGTTTCTGTAGCCTTGGCTGGCAACCAGTCTACTGTATAAAGTAATGGCAACCTACTGCGGGATACTCTTCTGCCCAGTCAGTCATGTCTGTTTTGAGACATGATCGCTCAAGCGTGTATCACGTATGGCACTAAACTGTATCATCGCAGCGGGGCCTACTGTTTGTTGAAAGAAAAGATTTAAGTTTGTAATAGCAAAAGTGCAACAGTTCCAACTACAGGGCTGGAATCAATGCGCAACAAAGAATGATATCCCTGTTATCATGGAGGTCTATATTTGTCTTCGTCTAAAAGATTGGAAAAAAAAGAAGACCAAAACACGAAGATGCTAGACAGACAGCCACACGATATTAAGGAGAATTTCTACTTTGCACATCCAGAAACAGATTTAAACCGAATAAGTGACGTCCTGTATTAAATAAGAAATGTTTAAACAATCGAATACAAGGAAGCAAGGGTTAAAGAGAGCGGAAGGCAAAAGACAGTCACACGACAAATCAAATTTTAAGGATAAAGCAGTAGACATTGTTAAGAAGATGTGATCGAATATTGGTTATTCATGCAAATAGATTAAATTCGCACTAGAACAACAGACACCATAATAGAGGGGCTAGTAATGGGGTGTCGACTTAATATAAGAAAGCCATAGTATTTTTACTTCTGACTCAAGACAATAATGGAATCTAATTACCACATATCACGATCGAATATTTACTCACACAAACCTGTATATGTGTGTGTGTGTATATATAATTTAAGCATTATAATGCTCTTCAGCGGAAATTTATATACAAATATGCTTATATATATATATATATATATATATATATATATAATTTAAACATTATTATACAAATATGCCTATATATATATATATATAATTTAAACATTATTATACAAATATGCCTATATATATATATATATATATATATATATATATATAATTTAAACATTATTATACAAATATGCCTATATATATATATATATATAATTTAAACATTATTATACAAATATGCCTATATATATATATATATAATTTAAACATTATTATACAAATATGCCTATATATATATATATACACACACAGATATACGATCTTCCATGATTAATTGTGAATTTGTCACTAGCCAGAAATATAGGCACAACTCACTATTTTCACATTCCCATCCCGTTAGAATATCTTTTGGGGTGGGCGAAAGAAAAATATATTTTTGGGGTAAAATGTTGATAAATTGGAAAAAGTTTCCTTGCGGCGCGTTTTGTTCTTCAGCTAAATTTGTTATGTTGGCACGTTTAACACAATATTTATTCTGTATAAAAATACAAAATTATGGCACATGGCCGAAAAGGGGAGGGGCAGAGGTTGGTACACACTTAACTATCCTATACCTAACTAAATACTATCACGACCCATTCACTCATTACAATTTGCAAAATCATCAAAAGAACCCATCCATCAGCTCACAATCCTTCATACACCACAATACCACAAACTTACAAGAGACACCTAAAAAGGGGAAAAACCCATGGTAATAAAAAAATTTAACACTAACGACTAATTCTGCGAATTATATATATATATATATATATATATATATATATATATTTATTATAGTAGCTCATTTCATTTAGATTCTTCTTTTTTGTTCCATCAAATTCATGGATTATCCCATTATATTAAAAAATGTATGACCAGGTTGTAGCACCCTAGTCGTTTTATTTTTTCCATTCTATCATTTATTTTATCTCTCCCCTCTCCCCTCTCCCCTCTCCCTTAGCGAGTGTGCTACTTGATTTCGCCGTTTGGCGGAATACAGTAGACGATCTGATTTTTTGTGGGATTGACAGATCTTACTAACATCTGTTTATTTTACTTTTAATATTTTGTTTAAATTTTAGTTTATTATCTGGGTTATTCATCCCCTCCCCTCTCATTTTCATATCTTTGGACTTTTAAAGTTCTTTTTGTATTATATTGTATATAAATGACATTTTTATGTCATGGGTATTGTCAGGTTTTCCTTTTCAAATATGTGGTGTTTGGAGGGTTGTGAGGGGTTGGATGAGTTCTTGTGGTGAATGAGCAAATTGTTAATGAGTGTTTGGGTCGTGAAAGTGATTAGCTAGGTATAGGTATCATTTATTGTATCTTTTACAATAATAAACATCGTACGGTTAATTAGACTAACACGGGAACGGGATATTGTTCGCAAGTTTGACATCCGAAAACATCTTGGATGGAAACAGAGGAGGAGGGGTTGTTTTGCGGGTAATGTCATTAAATATCAACTTCACCGCTGTAGTTTGAACAGCGTCTATACTGACACATTCTCATCTAGCCCGACCACCAGGTAACTTTTCTAATAGGCTAAGGAAGATGTCTTCATGCCGGCCATTATATCACCTGCTTCCTGTTCACCGAAGACAAACACGTCGTTCGATTCGTTTCTCAGACATGCGGATGACGTGACCAATACAACGTGGCTTAAATGGTCGTTGATTGGGAACGGATCCAAATTTCAACATGCGTTTACATTATCCCAGTAACACAATCTAAGGATTCGTTTAGGCTGCATACGTGGAATCGTGTCAGAATAATAAAGTCACGTTTCATTTCAATTTATAGATTAAATTAAATAGCTAATAGTTGGTCTCTTCCGTGCTGCTGTTAAGTTCATTCTTGTCTATGGTTCAACCAACTAGACTAACATCCTCAATGGAGAAAACACTAAATAGTGATTACACTAGAATATTCCAAGCTGACAACAGTCAAACTCTATGGCAAAACTCTTCGCATTTCTAAAAACATACAGAAGCATTAAAATTTGGAGAACACTGTTGGCGGCATAATTTGCCGCTGATAGGATACTGTCGCACTCAACACATGAAAATAGTAAAGGTCAACCCGTGAAACTTCTATAAAAAATACTAGAGAAAACAGTGTAACATTAAAGAACTGCCGATTTGCAATACAAATCATCGTCAGAGATATGTACGTCTCTATGAATTCTGAGCCAGCTCTATATTGCAGTAACTGTAGTTGTATAGAATTATTGACTAAGCTTTGTACAAGGCCGCCAGTATTATGTGCCCAATGAGTTGGCTGATTTTGTTAGTCTCAGCTATGGGCAAATAGTTTATCCCCAAACTGGGGTCAAAACAGTATGAAAGTATAAAATAGACTTTTATCGTAAAAAGTCCCGGAATACAGTTTTTAAAGGAAAATAAATTATCACCAGTAATACATTTTTAAAGGGAAATAGAATATTACCAGTAATACATTTTTTGAAAAAATGCATCCCCGCAATACATCTAACTCTTAACAAAAAACACTTTACAAAACTACGTCAAAGAAGGCTGATCTACAAACTTATTTCTTACAAAGAATATATATTCTATCCATACAAATCTATTGTAAAAAACTTGTCGGCATTAAACAACCCATTCAAGTTAATATGCTGTAAACCAAACCATTACTTTCGAATTAATAGTATGATTTTTAGATACATATTTTGTAGATAATAAAATATGAATTTGTCTATATTTTTGAGATGAGGTAGTATTTACAGTATTTACATTATTCGGACTATTGTCCTCATCTTTGTTACCATTTGTACGACGTTTCGGCCGTTGTATGTTCCGGCCTTTTTCAGGTGCTAGGAATTAAGGACACATGGTCCAGTGGATATAGACAATGGTTAGTTACTGTGACTTGACCAAAAGAGTTGTGAGTTCAATACCAGGCTACAGTAGTGGTGAACTTGCAGGGTTAGAAGGAGATAATTCATGACTTCCAATCGTGGCTTTACGCAAGAAATGAGGATGATATACCCCAGAACCTGAAGAAGGCCGGAGCGTACAACGGCCGAGACGTCGTACAAATGGCAACAAAGCTGAAGACAATAGTCTGAATAATGTAAAAACTATAAAATATGATGTTGGTAATTTTATTATAAGAATGTAGTTCTATATTCTTTAGTGTTTCATTGATTTTAATTTTGCTATAGAAATGAACTGTTGGTGATTTTTTTTTTTTATAAAAACTGCTGATTTGTTTGGGGATAACTATTTGCCCACTGCTGGGACCCTACAACCTGGGTCAGGGTAGACCCAGGAACAACAGCAATTAAGAGGTGATTCCACATTCCTTGAAAAGCTACAATCTTCCGATCAGAGGTCTTATTGCCGGATTAGTTTACTCAAGACGAGTGTCCAATGACGATCGGAGCCATTACTTATTTGCAATGATCTACGGAACAAGCTTGCTAATCAGCCTCCATATTAAGATTAAAATATTTTTTTCTTTTGTAAAGCGTGGCCACGATATAACTTCATGAAAAACCTAGTCCCAGAAAACAAGAAAAAAGGAAATGTCCCACTTTTTTCTTTTTTTTTGAAAGAGAAAGAGAACAAAGCTTGATTTGTAAAGAGAATCCTGCTTATGGCTACTGGGTGACAGCGAATGTGTGCGATTATGGTGTTATGCAAGAAGCCGATATTTAAAAACAAAACTGTTGCAGACTGCCTGCAAGACGACATGAGAATAAGGCAAACACTGCAAAGTTCAAATAATTTAACATCTTTTACTCTCACTTCTATCTTTTCTGTTGTGTCATGAATGGCTTTCCACATTTATCCGTAGTCATTATTATTTTCGTGCGTGACGCTTCTGTCTTCGTCATTTTTTTTATACTTCTCCTTTTTCTCATCTTTCTATTTTTGCTATCTTTTATTCTCTCCATATTATTTTCTTGCATTCTTCTTCATATTCTGCTTCTTTTTCTCGCGTCTATATTTTTCTTGATATCCATTCTATCTTTTCTCTTTTTCTCCCCTTTTTCTTGTTTCCCTCTTGCCTTCCCTTTCGACAATCCTTATCCGGGTTCTTTTCTCCTCCTCCTACCTGTCTTACTTTCTTCCCCGTTTTTTGTACCATTTTTAATCCCTCCCTGTTTCTTCTTCGTTTTATCGATTCCTCTCTTTCCTATGCTTTCTTTTTCTCCTCATTTCTCAGTATGGATTCATTCATTCTTCTCTCTCTCTCTCTCTCTCTATATATATATATATATATATACACCTCATGCCTCCCCTTTTTCGGTGCTGATTTTGTTTTTTTTATTTATTAAGTTTGTTAACGTCTTCCTTTTTATTTATTTAAATCAGTCAGTTAAGTGCCATACGTGGTACACGCACGGGTGATCATGTCTCGAAAGAGACATGACTAACTGGGCAGAAGATTTTCTCACAGAAGGTTGTCATTACTTTTTGTGGTATAGTAGTTACAAATGAAGGCTATAGAACCCAACCCGTCCTGTTATTTAATACATAGCTGGAGGTAGAAGTGATGAATGAATACCTTTCCCAAGGGTATTTGCGCGTAAGTGAATGCAGCGGATTCAACTGGAATTTAAACACGGCTCTTCGATTTCCCCGATATCCACTGCACCACGGTACTTTCCCAATTTCTTTTCCTTTTCTTTTTACTTGTTTTTTTAATAATCATATAGCCTCAAGGAAAGCAGTCTACTGCAATTGGTGAACAGGGGGTTACATAGGAGAAAAGGTTTGAGAAAGAGTGACAGGTTACAGGGCGTGTCAGGAAGTGGGTAAAAGAAAGGTTAAGAGTAGACTGGACGGAGAAAGGAGCACGAGAGAAAAGATGCAAGTTAGGAGATGACTATTGACTTTACACTTAAATTCTTGGAGATTGTAGCTATCAGGAAAGCAAGTTTACAGAAGGGAATTCCACAGGCGAGAAGAGAAGCTACTGGAGTAGAATTTGTGTTTACATTTTATTGGTTTCGCAGTAAAAGGGTGGGACCTAGTTGCTAATCTTGTGGCTCGAGCAAATTCATGCATAAAGAGAACCAGAGAGCTAAATTCATCGGAGCAGAAGCCGTAAAAGTACTTGTAAAAGAGACACAGGGAAGCCACATCGCGCCGGTGAGAAAGTGATTGTAAGTGAACTGCCAGGTCGGGATCGATCACATTACAGATTCTCCGTTGGATTTTGTCAAGGACCCCAAGGTAGATTCTTTTATTTGATTCTTTCTTAATTTTCTTAGATATCCGCTTTTTTTAATCATTTCTTTCTTCTCCAACTTCATTTATTTTCTGTCCTTCTTTTATCTTTACTTATGGCTTACGGCCATATCATGCTGAAACACCGGTTCCCGTATGATCACCGATGGGAAGCAACGTCAAGCCTTGGCAGTAGGTAGAGGCGTGACCGCTCGAGAATACAAGGCACTGTAATCTTGTATGTTCATGTGAAGTAATGGATAACGGTTCGAAATTGTTAATCGGAGAGCCGTTCTAATTGGCTTCATTATATTTCCTTACACACAAATCCCTTGGGAAATCTATGGATCCACCTCTTAATTAGTAAGACCTATAATTAAAACAATATTATCTCGCAAAAATATCTGGCTTTAAATAACCTTCAATGAGTTCATAAGCTGTAGAAAATTAATAAAAAAAAAAAGATAATAAAGTTATCTTCACTCTTGTCTTTTTTTTTTTTTTACTATTTTTTCCTCTTGCTGTCTACTTATACTCTTCTTTTTTCCCATCTTTTTCGTTCTCCCGTCTCTTTTTTAAAATGTTCTCCACCATTTCACTCTCCCTCTGTCAGTCTGGCCTTTTCTTTCTTTTTTAACTCTTCCCCTGTGTTTCGTTTTCTTTATTTCTAGTTTAGCTCTTTTTCATCTTTTCACTCTTGCCGCCTACTTTTCAGTCAGTCAAGTACCATACATGATACACGCTTCGGGCGATCATGTCTCTTTCGAGACATGACTGACTGGGCAGAAGATTTTCCCGCGGTAGGTTGCTATTACTTTCTGCAGTAGACTGGTTGCCAATCTGAACTATAGAACCCAATCTGTCTTATTTAACTCATAGCTGGAAGGAGAAGAGACGGATTAATACCTTTCCCAAGAGTATTTGTGCGTAAGTGAATGCAACGAATTTAACTGGAATTCGAACTCGGCTTTCCGATTTCTCGTTCTGTGCCGATATTCACTGCACGACAACGCACATCACTTTCCTTTTCCCTTCTTTTTATTTCTCTCGTCTCTTTTTTTTTTAAATATTTTCTCTGCTATTTCACTCTTCCTCCTCTCAATCTGTGCTGCCTTTTCTCATTTTCTTTCCAATTCTTCGCCACTATTTTTTTACTCTTATTTTCGATTCTTTTCTCTATTTTTTTCACAACCAATGATTTTCTTGCTGTGCTCATATTTTTCTCTTTTACGTTCCACGTTACTTAATTTTAACGATCTTTTGTTTAGTCTGACACTTTCTCCTTTTTCGATTTTAACATCATTCTCGCCCATCCACTGCTACTTTCTCCCTATTCTCTTTTCATCTTTTCACTTTCCTTTTTGTCCATTTTCTTCATTTAATCCACTGTTAGCTTCTTTATTAAATCATTCCTGGCATTCATGACGGTAAATTATATATATCCCCATCTTTTTCTTCATCACATTCCCAATTTTTTTAGAAAAAAAAAATCCTTCTTCCATATTTGTTTCTGCCTTCATTTGGTTTCTCACATTTGCATTTCGAATTATAATTCGTGCGACACAATCTATCTTTTGACATTCTCATTTGCTCAGCTTTCGTTGATCTGCTCCTTACTTTTTACTGTTTATGTTTATTCTCGATTATAAAAACACATTACTTCGAAGTGGAAAAGAAAAAAAATTCGCCTGGAGAAAAATCGTGTTATATACGATGCACATCACATCACGACTCATACCGATTCGCGCCTACCATTTGATACCTGCAGCCGTCACAAGATATTTTTTCCAATTACATAGCGACTAATTCCATAATGGTATTTAATGGGCGTCAACGCTAAATACGATTAACAATTTCGTCTTGCAAAACCAGTTCGTTAGAGTAATGTGTTCAAGCTTTACTCTGGACATAAATAGCGTAGCCTTGTGCCAAACTAAGCTAAGAAAAAAAGTATGACATGCATAAAAAAGGTGGTTTATGTACACTTACGTGCCTAATAAAAGTAAATGACCTTAATAATCGGGGTGAACGGTATTTTTGCAATAAAGTCAGAGAACAATCTTGTGGGGCTCGAAAAGTTCTCTTAATCCCCAAAAAATAAACACCCTTTCGTCTACTAGGGATCTAAAAGTAGATATTGAATCTGATCTGTTTAGTGAGCCCACCTACTCGTCACTCCAAACATTTCACGACGTCTCCAAATAGTGTAACCAGACAAAGCTTATTAAATATTTGATGTACTGATCGCATGTTCGTTTATACACCTGCTATTGAGTATCTTACTTTAAAACAAAAAGAAATTAAAATCATTCAAACCCCTGAGCGTGACAGGAGGGAAATATATCTTTTTCTATACACACACACACACAACGGTTCTATTATAACAGAGTATATATATATATTTTTTTCACAACTCGAGGACATAATTATTGAAAAAAAATAAAATAAGGCACTGTTAATGAATGAACACGTGGAAAGAGCTTTCATAAATGGTAGTAAAAGTTAATAACTGGTAGTAAAGAAAATAAACTGAGCCGACGCCGTCATGCTATTCTCTCTCTCCATGAGCGTGGTAGGAAGGATATATATATATGAATTAAATGTACACTGGGACACGGAAATTTCTATATTTCGAGATAGAATCTCGTCATCAGGCAATGTTGGAAGTTAGTTGCGAAAATGATTTTCATAATTATATGATTATATTAAGCTCTACAATATTTATTGTATTGAGCACTATTTATAAAAGAATAAATGCTAGGAAACTCAAAACCGTTAAACCTTGGATTCTCCTCACCTGGATATATATATATATATATATATATATATATATATATATATATATATATATATATATATAGGTCTTTATTATAATAGAGAGGAATACTTAAAGAAATGAATACGTAGGTATTCGGAAAATTCTTTGGATGCATCTCTAATGGGCAGACCGACTGAAATTTATTTATAACAATTTCCGAAAATCTACCAGGAGGTGACAGAAAACTGAATAAGCCCGACTGATATTGTAACAAAACGTTAAGACGAAAGCGGCAGCGATAGGGTTACGTCTTTGAATAGAAGCCTTAATTAGAAACAAGAGTCAAGTGTTCCCCTGGCCTATTAGCGATTTCATTTTCTCCTATATCAAATCTTAAAATAATCAGTTTATTAATATTGATTAACTCTTCCAAAGTGCAAATGTCGTGATTCTAGTCATTTGGAAAAGCTACAGAAAAATCGTAGAGTGTTTTCTCTTAAGATATGACCGTTTTTGTCTTAAGCAGTGTAAAACAAATTGTATACTGAAATAACAAAGGTCTACGGTAGTGGTCCCCAGTCGTTTTTTTGGCTACGCCCCACCTAAGCATCTCTAACATCCTGATTCCGTTATTATGACATAATTATTATTCCAAAAGTAAACTCCTATTCACGCGGAGGAAGCCGAAAAGGTCATTAGTTCATCAATTTTAATCAGTCAGTTAAGTGCCATATGTAGTACACACTTGGGCGATCGTGTCTTTTTTGAGACAGAACTTTTTTTTTATATTGTTGCTAAATGACAGATGTCAAGTCGAAATTTTTAAATTAAACTTTAAAAATATTTATTTACGCATTTAATTTTCTTAACTTATAAAAAATGAGGATGTGCGTTGTGGTGCAGTGGATATCGGCTCGGAACGAGAAATCGGGGAGCCGAGTTTGAATTCCAGCTGAATTCATCGCATTCACTTCCGCGCAAATACCCTTGGGAAAAGTATTAATCCGTCTCTTCCTTCAAGTTATGGGTTAAATAACAGGACAGATTGGGTTCTATAGCCTTGGTCGGCAACCAGTCTACCGCAGAAAGCAATGGCAACCTACTGCGGGATAATCTTCTGCCCAGTCAGTCATGTCTCTCTCGAGACATGATCGCCCAAGCGTGTATCACATATGGCACTTAACTGACTGATAAAAAAAAATGAATGAAAAAGGTTTCCCAAAAATATTTGTATGATTAGTGCGCAGGATATTTTCCATAATATGTGTATGTTTTACTAATCTCTTACGACGTAACAACAATTTCTTTTTATATAATATATGGAATATATACTCAATGGTGGAAAACGAATAGTAAACAGTGTTTGGTATTATGCGATTTCAGCCATTCGTTCGGTGGGAGATATATTTTCTCTCTCCTTCAAAGATTAATCACCTTTGAATTGCTAAAAACCATCATAATCCGTCGAAAACTTATTCATGTGTCCTCAGGCAGCATTAAACGAAAGACGACGGAAGAGCGATTTCCGGTTATATCCTCATAAGAGCGTTAATACAAAAACACAATTAAGAAAATATCGTAAATGTGAACTGCTTACGTGTAAAATGCTTAACTTTTTTTTGTCTCGCAGATTATTGCATTTCCCAGGTCTTATACTTCATGCTATAGAAAATACTTGTGTTTATTTTCTGCCATGTCCAGGTACTTTTCCCTGACTCACATGTCTAATAATATTAGATATATTGTGGTAATACCGAGCAAGAGCGAGAGACCGAATGTTTGCTCTATAACGACCAGAAAGAAAATGACCAAAAATCGTCGTTGCCCATCCGAGTTCGCGCAGATGTTCCGGTTGAAAAATAAAAATTAATCAAATATCACATTTCCATTTCGCGAGCCTACGCGAATTTTATTTATCAACCAATGGGAAGCCCAGAATCAAATACAAGTGTGAAATTCAAAACGAACTGCCCAAAAAGCAGATATAAAAGGAGGATACAGACAAGCACCCAGCAGACAGACAGACTGACACAGAGACCAAGGAGAAGAATGTAATTAATATCCCCTTGACTTAAGTCGAGCGGCTACTAAATTCGTCTCCCTTCACCTCTCATCACTTCTTCACTGTCTCAAAAGTACTTACTGATCTCAGGAGCGACTACTTCAAAGACATTCCTCACATACCTCCGCTCCCCACATTCCTAAGCCTTTTATCTCTTTCAGCTCATTATTTGCCATGAACATTCTAACTTCCGTTTACCTATATTCAAGTATTGCTTTAATTGTAAAAACATTAATTGATATGTGTATATATAAATGTTATTTTCAACTCAATTTACTTTTCTTGATTTTATAATCATTTTATGACTTAGTGGGCTATCTACCACAAGGCCAAATTCCGTTAACCTGCAACAGTATACAACTATTCTTCACTAGAACGGACTTCCACTACTAACGGAAAAAGAATAGATAAGATACCCACTATAGTATCACTTAAAACTCTGTGGAAATGAAAATAAAGATAAGAACCCTCACTAAAAATGTCGTTAAATAATCCAAAAGACACAGTGAATGAACCAGATTATTGGTCAAGATAAAGCTAGCATTCTTGTCCTTGTAAAATTGATTGTACCTCTCAAATATAATCAATCAACAATCAAAACCGGATGACAGATGTAACCTCCTTTCGATTAATAACCAAATAATCAAAGCGAGACTTTGCTCATTTTATCTCTATAGTAATTCTCAACCAATGAGAATCGTTTTAATCATTTGTTTCATTTATTATTTTTCGAAAAATTAAAAGTAATTTAATTATGAAACAAATACTTATTTAATAAAAATGCAATATTGTTTTTTGCATTTCTTGAAGTTTTTACAAGTGTGCGTTGTGGTGCATTGGATATCGACTCGGAACGATAAATCGGGGAGCCGAGATCGAATTGCAGTTGAATTCCTTGCATTCACTTACGCACAAATACCCTTGGGAAAGGTATTAATCCGTTTTCTCCATCCAATTATGGATTAAATAATAAGACATATTTCGTTCTATAGCCCTGGCTGGCAACCAGTCTATCTAAGAAAGCAATGGCAACTTACTACGGGATAATCTTCTCTCCAGTTAGTCATGTCTCTTTCGAGACACGATCACCCAAAGCGTGTTTCACGTATGGCACTTAACTGACTGACTGAAGTTTTTATATATAATCCAGATTCCAGTTCGTCCACAAGGCCAAACGCTTCAAAAAGTTGTAATTTGGCTCTAGAAAGACATATCTATGCATGGCCAGTTGAATGTCGCATAAATCCAAAACATTTATTCTTCGCTGTTAATAAGGAAAAAAATAAATTTTCTCAGAAAATATTAGGAATCGGTATGTTGTGTGTTCTACTCGTTTTATTGTGTCCTACCCTCAGTAAGAGAATATTTATAGAAACTAATTATTTACCTTAACTCTTACCCGACAATTTTAATATTTCCTTATAATACACTTTTTAAAGTAGGACACATACTGTATAAGTGTTAGAATTTCTTAGGCCACATTGAAAAGATAGGCCACATAATATACCAGCACCAAATATTATTTCGCACGAAGTTCCATAAAATCAAATTAACGAAATGATTAAAACTCGAAGTAGGGTTTTTGCCAAATTATTTTTCCAAACAAATCAGCTTATTCAAATGTCCTTGATTGGTCTACCAAATTGAACGAAACGTAGAGTTTGTAAATCTCAACAAAAATGTTAACGATAACCTCTTCTTTTATGTGCCTGGACGTAGGCGATCATGGCTTTCCACGTCTCCCTATCCCTGGTGGCTCTTAGCACGCTTTCTCCTGTTGCACCATGCAACCCTCGTTCCGTCATCCACCTGATCAGAATAGTCTCGCTGTATAAGTTGAATAGATCCGCTAAAAGACGCACCCCTGTCTTATTGCGAGGATTTCAACACGCGTCAGCGTTTTGCAAAAGACATTAGTTATTTTATCTTCTTGCTAGGGATATGTGCGTGAATTATAATCATATCGCCCAAAGCAAGGCATTTTACTGCCACTGTTGTGCAGAGGGTTACATAGGAGGAAAGTTATGAGAAAGAGTGACAGGTTATAGGGGTGTCAGGAAGTGGGTAAAAGAAGAATGAGAATACTGATGAGAGTGGAGTGAACGGAGAAAGGAGCATGAGAGAGAGAATGCAAGTTAGAGAGATAAGAGATGACTATTGACTTTACATTTAAATTCTTAAAGATTGTAGCTGTCGGGGAAGCAAGTAATAAAGAAAAAACAAATAACACAACAAATAATGATATCTCTAACCTTATCTTGTGTGCATTCGGCTATATCACGTTGAAACACCGGTTTTCTTCCGTTCATAGAAGTTAAGCAACGTTGAAACTGGTCAGTACCAATATGTCTGACCACTTGAGAATACCAGATGCTGTAAGCTTGAATGTGCAATGATATGATGGACATTGGCTCGGAATGAGAAATTGAAGAGCCGAATTCCAGTCGAATTCATTACTTTCACTTACGTGCAAATAACCTTTGGAAAGGTATGAATCCATTTCTTCCCCCTCCATATATGGGTTAAATATCAAGAAAGAGTGGGTTCTACAGTGTTGGTTGGTGACTATTCTACGGCATAAAGTAACAACAGCCAGCTGTTATAAATCAAAAGGAGACATGATCGTCGAAGCGTGCATCACATAAAGCACATAAGGAATGAATCTTATCTTGTGGCTGAGAATAAATAAAGTATTAATACAGAAAATTGTCCAGATTTGGATTCCAGAAACTAAGTGGCGAACAGTTTAATAACTGACATTAACTCGTACTTGATATTTGACAAGAATTAAAAATAATACCCAATCTTTCTCTCTTAAGCGACAATATTCGAATCAATTTGACAATTTTAATCCAACAATAAAAAAATGGTTTTCTTATTAATACAAGCACCTCATGGCTAAGATAGTTGTGTATTTCATACTGGTTCCAGAAGTCAGTGTTCGAACTGAAATAAAAGCTAAGATTTAAATGTAGATTTATTAGGTAGGATATTGGAATATCGATAAAACATCTTTAATTCTTGTTAGGCTATTACATTCTAAAGTATTTTTTTAATCATTTCACTCCAGGCAAGGCAATTTACTGTCACTGTTGCGCAGGGGGTTACATAGGAAAAAGTAATGAGAAAGAGGGGTTAGCTATAGGAAATGTCAGGAGGAGGGTAATAAACGGATGAGAATACCGGTGTAATGGGAGCGGGGTTGATGGAGAAAAAAGCTTGAGAGAAAGGATGCGAGTTAGTGAGATAGAAGATGTCTATTGACCTTACATTTAAGTTCCTGGAGATTGCAGCTGTCGGGGAAGCAAGTATATGGAATGGAATTCCACAGGCGGGAAGTGCAAGAAAAGAAGCTATTAGAGTAGAAAGTGCGGTTACATTTTATCAGTTTCATTGTAAAAGGGTGGGACCTAGTTGCTAGTCTAGTAGCTCTTGTAAATTCATACATAGGGGCACCAGTGAGCTAAGTTCATTGGAGCAAAAGCCGTGAACGTATTTGTAGAAGAGGTACAGGGAAGTCACGTCACGCCGGTGAGAGAGCGACTGCAGCCGAGCTGCTAAGTCGGTATCGATCACATTGCAGATTCTCCGTTGGATTTTGTCAAGAACCACGAGGTGAATAGCAGGGGCACCCGACCAGATGTAGCAGCAGTATTCAATAACACGGGCGTATTATAGATTTATATATGTGGAAGATGGATTCAGACGGAAAAACTTCCTGGCCCTGCAGAGTGAACCGACCTTCTTAGCAGCGGATTTAGCTATGGATTCGATATAATTATTCCACTTGAGGTCCGCTGAGAGTGTTAGGCGTAGTGTTTTGCTCTCAGGGAGGCTAGCCTGATCCATGCTAATGGGGTGGGGGTATTATATCTCAGAACATTGTGAAGAGTGCAGTGTTGATCATAAAATGAGAGAAATTGATTTATCAGTCACGCAGCCTGATCTACTCTTGAGTCAAAAGATATTTTGTGCTTGTAGAAGGTGGCATTATGCGATAGCAATAAGCGAACACCCTTCCTACTATCATAATGTTATGATGAAACACCTATTCCTCAGAAAATGGCCTCTTCCTCCTATATTAATAAGAGTTAATTGGAGTTCAGCAGAACTAATAGTTCCGGTTTGGACATAGTTAGGCTAAGGTAGTTGATATTAGCCGGGAGTTAGCCGAATACCAAGGAGTCAGTTTACAGTGAATGATTACCAAGTTCCTAACATTTGGGGTATGTTAATTCCATTAGCAACCGACATAGCACGATTATAACTTTCAGTGCAAAAACCTATTCCACAAAAGATAAAAAAGAAATCACATTAGTTGAGAAGAGAGATGTTTACTTTATGTGAATATTTTTATTATTAATAATTTAAAAAACACACCTCTTTCTTGCATGAATCTAAAAATACTAGACTACGCGTACAGAAATTATAACGAATGCAATTTTAATCGAAAAATAATTTCTTTTTCTTTAATACAATATGTACACATTATCTATCCTGCCTCATGGCTAAGACATTTTTCACTGGTTCAAGAAATGGGTGTTCAAGTCTAAATAAAAGTTAAGATTTCGAATGTCGATTTTCTAAGTATTCATCACCTTATTATAAAGGTGCTTGTTCCTCACTTCGTTAAACCGCACGACCGTTATGCCCTGCCAACACCTCCTAAATAATGTACTACTAGTTTTAACCTGTGAAAATTTCAGGGTTTTCTTATTTTAATATTCTGATGAATCTTATTTTTTCAGTTAATGATTGAATAAGCTCATGACAAATTGTACGACAAAATATTCGTAAAAACTCGCCTAGTGCATCATTAAATATTTGAACTAAACAACTTTGATAACAATCGTAAAGATAAAGTTCTCACTCTTTTTCGTTCATATAATTCCCCCTTGCTTACATTCATTGTCTATTATATTTACGGATTGCTTGTCTCTCTTCAGCTCGGAATCGTTCTCGTCTTCTTTTCTGCCGTTCTCATGCTGCCTCTTTGTTGTCTTATTCTTTCTTCCATTAAAATGATTTTCTCCGGAAATATAATGCATTTACAAAATACATTTAGTTTCATTCAATACAGCAAAAGCGTGACATACATAAGTACCTAGGTAGGTATTACTGTATTATAATATAAAGACTAGGACATGTTGTTCACAGCGAGAAGTGAAGGACCACTTGGATAAAATAAATAAAAATAAACGGATGAAAAGTATTTTTCTTAGTTGAAGAAGAATCAAGATGACAACAAAGTATATATCAGCACTGTGCTGATATATACAAGGTATGGCTTTAAAGCACAAAACGCTATAAGTACAATACACTTTTTTTTTTTATAATAGATCATTTTTTTTTTACAGTAATTCTCATTTATATTTTCTATTCGACGTTTTCTTTCATTTATCATGCTTGTTTGTGTATACGCCGTCCGGCGTTCCTATGTTTAATTTTTGTGTGTGTGTGTGTGTGTGTGTGTGTGTGTGTGTGTGTGTGTGTGTGCGTTCATATTTCTTTATAGAGCGTGACACACGTAGGTACTACGGTATTAATATATAGATTCTCGAGTTTTGATCACATAGAAATCTCATCAGATATTCGCTCGTTTTCATAATGCCATTTTTCTGGGATTCACTTTTAATATCCTCTTTCGTAATTGATAAGGCTCTTATTTTATTTCTCCCTTAGCTTTTATAGAGACAATGACGGTAGCTTCCAGTAAACCACCACATTTAGGTATTAATCTTGACATGTTCTATTTCTTTAAATAGCAAATATTCACTATTGAAATCATATCTTAGCCGCATCGGTGATTTGCCGAATGTACGAGAATGCCTATTATTTTTTTTTTTGTGCCGAATATTTTCAATAAGGTTTATGGTCGGTTTGTAGTACAAACCTTCCACCGTGTGGAATTTCTTTGTTGCAAAAATTATTGTCGAATGTGCCTTTTCAATTTGGTTAAAACTTCTTTGCGCCGGTAACAAGTGACGGCAGTTTTTGTTATTCCGTCCTATTTTGCTTTAGTGATCCCCGACATTCCAACTTGCCATGGCCGAAATATTCGCATAATCGTGGAAGGCTATCGACCCCACTGCTAGTCCCGTGACGCCATAGTGAATTTGGCAAAAGCATGACCCCCCCCCCCCAAAAAAAAAAACAGCGCCACTATCCCAACAACAATAATATTAAAGGAAGCAGTAGAGCCAGACAAGACCGATCAGACCCACAATCGTGAGTGGCAGCAGGTGGCGAAGAGGGTTAGAAAATGCGTTAAACCTTCTTTCCTAGTAGGATGTCATGTCTCAGCGTCGAAAACAAAATCAGGGTCCGAGACAACATTAACGGGTGCAACAACAACAACCGTAGCAAAAACAACAGCAAGTACATGAGGGGCAGCACCAGCTACAGGAACAGCAACCTCTGCAGCAGCAGATACTATAGATTCAAGGCATGGAGATTGCCTTCTATGCTTCTACATTGATATTCTTAATTGAAAAAGAGGGAGTGAGGAAGAAAATTTAAAAAAAACTGGAAAAGAAAGAAAACGGTTGGACGAACGAAGTAGGTCAAAGAGGGCCAGTAAAAAATTGTCCCAATCCGTTCCTGCTTCAACTAAAAGAAATAAGCTTCCCCACTAAAAAAAATCACCATCTCCCTCCCTCCCTCATACCCACCTTATCTCTTTTAGAAAAAGAATCCCTTCCCAAAAGGAAAGCCCTTGAAAACAACCTTTCCACACGGAGGAGGTCCCTCTTAAGGCCCTTGTTTAAATGTACTTCATTTGACGGAAAACCAACGGAAGATCCTACGAATTTCCTTTACGCCCCTGGAATAATTATCCTGATAAGGTATATGGGGGTAAAGCTAAAAAACATGGGATCATTTCCCGAAGTATTGAGATGTCGAAAACTAGATGTCCAGAGCTGCAAAAAAAAAAAGTAGAGAAAATCTGAGCAGGAAGGGCCCCGGTTATGTTCTTATATAGGGTGCTTAAACTTACATACCCGACGGACGCCGACGGTATGGTCTCAAACAGACGAATTACTTCTGATATCAGTACTGAAAGTCTGGGAAAGTCTGCCTGGGACGTGACTCCTGAAGGTATTCGTCCAGTATGTGAATAAGGGGACCAATTCGGAAAATAGCTAACTTGAATGTTAGGGGCTTGAGAAATCATAAAATGGCTACCCTCATACTTCGTGATCTCTTGTCCTTCGGTGTGGATGTTACTGCGATTCAGAAGATACACTTTGTTTTGAGAAGTTGATGCTAGTATGCTGTATAGCAACTTTGTTGTCTATTCAGCATACGGGGACCGACTGACCAGAAGTGTTTTATTTTTGGTTAAACGTACCCCGGGTGCGAGTGTGTGTATCTTGCCCATGTCGATGCGAGGCTCGGTTGATCGGGCTGATATTGCTGTAAACAGTAGTTCGTTTCGAATCGTTGCGGTTTATCCGCCTAACCACCCGATGAAGCGTGTCTATTTATTTTTCGGCAGTTAGGGCCGTTCCTAGTGGGTTCATCACACTTAGTGAGAGACTGAAATATCATCCCGGACCCCAAAATAGATAGGGATGAGGAGCTAGCGGGAGGTCAGGTGATCATAGCTTACTTGATTTGTTCTGCGAGTTTGGTCTCGACCATAGATACTAGGTCGATCATTCAAAGGGGGGAACGTGGACCCTTACGTGGCCGACTGCCCCAATACCTGGATAGAATGTTAGTGAGAAGTGTCAATTTAGATTTGCTAGATTGTCCTACGTTCAACTGGTTAGGCCATTCGGACCATAGACTCGTCTGTGCCCGGAAGGTGCTAGGCTTAGAATGGCTGAACTAGGAAATTCAATCTGTCTTTACTGGACAGAAGGGACTTCCGGCAACAGCTAATTAAACTAATACAATGAGAACTATTGGGGGCGTTTATTAGAAATAGGTGGTCGGAGAGGCTTAAGGATGAGATTAAATCTTTCACCACCGAATATAACCAACGATTCACTTTGCATAAATCTAACAAGGTGAAGGTTTTTAAGGATAATCTATACAGGGTGGAGGATGGTGAGATTCCCTAGATATAAGTCTAGCTAGGCAAATTCTGGAGCGTGAAAATAGCAAGCACTACCAGGGTCAGGTAGTTAAGTATAGTTTAAACAATATGTCTAATGAGACTCTTAGCATGTTTGATACTCAACAGGATCGTACTCTGAGGTCGACCGAAGACACGTGCGAGACGTTTCGGTGGCATTTAGAGAGACGGTTTACCAAGGAACCTGGTCTCTGTGACAAAGAGTTTCGTAGATATTTTGCTGAATTCCCTCGGCTTTCGCCGATTGAATCGGCTAGCTGTGAGGATGCGATCACAGAGGGTGAAGTCTACTTAGCACTGATGAGAGCCGGTAGTAGCATATCTCCGGGACTTGATGGTTTGAATTATGGATTGTACCTTTGTGCCGATTTTGACTGCCGTGTTCAACAACATATTCCGGCAGTGTGACGAAATGGCTTCGTACGCCATGTCCGGCACTATGTCGTATCACTCCTCAGCTCCAGATGTAGATCAAGAAAGCGTTTGATGCCGACGAATTTTAACATCACATAACAATCCAGTACTCTCTTCTTAGTTTCTAACGAAATTTTCCTGTCTCTTGATACTCTGCTCAGCTTCTGGAATGCATCCTTGACCATGTCCATTCGCCTTCGGATCTCCGTATCGCACTTTCCGTGAAAGAGACAAATAAAGTTTTTGAGACCACAATGCGGAAAAACTGCTTGAAAATTTTATCCCTCACAGAACATATTGAGGGAAAGTGGTACAGAGAGAAACATATAATTACCTACCTAATGAGTTTGGGTGAATGTGTGGAAAAGCAGATGACGAAGAGCGATAGTAAACAGTTCACGTTGCTTCGAGCTACAAGAGACAAGTAGTTGTGGAGAGCGATGATCGCCGATGTCCTAAAAGGACACGGCACATAAAGGAAGAATTCTTTGCTGCGATATCTGTATATTTTCCAGAAGTTGAACCCAAGTAAAAATTTTAATTAAAAAATAGTGTAAATGTTGCTTAGACATCTGCTGCACCCGTCTCATCTAAAAAATGCTGAATTCTAAAACTACACGTACTATTAATTGATTGATCTGTTTAATGGCATATCAATCACTGTAGGTCATTTAATACCAAAACTTAAGAATATTGGTGCACTGAATTTGTAGGAAGAGTTTTTTTTTTAGAGTTTTAAGTGTACATTAGTGAGGTTTAAAAAGTTATAGTTTTTGTTTTTAAATAAGGTAGAGATTTAGATTTTTGTGTATAATTTGATTTCTTTCAGGAATTGTAATATTTTGTTTGGGTTGGTATCGTTGAACAAGTGTTTTAGGTTGTTTTGAGCAGATTGGTTCGAAGTCACTGCGGTTGATTAGTATGTTTCACTAAAAAAGGTTCCTGACATGCTATGCCTATCGGAGGTTATTCATTTTTTAGAAGGTATGAGAGTGATTTGGGACACACACCATTAAACTTAAATACTTCCAAAGATTTACTAAAATTGAGCATTTATGACAAAAAAACTCCCAAACTTAATAAAAACGTTTTATCGTCAAAATCTATTATTATAAAAAAGATAATTTTCTGATTATTTTACTATAATCTTTAATCTGTTTTAGAACATTCAAAATTTTGGTTAATTTTTTTCTTGTGTGAGTGGGTAGTCATAAATTAGTATTCATTGTCAGATCTTAACGAGACTTTCCATAAAACAGGAACCCTCCAGGTACCGAAAATCTTTGGATCATTAGATAAAAAAGGCAATAAAACTAAGAAATTATTTAATTAGAAGAGCTTTTAATTGATTATACGAATAAAACATGAACACTACTTTTTAAAGAAAAAATTTTTTCAATTAATAATGGATTTTAAAAAGAATTGTTTTTATTTTTTAATTTTAAATCTTGAAATCATTTTTTTTTAGTTTTAAATCTTAAAATTCTGTTTTAATTTACATCGGTTAGGTGATATTGTTATTAAGTAACAATTATATTTATGAATCATAAATTGAAAAGCTTACTACAATTCAGCGATTGCTAGTATTTTAAAAATAATTTGAATCCTTGTGTGTGTGTGTATAAACATGCCTGATGTTTGTATATAAAGACTTTAAAATACAATGTCATCAGAAAATAAAGCCGCTAACTATATTAAATTTACAGCCTTTAGTATATAAATAAGACATTAGATGATTTAGGATATTTTCCCATTTTTTTAGATTACTGGGTAGCTAAAATATTATATAAGAAAAGGCGCTCACGTTATATTCGTCAAACATTTTCTACATATTTAGTTAAATTTCGGGTTGTCCATACGTTTTAAAAACGCCTTCACTCAGTTAATTAAAAACTTCTGCGTTATTTCAACTAAAATTAAGTAAAATTTGTTTCAACAAATATTAATTATGCTTTGATTCATCTAATCCTCCTCAAAATTTCAGAAAAGTAGATTTTATTTTTGAAAGATTCTTAAATAGAGTTACTTTGTGCTCAGAGAATCGGGAATATGGCTAAAATCATCCATTTTTAGAATTTTAAATTCCAATTAATTTAAATTCAGTTTGAAATGTAGTAGAATATACTGCTTATTAGAAATATTAAATTTATCCTATTTGCTTGGAATTAAAACAAAAATATAACCGTGAAGAAATATTTTTCATTTTTAAAAATTCATTTTAAACCTTGGGTATCGAGTTTCTTTAGAGGTACCGACTTACATGAGTTATGATATAACCGTTTAAAAGAAAATTCTCTATGGCGGATAAATTTGGTCCTTACGTATTATCGGGAGGACCTTTGATAACAAGGTGTTATAAGCCCGCTTATAACACCAAGGAACTGGAAAAATCAGGCTTTCATCACCTCAACGTCAACCACAAGTACAACTTTGTGGATTCGAACACCGGGGCTCATACGCAGACAGTGGAACGCCTATGGGGATCGACAAAGTGGCGAAACAAGAAGCACTGTGGCACTGCACGTCACCATTTGGAGTCGTATTTGGCCGAATTCATGTGGCGGAAGCATGTTGCCTGTACTGATGTCTTTGAGTCACTTTTGGAAGCAATTGCGACGTTCTGGCCTCCGGAATTACAAATGTAATGTTATTTTATTGTTTTAACCGTTTCAATAAATAATTTACTTTAATTTTTGAGTCGTTTTTTTAAAGGTCCTCCCGATAATACGTAAGTACCGATAATTTTCATTATCGCCCGATATATATTCAATTAATTACTATATTCGTTAAATCAGTTTTATTATCAGTCAGTTATGTGTTCTACGCGATACACGCTTGCGCAAATATGTTTAAGTCGATCAATGAATGACTATGCTGATTTTTCCTGCAGTAGTTTTGTCTTTTCTTTTTGCTTTAGACTGTTTACCAACCAGGGCTACAGAACCCAATCTATTTGGCTATTCAACGCATAACTACAGGGAGAATAAAGGGATTCATATTTTTCCAAAAAGTATTTGCATGTACACTACCGGCCATAATTATTAGGCCACCCCAGTTTTTTAAAAGAAATGATGTATTTAATATTATGTTTAGTATTTATTGCCAAGTGGATAATTATATTGAAAATAGAATGGTTCTTTTGTTACTATTCAGTCAGTTAAGTGCCATACGTGAAACACGCTTGGGCGATCATGTCTCGAAAGAGATTACTGACTGGGCAGAAGATTATCCTGCAGTAGGTTGCCATTGCTTTCTGCGGTAGACTGGTTGCCAGCCAAGGCTATAGAACCCAGTCTGTCCTGTTATTTAACTCATAACTGGATGGAAGAGACGGATTAATACCTTTCCCCAAAGGTATTTGCGCGTAAGTGAAAGCAATGAATTCAACTGGAATTCGAACTCGGCTTCCCGATTTTTCGTCCCGAGCCGATATCCACTGCACCACAACAAGAAAACAAAGATGAACGCCCTAAATTTTCTTCATTCTTTCATTTCTTTACCAATTTTTCATTTTCTTTTTTCATTTCTTTACCAATATTGCAGTTTCACCTACAATATTGGTAATTATTAAATATCTATAAATTAATTTGATGCACATGTTATTGTGCAGTATTTACAAAAGGACCATTTTATTCTCATTTACAATTATTCACTTAGCAATAAATACTAAAAAATAGCATGAAATACATAATTTTTTTTAAATATTAGAGCGGCCTAATAATTATGGCCGGTAATGTAAATGAATTCAACAAATTCAACTGGAATTCGAACTCAGCTCTCCGATTTCTCATTCCGAGTCGATATCCATTGCACCACAACGCACTATCCATTTTACCACAACACACAGCAGTTTTATGATAGCCAAACATAAAAACGATTTTAAGCTAATGTTTTATCAAGATGAACACATCCCATGTAACGTAAGCAAAATAATGGATTATCACTTTATTTATATATAAATCACACATTTTTCTCGAAAGGATTTTTTCCATAACAATGCAGCAGTGGAAGTATCAACCAGTCGTAGTCTTGTATCCAAAGAAAGAGACACGCGCCCAAGCTAAGATGTTCCTAATCAAATTCATTGAAACGCTTGTCAGGTGAGAACATAGGTTTCGGTTACTTTCAGTTAAAATAAGTTTCGAAAGTGAATGTAATTAAAAGTGTAAAAAGAAATGACAAAGAGCAGAATTTTGCATCAAAATTTATAACGTCATTTTCTACGGAAAATTTATAACATCATTTTCTGTGGAGAATTCATTCAAAAGCAGCCAATCAGAAAAAAAAAATTACAAACAGTCCAAGCAGCCGCTTTCAGAATTTATGGCAATTTTGGAAATATCTTTGAAGTTAACGAGGCTCTTTATAACTTATGCAATCGATAAAATATGGCAAGCCATTTATAAGCTTTCGGAAATTTACTAAAATTCAAAAATTGAGCTTTACTTGAACTAACGCAAAGAAACATCAGTTAGCATTTCAACATTTGTTTTCCTCTTCTTGCTGAACAGAGTTTGGGGGAAATGGTCACGGAAAAAATAAAACGAAAAAGATTCCGCTAGTCTTCAATGGAATTTACTTGAAAAGAAAGATATTTAGGCGTGTTCAAAGAATATCTCCACAACAAACTGCTGAAAGCGAGACAGCCTCTGGATGTGTAAATACTGAATAAAGCAAAGAGGAACCATTTTTCGCTTCTCAAGTCGACCGACTCTATATCTTTATATTATAGCTCTGTAAGGGCCTATTTAAACCAGCATAAACATTACCAACTTCAATACACAACATAATCGCTGAGAACATAAATATACCATACACCTCTAAGTGTAATCAAACAACTCTAAAAATAATTGAAGCACGGCCCTTAATAACATCAACTACGAACACGGTCATAATGTTTAGTTTTCGGTAATTAAAATTTTCTACGTTTCCCCTTGGTTTCACTCTCTTAAACGACCTCAAATGGAATGACTACATCGAATCTATAGCTGCATCTACTGTTAGGATGGTTGGGTCAGCGTTTCGAGGCCTTTAATTTTTTCTCGTCAGAATCTATTTTGCACATTTACGAATATAACATTTGTTCGTTGTAACGAAAGACATGACTTACCTCGGAATTCAAAACGAGCGCGAACATGTCTTGCTTGTAAAATAATAACAAAAAAGAAAGATGGCCGATATTGAAGACACAACTTATGCGTGCCTATCTCGTCCAAAACAAGACGATATTTGCAAACATGCAAATTTTGGCCGTCTTGGAATGACACTGCTGTCAGTGCGGGTTTTTTCGGTGGATTGTGTGTGTAGAAGTTGCGGATTGACAGTCAGACTGACAAAGAGGAAGGAGAAGCGGCTTAGTTGGTGTCTGTTTCACAACTGTTCTGTGTAACGCCCCCCCCCCCCCAAAAAAAAGGAAATCTGAAACGGCTGACCTGCCGGCGAGCGACCATCGCACTGTACCTTTTGTTCTCACCCCATCATCATTCATCTTTTTTAATATACTTTTTTTATTCGTTCATTGAATATTGTTGCTATATCTGGTCGAGTGCTCTTGCTATTCATCTTGAGGTTATCGACAAAATCCAAAGAAGGGTGTTCAATATAATCTATCATGACTTGGCAGCCCACGTTCAATCATTTTCTCAACGACGTAATATTGCTTCCCTGTCTTTTCTACAAGTATTTTCATGGCAACCGCTCTGACGAACATTTTCCCTTGGTGCCCAGATCACATGTATTTACTCGTGCTACTAGATTGGCATTAAGTTCTCACCCTTTAACCATCAAAAGAATTAAATATAATCGTCTCCTCTACTCTAACAGTCTCTTTTCCCGCACTTCCCGTTTGTGGGACTCTCTTCCGTTTGCTTGCTTTCTTGATAACTACAATCTCCAGAAGTTTAAATGCAACGTCAATTACCATATTCTATTTACCATCCTTCTGTTATTTTTTTCTTCGACATTGTTTTCTTTTTTTATTTTCTCCTCTCACTGTAATCCCCTGCGCACTTGTGGCGGTCCTGCCTTGCTTGGGGTGAAATGATTAAAAAGACATAACAAAAAAAAAAAAAAAAAAAAGATCTTCACACTAACTGCCGTAGCACAACCGTAATCTTTGAAAATAGTTAACAATGTAGCCGAAAGCCGGAATGATTATTTAGACTATTTATGCAAGCACTCAGTCTAAAAAAGGAAGCAACCTGTCAGTCAATTCTAATGAAAATGCCCATTGTTCCCGTCTGAAAAGTAACGGCACTGATCTCACAAACAATTTATTTTAATTTCAAACAATAAAGTACATGGTTTCCCCTTCAAAGTAACCCTACTCGAATCTAATGCCCCTTTTCCGTCCTTCTCTGTAATGCACTTCTGGAAGGATTCTTTTCCGGTGCCCCTCAGCTCCTTCGTTACGGCCTCCCATGATCGCCTCCACGTTTTCAAAACGGGTCCCTTTGATGATCTTATTGAGCTTAGCGTAAAGAAGAAAGTCACATAGAGCAAGATCAAGTGAATAGGTAGATTTGTTCCAATATGGCAATGTCCTCCTCGGCCAGGAACGGTTAGAGGCTCAGGGCATTGTGAGCAGATGCACTGTGGGAGTGAAGCAGCCACGATTTGCTTGTCACAAATCTCGTCTGGCACACTGAGTGAAGCAAACGACGCAAGATCTGTTTGTAGACTTGCTGATTGGTCATCTGGCCTTGTGGCAGGGACTCACTGTAGACGATGGACATAGTTCACCAGTTCCCGTTACTTTCCAGAAAGATCTCGTATATATCACTCACACGTGGAAATGTCGAAAAGTTTTCAGCTAGAGCCACCCATAATCAGTATTTCAATGAGCAAACAAGAACACACTGATTTCGGAATGTGAGTAGAGCTGATGACTTTTCAGCTCTACTTGTATTGGTCTTCGATTTTATATATACGTAATGTCTATTATATACTGATTGTGTATGAGTGCGTGCGTTATATATATATATATATATATATATAATCATCCGCAGACAAATCTGCTTTGCTGTATCACAGCTCATCAGTACAGTTAGACTCCGATTGCTTTTAACCCAGGATTGAAACCCGACCGAATTGGCGTCAGTCGGCGATTCTACATATGGGCTATGGGCGCTTGGTAGAAGGCGGCAGATTTTTAGCGTGTATATTCTCCTTATACACGCCCAATAGCCAGAGTGCTCTAATTAATTATTGAATGAGAGATGAGTACATATAAATATTTCATTTTCTTTCTATGCCAGGCTACTTAGGCATTTCCTTTTTTTTTGTGGTCGGAACTATCTTAATAAAATATTCGTTTTCATAACCGCACAACGAAACGGAAACCATCTCAAACCCATTCTTTAATAGTGATTGAAAATTGCGTAGAGAGTTTTTTTATGAAGGACAGACAAAATAGAAATAATGACCAGTATATCACAAAGTCTCCAATCAACCATACTCCGGTTTGACTTAAAAATTTACCTTTTATATTGACTGCGCCTCGTCTACCTTGATATTTAGCCCAAAACTGGAGGAAGATGGATTCGTGCCGCTTCCCCAAGGATTTAGCGCGAAATGAATGTAACGGAATTGATCGGAATTCGAACTTGGCTCGACGATTTCATTTTCTAAACCGATAACCATTTTACTTATCAAACCCTATATATTATCGAAGACAATAAATTTTTTTTCAAATTATTTTTGGTAATACTCTCTTAATTTCATTTGTTTTTCGCCCATTTCAATCGTATCAGTATTTAATATATCATAGCGCTGTCAACTAGCAGTGGTCATTTTCAAGAACTTGAATGGAAATGTTATGATTTGGAAATTGAAAAATTAACATACGATTGATGCTGATAAGATTTACAATATTTAAATCTTTATTTTGGCCATGGCGTTGACGTAACTTGCAAACCATTTTCAATACAGGTAAATCCGTTTAAATACGTATATATATATATATATATCTTATTCACTATACCATGTCTCTTCATGGCTATCCAAAACCTGTAACTAAGTTAGATTTGTCTTTTTCGTATCTTTCTCGAATTCGTTTGGTACCTCAACGTGGTTTAATGGTAAGAAAGCTTGTTTCGCTAGAACCATTACAACTGAGTAGTGAGTTCGATCCTCATTGTGTGCCCCATACTTCCGGCTTTGTGCCACATCTAAGATTCATTTCCTGCCAATCATTCACACAAAATCGCTAAGTACGTCTTGCCTTCAATGTGTCTTATGAGTGTCAAATTATTCAAACATTCTTTCCTCATTAGGTGCCAGAGAAGGTTAAACTCTCTTTCTGATTTGAATAATGCGACCATTTTGTTTCTATTTTTCTTAAAATTTCCTCGTTCTGAAAAATTCAACATTCTCTTTTCAAATTGTAAGTCAAAGTCTGCTTTTAGTTTCTGTTTTCCTTCAAACGTCTTTGCTGCCCATATATTTCATCCATGGTATTCTCAACATTCTTTTGTATAAAAAAAATTCTCTTTTTGTCTATATTTATGATATGAGGTATTGTAATTATTTACACTATTTTCATTGTTTCGACTGTTGTCATCTTCGTTGTCATCTTGATCCAAACAGTTCGATACCCGACCACAGCAGAAGTGAACAAAAACAGAGAGTTGAGTTATTAAAAGTGAAATAACTGAAACTGAGTTATCCGGAAGAGACATGTCACATAAAATTAAAACAATCTACCCCGGTGAAGGAAATAAAGGATTCGGTTCGAAATTCCAATCAACTGATGAAGGTCGGAGCGTACAACCCAAAATTCAGTTGTTCTTGTCCTTAAGAACACATGGCCCAGTGGATATAGACGTTGACTTGACCCAAAAGAGCTACAGTAGTGGTGAACAAGTAACTTACAGGGTTAGAGGGAGATAACTCATGACTTCTAAAAGAGACACTACTACATAAGGGATGAGAATGATATACCCCAGTGATTGTAATAAAGGATTCGGTTTGCAGTTCCTAGGACCTGAAGAAGGCCGGAGCGTACAACGGCTGAAATGCCGTATAATTAGTAAGATGAGGACAATAGTCCGAATAATGTAAATATTTGCAGAAAAAACTGAGGGAAGCCACGTCACGTCAATGAGAAAGGTGCCAATTCGAGATGCCAAGTGAGGATCAATTAAATTGCAGATCCTTCTTCAGATTTTGTCGATAATCTCAAGATGAATATCAGGAGCATTACACTAGATATGACAACAGTATACAATGCATATTATACTGCATGATTTTATACATTGGTTACATTATCAAATGGTATTACTTGACGCCACTCGAAGCGAAGATGCCTAATACTACCATAACTGAATATCTACTGAAAAACAGAAAATAGAGTAGATCTTTTTTTTATTCCGTGTTACTTTTCCTTGGGTATTTAATTTTATGTTTAATGGCTAACAATAATAAAACACAGAATTCTCTCTTTAATAATCGTCACAATAAAAGGATACATTTAAAGGAGACATATTTGGCGTTAAACAAACTTACATGGTAAATAATATACGATTACAGATGGTTTTTATTAAATATCATATCCCGCCAGAGGTGGCCATGGCTTTCCACAAATTTTTTTCTTTATTATCTACTAGCAGTATAGTCCGACGTTGCTAGTACTAATTCATGCTACAGACAGACCATCAGCCATCATTGTCCATATATGGATAAAAAAAAGGGGTTCCTAAACATATAGTGAACTAGCAGTATAGTCCGACGTTGCTAGTACTAATTCATACTACAGACAGACCATCATCCATCATTGTCCATATATGGATAAAAAAAAAGGGGTTCCTAAACATATAGTGAACTAGCAGTATAGTCCGACGTTGCTAGTACTAATTCATACTACAGACAGACCATCATCCATCATTGTCCATATATGGATAAAAAAAAGGGTTCCTACACATATAGTGAACTAGCAGTATAGTCCGACGTTGCTCGGGTGTAATGAAAGCTTTAAAACTAATCCATGGTCCTGGAGCTCAGACACTTTGGACGTTGGCACGAAAGACTAAAAAGCAATAGCTGTTTCCAGTTAAAGCGAAACCGTAGTCTGACACACAAACATCTTGCCTTTTATATATATATTAATATATTTTCTCCACTATTGTAAGAACTGCAACCTTGAAACTTCTGAATATCGTTTCTTATGTCTTTGTCTATGAGTGTATCAAATTTATTAAAATCGGACTACTCCTTCTATAACCCGATTTTTTCGATTATCGATATTTATTGCGGGTACCTCGACACAAAACCTAGCTAAGAACACTCGCAGATGCTTATAGTACAACTGTGTAAATTTTCAAGAAAATCGGTTCAGTCATTTCGGAGTCTATAGGTAACGGACACACACACATAGACAAATTTCTATTTATAAATAAGTTTAGATAGATGAATTACTTGACTTTTCGGAAAAGATTTTTTTTTTTTTTGCATGGTTCGAATTCAGTGTAGTAAATCTAGTTTGAATTCCAGTTAAATCTGTTGCATTTTCTTACGCACAAATACCCCTGGGAAAGATATGAATCCATCTCTTCTCCCTCCAGCTATGGATTCAATAGCAGAACAGATTGGGTTTTATTGCCTGGACTGGCAACCAATCTACTACAGAATGGCAACCTATTGCTGGAAAATCTTCTGCCTAGTCAGTCATCGATCTAAATAAACATGATCGTCCAAGCGTGTATAACGTATGACATGTAACTGATTAGCTTCTAGACTGACTTCCTTTGCCTAAGAATTTAGTCTACACTGCTACTTAACCCGTAGTTGTGGAGAGAGAGAGAGAGGGGGGGAGAGGGGAAAGAATAGATGGATTCATGCCTTTCTCAAGGGCTTTAGTGCGAAAGTGGAAAATGAATGCATCAAAGCTAGAATTTGAGCTTTGCTTACCGTTTTGACTACTGCATTAAAAACAGTTACAGTACCAGAGTTAGTCATACAAGTCAGGCTACAATGCGTATTGACTAAAATCGATTTTGATAGCAAATTACGAAGAACTAAATCCGACACTTTATATGCTACAGCTACTATAACAGAATAGCTGGTTTAACAATAGCAAATGATACTGTACACGCCTACCTAAAAGCCATTTTCAATTTAGGGAGGAGTCGCAACGCTTCACGTGGTAAAAGATCAAAATCCGATTTAAAGAAAAACTATGAATCTTTCTTTCTCGCTTTTTCCTTCTTAATCACGTTTTCTGAAAAAAGATTCAGTCGGTGGTCTTGATTAAATAGCATATCATGTTTGAGTAGAGAAAAATAAGTAAGAATTCCACGTTGGTTGGTACCAGCTTGAGCAATTCTGTCGGCATTGTTCATCTAGAACATAGGTTCCCCACCTTTTTGCTGCGATTACCCCAAAGTACAATTTCACTATTATCCATTTCCCCAATGAACAAATAATTGTAATATAGGAAAATTATATTTTCATACATCAAAAGCAGACAAAGTTAATGGAAATTATTCAATACAATAGTACTAATCTATAATAATCAGACGTATAGTAGCCGTAACCTAGCCGTGATTCTGAATGTGAGTGTTGAGCTTGTATTGCCTGTGCCAGTGCCAGTTTATTTATTCTTGGCTTTGTGACTGAAAGGGTTATTCAGGCGTCGTTTGCCACGTTGAGTCTGCTACGTTTCTTGGTCTTCATTCCAAGGTCACATTGTGAAATTATAAGCTGATTGCCTCTTCCCAAGTCAAACATCCATTACCTCCAAAATATGGACTCATTACCCCAACTGGGGTAATTTACCCCGGGGTTGTGAGACATGAATCTAGAGAATTGGTGCCATGCAATTGGATCTGTAGACAAGGGTCAGGAATACCAGAGATTTCTGTCGCTTTATTACAAAAGAGAGATCTCAACAAGAGTAACATATTAGCAAGGCTCAAAGGAGGTTGATGAACTTCATTAATCTGCCACCTGTTTCCTCTTTAGCCTTCAGTTTTAACAACCTAATCAACTTTACGTACAAGGCTCTTCAATGAGCTGTTTCTCTTCAGGACGTAGGTGATTATGACACTTCGTAACTTTCCCTTTTTTTGCTACCTCTCCTAATCCCTGTTCTGCAAACTATTTACACAACAGTTTGTTCTTTTTCTTCTTCTGTCTGCATTATCTTGCAGTTGGTAGATTATCAAAACTCTCTACAACTTCCTGCCCATTGTAGCTCTTAACCAAATTTGTTTTGGCCATCTTTCCTAATCACTGTTCCGCTATTAACACAAACTAGCTCTTTTTCTTTCTATGTGGTATGTTCTTACAGGACGTGATTACGACTAAATTTCCGTACGAGTGCCGAAGTTAAGCAACGTCGAGCCTGGTCAGTGACTTGATGGATGACCGCTTGGGAATACCACGTGTTGTAAGCTTGGATGTGGGGTGATGTAATAGAAAATGGTTCAAAACTGTTACTCAAAGAGTCGAGTTTCAACTCCCGTTGGGTTCGTCATATTCACTTACGCGCAATTACCCTTGGAAAAAATATGAAAACAAGTCTTTTCCCCCACCAGCTATGGATCAATTAGTAAGACTTGTATCATTAAACCATTACTAATTAAAAAACAAAACAAAAATAAACACAAATTTACAATCTAAAAACATTTTTCAGGTTTTTAAATAACCTGAGAATAGTTGATAAGCCGTAAAATACGAATCAATCAGAACATGGATAGCGGAAGGAAGAGTTTTAAAGGTTTCCCGAATCGACAGATATCTGAAGAAGTACACAACAGGCGATATTAGTTCCAATGTAAACCATCCCTATTATAATAAAGACCATTTTATATATATATATATATATATATATATATATATATATATATATATATATATATGTATGTATGTGTGTGTGTGTGTGTGTGTAAAAAATACTTAGTGAGCCAGACAGACCTACCTAGGTTTCACCTAAACGGATCGTCAGAGAAAGCTGGCAGTGAGATCTAGGTAGGTCTATCTGGCTCACTAGGTATTTTTTACTTACTTTGCTCTACCTACGTATTGAGCGCTTTTTGTTAGTTGATTACTGGTATCGGGGTTTGTTTTTTTTTTTGGGCTACGTGCTGACTCGGTCCGAACACTTTTGACTGATGTTCATGTACTTAGTTCTTTCTTTTTAAAACCATTTTCCCCCCTCTTCGTAGATTCGTGGAAGTTTTTTCGACACGAGTATAGTTTTAATCTCATTTATATATAAGGAAAATTCAACACATCATCTAAAGTTGTTGTAAACTATAATTTATTTCGACAAGCGAATATAACCATCTCTTTTATATGGAACCAAATGAAATCGTGGTCTGAAGAAATTGGCATATTCGCCCGTGGAAATAAGTTATAGTTTATATTCACTTTAGATAATGTGCTGAGTTTTCCTTATATCTTATTGCTCTGGATAATATCCATTAAGCTCTTTATGCAGATCTATCTCATAATATTTGATATTAAATAGTTCTTTTTGGATTATCCTCTCCTTTAATGGACTTGACACACACACACACACACATATATATATATGTCAACATTTACGCATTCACACCCTGAATGAGCTCTCTGGAAGAATGGTAGACTTTGAAAAATAATAGTTACTCTGGCGTGTACGCATCACTCATTCAGTAAAATGAATTAGAACACTCTGGCTATTGGGCGCGTATAATGATAATATATGCGCTAAAAAGTCTGCCTTCTTCCACCGAACGCCCATAGCCCAGAGGTAGAATCGCCAACTGTCGCCAATTCGGTCGGGTTTCAATTCTGGGTTAAAAAGCAATCAGAGTCTAACCGTACTGATGAACTGTGATACAGCGAAACAGATCTGTCTGTGTGTGTGTGTGTGTATCCGTTACCTATAGACTCCGAAACGGCTGAACTGATTCTCTTGAAAATTTACACAGTTGTACTATAAGCGTCTGCGAGTGTTCTTAGCTAGGTTTTCTAACAAGGTACCCATCCCCGATAAATATCGAAAATCGATAATCAAAAAAAATCCGGTTATAGAAGGAGTGGTCCAATTTTAATCAACTTTGATACACTCATAGACAAAGGCATAAGAAACGATATTCAGAAGTTTCAAGGTTGCAGTTCTTAAAATAGTGCAGAAAATCGATTATATATATATATATATATACATATATATATAAAGCAAGATGTTTGTGTGTGTCTGTTTATCTGTCTGTATGTCTTTTATACAAATTCACAATTTTCATCCGATTCTCACCAAACTTCACAGAAATATTCTTTAGGCTGAGTCTGAGCTCCAGAACCATGGATTAGTTTTAAAGCTTTCATTACACCCGAACAATGCCAGGCTATACTGCTAGTATGTATATAATCCTTCCTGTCCCGCTCATGAAGAGAGAAACAATAACTAGGTAGCGACGGCTCAGTTCATTATTGAGATAATAGTGCTGCAGCGTCGGATCAGTTCATTCTCTTTACGACCAGTTATGAAAGCTCTTGCTGTGTTTTTGTTCATTAACAGTGCCTTATTATTTCACAATAATTATGTCATCGAGTAGTGAAGAATATATGTTTAAATGTGATAATGTTTAGCGCCATTGTTTTTTGTTTTGTTTTTTCAGTGATTTTATAGCTAAAATGTATTTTGGCAAGCAGATTTTTTATCAAGTGTTCGAGATCGGGGTGTAGCTAGAGCGTTGATAAACACTAAAAGGTTATCTCTTTAACAGAACAAATTCATACCAACACGCAGTTTCGTGAGGACGCCGTTATGATATCTTCACTCGTCAGGGCTATTTGACGTTAACGTTAAGCTGCTCTGTTAAAGAGACAAAAGACCGTTTATATATATATGAAAATAAATTGGAAACTTTTATAGATCCATTGGTAATAGCTTATTTCGCGGAGCTTTTATAGACCGCTCTTCAGACCAAACTTCTGAATGGATTAGATTTATCCAGACGAAATGAATATTGAAAGGACAAGGGGAAAAAAAACCAAAGCAGAACATGGGCGAGGGGGTTAGATATATAGTGTAAGTTATTAAAGGAGGTTGTGTTTCTATCTCAGGCGATAAGATGACCAATGGACTGAACCTTTAGTTGGCCATTCTCAAATACATGACAGTAAATTTAGGAGCCGTATTTTCAGAAGAAGAATTGAATTGTTAGATTTTTATATTAATTCTAACGATAATAATAATATCTTCTTTTTGTAAATACTAATCTTTTATCTTTTTGGTTTTATGACAATAATATTTTTATATATACTCTTTTTATGAGAATAATATTTTTATATATACTCTGTTAAATTCTAACAGTGTGTTCTCATCGGACTACAATCCCCCGTGGAACTGACCTTACAAAAGACCAAGGATACTACTTTCTCTCTCTCTATATATATATATATATAGAGAGAGAGAGAATCAAAGAGCTAAGCATATGTACATCAGCCAAAGTGATTAGGACCGAGCCAGTACGTAGCCCAAAGAAAAAACCCGAGACGAGTAATCAATAAGAAAAAAGCGCTCAATACGTAAGCAGAGCAGAATAAGTAAATTAACCTAGTGAGTCAACAAACCTACTAAGGTTTCACCTAAACGGATCTTCAGGGAAGGTTGGCTAAAGAGTAGAGTGACAATAAGATAAAGGGAACTCAATAACCCACGTGACAAATAAAAAAAAAGGAAGACACCAAAGGCAAAAAGAGGGGAAACTTTTATGAAGGAACATAAACATTAAAAAAAATGTAAAGTAAAAAGCAAAAATAAAAAGCGCCTACTAGCGAAAGACAACAAAAGAAAATAAGGGAAAAGGCAAACCTACCAAGCATTCCTAATTCAAAAGCCAAAACTTCCTTTGTCTACACTTATTAAGTATTTCTGTTTTAGAATTCAATAAACTGTTTATGGGTTCAAACGCTGCTATAGCAAGTTTTTCTTCCCTACATAATCTGTAAAATTTCTGGCCAGCTTTTAACTTTGTACATCTTTTTAATATTTCCCATTTTAAAATGGGGTCTGTGTTTAGTTCTTGTTTAATTGATCATACATAAGTAGAAAGAGTGGTGCTGTGCTTATATTTTTTATTATTAAAACTACTGGTATGGTTATAATATCTTGCGTAGCATCTAAGTATGTTTTGGGTTCCAGATCTTCTATGCTTTTATAAACTTTAACCCGGTAAATGACACAATCTTGCTGGCATTTACCCTGTAGCGGACAGTTGTTCTTATTTCTACAATTACAGATAGTCATACCTACATTAGTTTTTTCCGTAACCTTAGCCTTACTCAATCCACTAATAATTTTTCCAATATTTGGTATACAAAAATAACTGAGTTTTACGTTATTTTTATTGAATATTTTGTATAACTTATTTTCCTTATTAAAATTTTGCTTTAATAAACTGAAAAGTATTTTGCCAATTTTTGTTTTAACACACAAATTAAATCGTGGATTAAACCAAAGGATGTTCTGTTTTTACTTTTGCCTCTTTTAATAATATGAATAATGCTCTTCGAGCTTCTAATTGTTCTCGGATTGGCTGACCAAAAACTTATGAGTCAAATTGTGTAGACTATAGTGGGTTATCCGTTCTATTGGAAAGTAGTTGTATGTTGTTGCCGATTAACGGAATTTGGCATCGTTGTAGATAGCCCACTATAAGTCATGAAGAAAGGTTATAAACCAAGAAAAGCAAATTGAGTTTAGAAACATTTTATATATACACATATCAATTAAGGTTTTTACAATTAAAGTAATGTTTTAAGTATGGGTCCAACGGACGTTAAAATGTTTATGGCAGTAAATGCTGAAAAGAGAGCGTATGGATGTAGGAGCGTTGTAAATTAGGCATGTCTTTGATGTATCCGCTCCTTTAGTAGGTAAGTAGTTTTGAGACAGCGAAGGATAAGATGATAGGGAAGGGAGGCGAGCATAGTAATTCGCTTAACGTGGGTCAAAGGAAATACTAATTACACTCGTCTTTCTCGAGTCTGTGTGTGTGTGTCTGTCTCTCGGCTTTTTGTATCCTTTTGATCGCAGCAGAACATTTGGGAATTCACACTCGTATTTGATTCTGAGCTTCCCATTTGCCGATAAATAAAATTCGCGTAGACTCGCGAACTGAAATTTGATATTTAATTAATTTTCAGTTTTCAACCGGAACATCTGCGTGGAGCTGGGGTGCGCACCGACCAGTTTTGGTCATTTTCTTTCTGGTCGTGAGAGTGCAAACATCCGGTCCCTCGCTTTGCTCGGTATGTATCACCACAAGACCAAACTATCTGAAAAGATCTTAACTGAAGATTTGAGTAAGCGTACTGACCTGACCATCTAATAACATCATATTATACCTGCTCTCCCGAAAACTGTTATTAAAGACAGCACAGCATAGAGTATAAACGACAGGTGGACACTGGCTGTGTAAGAAATACAAATGTACCTGAGCAGAAAGTGGCATACTTATTGCTAAATAGTTAGATTTAAATATGGAAAACCTAAATAATTGATTCTGGACATCTATATTATTATTATCAGCTTTGTTCGCTAATTGACAAGCATAGTCAACTAACGCCAATCGCTTCGGAGGCCTGCGATATTTGTGCTAAAACGGAATTCTAAGTTGTTGTTGTTCAACTATTCGTCCCTTCAGATTATACGATCACAGAACATGTAACAAAGGTCTGCTCAGCATAATTACTATAAAAGCTGTCGAACAAACGCAAATGCACATTTACAATGGGGATGAGGGATTAACTTTAGCAGATGGTCATACTCGGGAACGAGCAACCAACCATTTTATTTGAGACAATATATCTATGGAATTTTCAGATCTTTACTTTTTCCACTGAGCCGCAGTTAGGTGTTATTACTGCGTGTCTTCGGGTTTTCCTGAAACTCGTTCTCGTTCTCTCTCTCTCTCTGCCGTCTTTTTTTTCTCTTCTTTTCCTCTTTGTTCTGTGCAGACGCGGCATAGTTGTGTATGTTATCACAATGCACCGTGTAAAATAGATGCTTGGCGCCTCTTAGTTCGGCAACCGAAAATTTTCTTCTCCTCTCGGCCTAATTCTCCCCCGTACCATCCACTAACCGACCAGCCAGGTGGTGCACACGTCTGGAATGATCGCCATGCGTTTCTCAAAATGGTGGAGATGGGATACTTGGGAGAGAACTGAGAAGGAGAGAGAAAGAAAGACGAAGTACGACTGAGAAGGAGAGAGAAAGAAAGACGAAGTACGACTGAGAAGTTGGCTGCTTAAGTTGGTGAATTTGCATTCCTCTCATTCAAGAAATAACAAATAAACGGAATGTCCTGCTACCCACCCAACCGCTGGCTTCCTTTTTTTTTTCTCCTTTGACTTCCTCACGTTTATTTTTGCCTCCAAAAACAGCAGTAGTGTCGGTATCCCTGACATGAAAATCGCCTCCAACGCAGCTACATCGCTGTTGGTAGCACCTCTCTTTCCTCGGTAACCATTGCTCACGCAGTGTGTTTCAGTCTTTTCTTGTTTCCACTTCCATTGAACTGCTTTTTCTGCTTCCAATATTTTCCGTTAATTTTAACGTGGAGTTTATTTCTCCTCTTTCGCGACACCCCTTCTTTATTTTCGTCAGGGTCTTTATTTTATTGCGTCTTACTTATTTTCATTAGGGTCTCTTAATTTTTACTATGCCTTCCTCATTTTTGTCAGGGTTTCTTTTTTATTATACCTTCCTCATTTTCTCTTCATTATTACGGCTTCGTTTTTGATAGGGTTTATATTTTTTTATTACCCCTTTCTCATGTTATGTCAGGGTTTCTTTTTTTATTACGCCATCCTCATTTTTTATTCGGGTAATTTTGTCAGGTTCACTTTGTTTTTTTAGTTTTTTTAAAACATTTTCATTTTTTTCCGGGTGACAATTTTTTTATTTATTACGCCTTCCTCCTTTTTGTCAGGATCTCTTTAATCCGATATCCCTTATTCTTCTTTTTGCCAGTTTCTTTATTACGATATCCTAATTTCCATCAGAAAAATGTATTAATTTTATTATACCTTTCTCATCTTTGTCAGTGTTTCTTCATTATTACGGCTTCATTTTTCTTAGAGTTTCTATTTTTGATTACACCTTCCTCTTTTTTTGCCAGGATTTTTTTACGCTATCCTCATTTTTGTACGGGTCACTTTTTTTCTCATTTTTGGCAGGGTCTCTTTATTAAGACCTTTTTCTCACTCTCTTCATTACGGCACCCTATTTTCCATCAGAGCCACTTTTCTAGTGCATCATACTAACTTTTTTTTTTAGGATCGCTTTTTTTATGACTTTTTTATACTTTTTGCCACTGTTTCTTTTTATCTCTGTCTGGCTTTTTACATTTCTCCCTTTTCTTTGTCGGAATTGACCGAATCTTAAAAAACACTTTCTCTTCCTCTCACCCCCTGCATCTTTTCTAAATCAACGCCTTCTCGTCGTCGGTTCGTTTTTCTTCACTTCATTCAATATTTGTTTCCGTTTTCCTTTAATATTTCTGCCTTACGACCAACAGCTTTCTCTTTGTTCTTTTGCCGAAAAAATTAAATGACGTCATTGTCATATGCTTTGTATTCGCTGAAAAGATGCTGCTGCAATCTCTGATCCAGATGAGAAACTAAGCCACATGCTCATCATATTTGTAAGCTTACCTAACTGGCTATTGTCAAGGTTGACAAGAGGAGCAAAAGTCTTTTTTTTTATTTCTATTATCTGAACTGTATGACAGTCATGAGAGAGGGGTTTGCTTATGTACTCACTGATTTTTCTCAAGGGTGATAGTTAAAATAAAACTCAAACGTCTTCGGTTGAAATTCAAACGTTTATTTATCATGCAGCTTCATGCCTTTGTACAGAATGCAAATAATATGCAAGATAATCTTCAAGGTGGTGGAAAGAAAATGAGTAGGAATCATAGAGAGAGAGAGAGAGAGAGAGAGAGAGATGGCTAATCGCCTAAAGACGATAATCGTAATACTACATAGTACATGCTATTCTCTCACAACACAACTAACTGAAGTATGGGAATAAAAAAAAGATATATATATATATATATATATATATAAGTAATGTTTTTTTGTGAACACACGGTGAATCAGTCAATAAGTTAAGTGTCATACGTGATACACGCTTGGGTGATCATGTCTCAAAAGATTGGGCAAAAGATTTTCTTGCAGTAGTTTGCCATTACTTTCTGCAGTAAACTGGTTACCGAGCAAGGCTATAGAACCCAATTTACCCTGCTATTTAACACATAGAAGGAGAGAAAAGAGACGGATTAATATCTTTCCCAAGCGTATTTGCGCATAAGTTAATGCAACCAATTCAATTGAAATTCGAATCCGGCTCACGGATTTCTCGATCCGAGCCGATATCTACATTCGGTGAAGACTTTGATTTAACGGCTGGTTACTTGTTTCCGGACACATCCGACAGTTAATCCCTATTACAGACACCTGCTCAAGCATATTTCGACTTTATCCTGCAACTCTACTGAGTAAACCTGAGTTACAGTTTAGAGTTATTTGGCGTCCTCATCAGTTTGAAGACTTACAAACATCGCTTTGAAACAGCGGTTCTCGTACAATCACCAACGTTAAGCAACATCGAGTCTGGTCAGTTTCTAGATAGATAACCGCTTGGGAATACCAAATGCTATAAGTTCAGGTGTGGGAGTGGTGTAGTGGATGATGATTCGGGAACTTTAATCGGAGAGCCGAGTCTAATTCTCGTTGGGCTCGTTATATATTCCTTTACGCACAAATTCCATTGGAAAAGGTATGTTATTCAACTCTTTCCCCTGCTATGGGTTAATTAGTAAGGCTTACATTATTAAAATTTATTATCTAAAACAAAAACAAACCTTTAATAATCCAAAAATATTGATTGACAGGTCGTGGAAAACGAATGAATGAATCAATCTGTCCGATAAGAAGAGATTGTTCTTCAGGCACAGTAAAGATGTAGATAAATAATGGTAGATAATTATTTACCTTCCTTCAGGTGAGAAAAATCATCGGTAAATTTTCGTTTTAGGTCCCAAAGGCTTTCCCCGCCTTCAAATTTATCCAAAATAGCATTATTTCTGTGCAAACGTATATGCTGAACTCAAATCAACAATTAGTCATTGAAGAAACCTACCTTTTTTTTTATCTGAACGTCCATAAAAAATGGAACTACATTTTGTCTCCTGTAACTCTAACGCAGTCATGTAATTAACTGTTAAATGTCTTTCGGCGGAGGACAACAAATTTTGGTCTATTTTCGGCCGATTTACTTCCTTTACTGAAACTTCCGGCTATTTACTTCCTGTAATGAAAGTAATATACTATTGTATTTCTATGCGTATTACTTTCATTACAGGAAGTAAATAGGCGGAAGTTTCAGTAAAGGAAATAAATAGGCCTAAATTTGTTGCCTACGCAGAAAGTCATTCTGCAGTTAATTACATGACTTCGTGAGAGCTACGGGAGACAAAAAGTGCGAGATGTAGTTCGTTTTTTTATGGACTTTCAGATAAAAAAAAGGTAGGTTTCTTCAATAACTAGTTGTTGAATTGAGCTCAGCATATACATTTGCACAGAAATAATGCTATTTTGGATAAATTTGAAGGGGGAAAAGCCTTCGGGACCTAAAACGAAAATTTACCAAATCATCTATAATAAAAGCGTATTGAATGCCAAATAATAGGCAAAATTGATTAAAAGTTCGGCAGAACAGATTAACACTGACTTATAAGTTAATTTCCGGAAGTCAGCCAATTTTTGCTTCAGTATCCAAACTGATTTTATTTATTCACTGTCCAGATGTTCATATTATCATTTGGTTAACACTGGTTTTATTGTAAACCGGAGAGATAATTGGAGTACACAACTCTTTCTGTTTGTTGTTTTTTGTTTTTTTTACACGGTTTATCCCTACTTTGTGGTTTATTTAAGGCAGAAACCTATTTTCGATTATGAGAATAATTCGATTTGTCACGAGCGGATCTTGAATTTAAACATAATTCCGAGGCTAATGATTTTCCCAGATACAAATCCTACTATTTAACTACTATTCTAGGCAAAGAGGATAGATTCTCACCTTTATACGAGGGTATATGTGCTTAAGTAAATGCAACGAACCCGACTGGAATTCTCACTTAGTTTACAGATTTTACATTCCAAGCTCCTATCATTGACACTACCTATACATTCGACAGCATCAGTAGTTTTATGATCTTTTAATAAAGCCAGTTTGTCTTTACAATCGATATTAAAATTCAGATTATTTTTTAATGACAGTGCCATAAGATATCGTATATTAGATCAGGAATTACTTGCATGCAGACAGTTTATGTGTAGCGGAACTGAAAGGCATCAGTCTGTGGGTTCTGCTGAACCGATTACAGTCTCCCGTTCAAGGAGGCAACGAGTGGTATGCGTGATATGCAAGCAGGATAGCGGACGCTTACGCAAATGTAGCAACCGTTCCTGGCTAGATGAAATGCTGGTCGAACAAGAAAAAAAAAGTTAACTGATTAAAAATGGCCTACCTTCGAATCCGAAACGAACGCGATTGCGTTTTGCGTACAGACTGCCGGAAGTTAAAAATAAGAACACGAACGTTCTTGGTGGGTGTAATTTAGAAATTACGAACGTGTAACATATGCACATTTCGGTCAGCTAGAACTAATATAAATCGAGCAATCTCGGCAGGTGGATGATTTAGATTTTTTCGAGTCGGTTGAACTGTTCTGTTGAGTGTGTCGGCGCGGAGAATTAGAGAGACTATTGGCATTCGATGGATGTCTTTCGTCGTGCACCGAAGGATAGGCAACCCTTATGTATAGATGTAACCTTATTTCCAGATGACTGGCATTAATTTTAAGTTAATTCAAGATGAAAAGAGTTTACTCTAAAATTAAAAATAAAATTATTTTTGTCTGGAAAAGTAGCCGAAGTGAAAAAATTGAAAAAAAATTACAGTTTGAAAAAATACAAAGAGTATCATTACTTCGTCAGTGAAAGTGAGCGAATTTAACAAAGCTGGTTACCTAAAAGTGTAGTCAAAATATTGTCATTGGGTTTTGACAATTTGTAACCCTAGGTCAAAATTTAACCTTGAGAATTTCCTGTTTACTGCCTACCGGGACGGCTAGTAGGAACAGGCGATAATAAGTAAGTTTTCTCCCCTTCCATCGGAAATGATTAAATGATATTACTTACATTTTGAGATGGTAAGTCTATTTACGGAAGGGGAAATAGAAATACCGTGCCCACCTTCAACACCCCGGGTTTGTGCCTTTTCAATAAAATCTAGTATGGAAAACAAAATAAAGTGAGACGGGAACCAGCGAGGGAATGATATGGTCAAGTTGAAATAGACTGCCACCTGAGATATTGCAAGATAGGGTCAGTCCGAATTCAGCGAGCTGCAAGTTGAACAAACTACCGTCCCGTGGAGATAATAGATTACGAATATTAGCGTGCAACTGAAATACCAGCCAAGTGTTGTTTTTTTTCGCTTTACTTAGCTTTGACTTGCTTGAGATTTTGTATTTCTTCGATATATATAAATATATATATATAAATCTACATGGCGTTGCGGTTTTGAATCTGGTTTTCATTATATACCGTTCCCTCGCGTATCTGGACTAATACTAACATAGTCGGATGATGACAAGCGATCCTGCTTTGGTTTGTCCGAGATCAACAAGCACAACGTGGGCGAAAACGACCAAAGGTCAGATAGGTTGGTTTGATTCAGCCAGGGGTTGTGTTATATATATGTTATATATAACATATATGAAAATAGATTTGATTATGCATTTCGCCATTCATGCATTATCAAATCTATTTCACGAAACGTTTTCATTTGTTAATATTTAAAACTATCAGATTTTCTATTTCTTAATTTAAACACATACATACATACACATACACACACACACACACACACACACACACACACACATTATATAAAACAATACCAACGGATGATGACAGTTGTTTTCAAGAAGGAACAAAGTGTACTTGAATTAGGTGAGTTTTTTTAGCTGAGTAAGATGATACTCAAATTCAGAAGCACCTTATCAATAACGCTCCAGAATCTAGGGACAAGGTGATGCCCAAGACAGCTAGACGACGATGAATGAATGCCTAAAAGAAAATTGAATAAGTAAAAGGCCCTCTCAGTAAGTATGTTTTTGGGAGTCTTTTCTAGAAAGTACTGATTCTTGATAGGAATCTGTTCAAATTTAACTTTCTTCTTTCTAACGGAATACGAAGGAATGGAAAAATCCATTGCACTGGTTTTATCATTTTATTATTGGATGGTTTTATCATTTATGATTACTTCTTAAATTTTATTTCAGTATTTATTGTGTTACAATTCAATCATCAAAAGGAAGAAGATATTTGAAGTCTGTTTTTCTACTAGTGATATTTGATATTTAAATTGATGATGGAGAAAGAGTTTGGCATATAATGACTTCCGTATATATTCTAAGTCACACATTTGATGTGTCACAACAAACGAAAAAAAAAAACATTAAAAAGTTTCCATCTTGATCAATTTTATCTAAAACTAACATCCGGGGATGCAGACATGGTATTAACAGAAAAAGAAAAAAAAATTACCTGTCAGTTCTGACGCGGATCACTTACTAAATTTCCATTTTCGAATCGCTAGAAATATAAGACACAGGTGAACAGGACAGTCCAGAAATATTTTCCTTGAGCAGTAATTGAACATGCAAGGGTGAGGTGGGGGGATAAGTAAGAAAATTAAAATATTTATTCGTATATAAAAGAGCAGTCATTTTTACATGAAATACCATTTTTCTTTATATATTTTTCTTAGAAATATGTGCGGTTAGAACGTTCGCTTTCTGACCATAAGGCCTGGGTTCGAATCTCACTAGAGTCAATTTATCAGGAAGGTGACTTCTTAAAGTTATCGGTCTAGAGGATGAGATCTCAGTGTGCAGAGTGCATGAAAACCATACTATGAGTTGACCCAAGCCTAGTGAGTGAAATTAGGTAGACGAGACCCTTTGGTAGCCATGGCCGTTGCACTAGAAGGAAGTTACAAGTCATCGTGATGTACGGTTTGAGCGTCCTGTCCTTGTTCAGCCTATAAATCACGCATGATACAGTTTCTGGGAGAGAGTGCTTTAACTAAAATCTGCTGAGATGTACCTGAGCAGGCGTTTGCTATAAACCAGAATTATGTCTTTTTATTATAAATGTTGTATTTAGCGGATACACGAGTTTGAATAAAAATCCAGTTTTTATTTTTATTTTTGTGGGGGGCAGTGAAACTTATGTTTACTGGTTCTAGAGATTGGAACATTGGAGACTTTGATTCTGTTGCATTTTAAATTTAGAAAACAACTATCAAGTCAAATTTGCTTTTTGGATGAGCTACGGGAAGCACTGACAGCAAAGTAAAACTATTTAAAAAATTCACCTCACTTACAGTGAGATATCAGAGTCTGTGTTTGTTAACTTTGCTTTTGTTATGGTGCTCTACTATCCTGTGGAATGGACACTACCTCCTCCATGAAGATTAACCTGAGAAACTTCCGGGGGGGGGCAGTTGAGAGGCAGCCTAGAGACAGTAGAGACGCAGCGTAACTATACCGTTCGGACTTGCATTACTTTTTTTTAATAATCAAATCGCCCCAAGCAAGGCATTTTATTGCCACTGTTTTGGGGTTATATAGGAGGGAAGTTATGACAAAGTGTGACAGGGGGTTATAGGGGGTGTCAGAAAGTGGGTAGGAGAAGGATGAGAATACTGATGAGAGTGGAGTAGACGGAGAAAGAAGCATGAGAGAGAGGATGCAGTTTAGTGAGATAGGAAATGACTATTGATTTTACATTTAAATTCTTGGAGATTGTAGCTGTCGGGGAAGCAAGTAAACGGAAGGGAATTTCACAGGGGGAAGTGCGAGAAAAGAAGCCGCTTGAGTAGAATTTTCGTTTACAATTTATTTGTTTCACAGTAAAAGGGTGTAATCTATTTGCTAACTTGTGGCTCGAGCAAATTCATATATAGGGGGCACCAGTGAGCTAAGTTCATCGGAGCAGAAGCTGTGAAAGTATTTGTAGAAGAGAGACAGGGAAGCCACATTGCGCCGGTGAGAAAGTGACTGTATGTGAGCTGCCAAGTCGGGATCTATCACATTACAGATTCTCCGTTGGATTTTAACAAGAACACCTAGGTGGTTAGCAGAAGCACCCGACCAGGTATGGCATCAGTATTCAATGCACGGGCGGATGGTAGATTTATATATGTGCAGAAAAAAAATCCTGGCCCTACACAAAGAAACGACTTTCTTAGAATCGGATTTAGCTATGGATTCTATATAGTCATTCCACTTGAGGTCTGTTATGAGAGTTAAGCCGAAGAGCCACAGTGTTTTGCTTTCAGGAAGACTAGCCTGATCCATGCTAATGGGGGTGGGTAGGAGTGATTGTCTGTGATGGTTAATAGCAACTTCGTTTTGGAAGCATTAAAATTCACAAGCCATTTCTTACCCCAGTCCGACACGGATTGTAGGTCCTTTTCAAGCTCGGCAGCGAGGTTTACTTTCTCAGCCTCAGCATAATTTTTTGTGCTGATTAGTAACACTCTTATCCATCTAATCTAAATCTAAACTTATTTATAAATGTAACTTTGTGTGTGGGTGTGTGTGCCCGTTACGTATAAACTCCGAAACGGCTGAACCGATTTCTTGAAACTTTACACAGTTGTACTATAAGCATCTGCGAGTGTTCTTAGCTAGGTTTTGTGTCGAGATACCTCCGATAAATATCGAAAATCGATAATCGAAAAAATCGGGTTATAGAAGGAGTGGTCCGATTTCAACTAAATTTGATACACTCATAGACAAAGACATAAGAAACGATATTCAGAAGTTTCAAGGTTGCAGTTCTTACAATAGTGCAGAAAATCGATAATATAAAATGCAAGATGTTTGTGTGTGTGTCTGTTTATCTGCCTGTATGCCTGTATTTTTTTCAGCCCTTTTATTTTAGCTTTTTCTTCGGGTTTGGCTCTAAGTAGGTATAATTGTAGTTCTTAGTCTCAGCCATGATACCATTTACTCAGAGGTATTATTTAGCTTTCAAAATTCAGTTTACGACAAAAAAACTTATGTGATATCGATACCAGGAAATCAAAATTTGACTTACATCCATTAATTTTTCTTTCAGTTTACGATTTTGCTTTAACTAGAAACAACTATTGCTTTTTAGTCTTTCGTGCCAACGTCCAAAGAGTCTGAGCTCCAGGACCATGGATTAGCTTTAAAGCTTTCATTACATCCGAGCAACGCCGGGCTATACTGCTAGTTTGTATATATGTTCAGTTATTCTAATACACTATTTGAACCTACCTTCTTGTTTCCATGTATTTCTTCCAGGACCTAACAAGGCCACAAGAAACTGGCAACGAAGATTCGATACAACAGTTTTTATACCAAGTAGATTTCGCAGTTAAAAAACAAAAACGCGTAACATGATAAAATTATAAACAATATTTAAAAATATGCTATCTTTATAGGTATAAGTACTCAATATTAGTGAAAAAGCGTGTGTAAATGCAAGAGTGGACAGTGTGGTCAATCCCCAAGTAGCAACAGTGTTTCATACATGACAGCGATCTTAAGGCCATGTGCGTGTCGCTCAACCATTTAAATATGCTGGTCCATAGTGCATTAGGGGTAGCAAGATCAGATATTTCCGGTTTAGTATGTTATTCTAACGTTCATTAGATTGGTAGGAAATTATTCTAAAGACTATGGAGTAAAAATAATTACGTGCCAGAATATGGTCATTTTATAACTATTGTACAAGATTGATTGCTAATTTTTAACTCAGAATTTATCGGTAATGAATTCGGCTATTTTGTATTTATTAATTGATTATTCGCTGTTTATTGTTGGATTTAATTCGTTGTGGTCACGTGTACATTCGTAAAATTTGTTAATTAGTCCACTTAGTTGCCTAATTTGATTATCATTTTATTTAATTGTATATATTACAAATAGGTTGTGCCATCAAAAATGACGGCAAACTTTTTATAACGATATGCCTTCTAAAATGACGGCAACATAAAAATTGTGTAGATGAAGATGTTACATTAAGACATAAGACATAATCCAAACCCATGAGCGTGACAGGGGGGAAATTATATATATATATATATATATATATATATATATATATATGAGAGAGAGAGAGAGAGAGAGGGGAAGGGGGATACATATACATATTTTACATCCTTCCATGCCATAATTATTACAAAAACAATAATAAGGCACTGTTAACGAACAAACAAGCGTCAAGAGCGTTCATAATTGGTAGTAAAATTTAATAACTGGAAGTAAAAAGGATGAACTGAGCTGACACTGCCTCGCTATTGTTTCTCTCTCCATGCGCGTGACAGGAGGTATTATATATATATATATATATATATATATATATATATAATCATCTGCATACAAGCATGTTTCACTGTATCGCAGCGAATCAGCGCAGCATTTGCCTCAAGCCCACCGGATCGAAATTCGACTGATTTGTCATAAGACGGATTTCTTTCTGCTAAGCTATCGGCGAACGGCAGAGAAAGGCTTCCCTCACAGCTTATTCACAAGATGTAAACAAGCAGCGAATAACCGAGAGCTTTCAATTTAGTAGCCGAACTGAACAGCATTCAGTTCATTAACTAAAAAACGTAGCATAAATCTCTAAGTGGTTACCGTTATATATATATATATATATATATATATATATATATCTATAACAGTAACCACTTAGAGATTTATGCTACGATTTATTAGAGATTTATATATATATATATATCCGAGTGAGTATAGAATGAGGAGAGAAAAAAGAAAATTTTTTTTCCGTCCAAAACATTAATTGAAAACAGTGCTCGATATATGATGTATAGAGCTGTGAATATTTATTATAAATTATGTTTTAGAACATGTACATAATTTCTTCTATATATGTCCTCTTCTCTACAATCATATAGCTGTTTCAGTGTTTGGAACCCAAACACATCATCGGGAGAAAAATGATTTTCCCGAAACAGCCATATGATTGTAGAGAAGAGGACATATATAGAAGAAATTATGTACATGTTCTAAAACATAATTTATAATATATATATATATATATATATATATATATATATATATATATATATACAGAAAGGTCTTTATTATAATAGAGAGGAATGTTGCTTCAGAGGGTTGATTATATTAAGTGTTTGTTTTAAAGTATTGACTTTCTTTAAAGTATGTCTGCGTTGTACATAGAGCATATATTTGCTGCATTTACCTTGGTGTTTTTCGATTTTAGTTTTTAATTTCTAAATAAACGCAGTACTCATTTTTACTGCGTTACTACAAGACAAGTCTTGCATTGTATGCAACGCAGATTATATATTTTAAACAAAGCCAATATTTTAAACGAAACAAATAAATATCCACAAGGAAAAATAATTTTAAGTATCTGAATCGAGCACTCTTTATAAAAGTAAATGCTTAAACAGTGGGTTTTTAATCTACGTGTTCTTTCACTTTTCTGTTATTCTGTCTGCGGATGACAATATTTACGCTCTCACACCCTGATTGAGCACTCTGTAAAAATAGTAGACTTTGATAAACAGTAGCTACTCAGGCGTGTAAGCATCGCTCATTCAGTGAAATGAATTAGAGCGCTCTAGCTATTGGGCGCGTATAATGATATGCGCTAAAAAGTCTGCCTACTTCCACCGAACGCCCATAGCCCAGGGGTAGAGTCGCCGACAGACGCCATTTCGGTCGGGTTTTAATCCTGTGTAAAAAAGCGATCGGAGTCTAATCGTACTGATGAGCTGTGATACGGCGAAACAGATCTGTCTGCGGGTGACAATATATATATATATATATATATATATATATATATACAAACACAATTCTTTGACTTTGTTTAGTTCGTTCATTTGTCCGTCCCTCTAAGACAGCCACCGAAACCAGGTTTTTGGGAGAAGTGCATCCAGGCATGGGGGTACAAATAAAATTAATTTCTAAGCCATCTGAATGTACTTTCGAATAGACAAGAATCCAGTTTCCAGTTCACCTTGCGTTTCCGAGAACAATAAACAAGACACAAAGTCAAACGCAAAGAAAGTTGTAATTTGGCTCCGGAAAGAAAGACTTACGCATGGCCAGTTGTATGTTGCACGCTCAAGAATAAGAAACATGAATTTATTCTTCGCTGTTAAAAAAGGACAAAAAAAAAAAGAAATTTTCCTCAAAAATATTGTTTGCTATGATGTCCTAAAAATCAAATTAAATAAATTATTAAACCACGAAGTAGGGATTTTGTCAAAGTATTTTTTCAAAACAAATCAGCTTATTCAAATTTCATCGATTGCATTGCGAAAGAAACATAATTTTTAAATCTCGACGAAAACGTTAGGAATAACTTTACTTCAATATTACTAAATACTTTAATGATTTCAACATACATCAGCGTATTATAAATATTCTTATATATATATATATGGTTTATGGTGTGCTATATTTATAGGATTATTATAGAACGTATGTAAATATAAAAGAGTGGCCTGACGATTGCGCTTACCATAAAATAGTCTGTCACCCCTGAGTGTTGACTTCGATGTTCACTCTTATATATATATATATATATATATATATATATATATATTTACTCCATTTAATTGGAGTAGATAGACTAAACTATCGCCCGGTTCACACTCCACCCACGTCTATTGAACAGGTGAAGAGGCTCATCCCTTATTTCCTGTTTAGGATGTGGTCTCCGGTTTTCTCTTTTCCAATCTTCTCACTCCTATGTAGCCCCCTGCACATCAGTGGCGTTACTGCCTTGCTCGGGGTGGTATGATTAAAAAAAAAAAAATATATATATGAATTGAACATATAGATCAAAATCTGGCAAGATGAATGGAATTAATAAAGAACAAGTAAGAAAAAAGTGTCTTTAACATGTTTCACTTTAACAAGCTTCTTCAGAGATTTATTAATCGGCTTTACGATCTTTACTATGACTGAAAAAAATCGAGCAACGCATCTGCATTAAATTTTGTGAACAGTGTAACGCATTCATCAACTTTTCCTGTTTAGAGCAATTATGAGGAATCTACTGAAGGGTTGAAATCACTGGCCCGGGCGTTCTTTATTGTGAAATTCTGAACTGCCCTCACAGCTTTAGAACAAAGAGAAAACAGATACTACACGCTGATCCCAGCTCAAAGGTCGGCTAAATTCTTTCTGATCCGAGATGGATGTAACAGCTAACATCATTTTGATCGTTGGAAGAATATGCAGATACTACACTTTGATGAAAAGATAGCATACAATATTCAGATTTTATTCAGACACAGTGGCAAAAAAGGACTAGATGAGTAGCTCTTAAAAAATTAACAGTTTAACCAAGATGAGATTCCCTGGGGCATGGACAGAGGAATTAGAACAATCTGACCTGTAAAATTAATAAAGGGTTCAGTTCAAAGGATATTCTGACCGACAGATAACAGAAAACGTCTAGAAGACATAACGACCAAAACGTTGTGATAGAGATGAGGATATTAGTTCGATTTTAAATAACGATTGTTCCTCTTTCCAGAAATTTAGACGGAATATAATTCTTCAGTTCAAATAAAACCATTTCCCGACACGGATGTAATCATTTTAATGACTGTCTTTGAACAATGATTCCCATTCTGATCTACTTAGAGCCTCGTTGTCAAACATAATACGATTAGGATAAATTTGTCTAGAATTTTCCTCTACACGCCTTAGTTATTTCGTTTTTAGAAGTTACAGAGAATAAACGATAACTGCCAATAGTTTTCTTTTCCATGAGTTGGTTGCCATTTTAACAGAACAATATCTGAATTGTAATATCATTTATAAAATAAACAGGTATAAAAATGTTTAAAGATCTGTCTCTGACATAAGTTGCGGATTAATTCGGTGATGGGTAGCGTGAACTCTCCGCCAAGTACATAATATATATTATTTTAATATAATTAATTTTACATTTTTTCAATAATTATAATAAAATTTAGCTATACTTTTGTATATTGTATAAATCACTGTAAAAGAAAAATAAACGTTAAGGAACAGTAAATCATTTATTGTCCTTTCTGCACATTATGTATATATATAATTCCAGGTGAAGAGGACTCAAGTTTTTTATTTTATTTTTATATATCTGGTATTTATTTTATTATGAACAGTGCTCAATATAATGAGTATTATAGAGCGAAATATAATTATGTAATTATGAATTAATTGTACATTGCGACACGGAAATCGAGTCGTGGATAATATATATATATATATATATATATATATATATATATATATATATTATCCATGAATTGTACATTGCGCCTCGGAAATTTCTATGTTTCGAGTTAGATTCTCATCATCAGGCACAACCAACAGCAACATTGCCTGATGATGAAAATCTATCTCGAAACATAGAAATTTCCGAGGCGCAATGTACAATTCATGGATAATATATATATATATATATATATATAGATAGATATTATCCACGACTCGATGTTTCATGAACTACCCAATCATCAGGTGCATATTATGAACCGACCGTTTTTAGCTTTGAATTTTTAGTTTTGATTCTTGCGCTGTTTAAAATCGTTATAAATTATAAATCTGAGGTGCTATTTTTTTTAATTTATTAAATGGATAATTTGGTTTATACCGAAACCTAAACATGAAATTGGAAAACAAAATTGTGGAAGTCATAAAAAAATAATTAAGGAAAATATTAAGGTTAGATTTTAGGCGTTAATTTTAAGTAAGTCCACTTATGCTTATTTATTTACTGTGGACAAAGGAATGCATTGTAAAATAAAATGGAAAAAAAAAGAATATATATATATAGAAATTAAAAAAGGATTAATTTATATTTGCTCTGTAATATTTTATTACATGGAGCTCTCTTCCTGTATCATTTTTTAATATTAAAATAAAATTGTTAATATTAATTAGGATCGGGTTTTTGGAATTTACCTTCCTGCTTTTTCCGCTTGGATTAAAGTATCTGAATTAATATATATATATATATATATATATATATATATATATATATTGATCGTTGTTTTACTTAGTTTCTGGTCATAATAAGGTTAGACCAGTGCACATTTGTATTAAAAAGTGTTCAATACAATAATATTGTAGAACTTTTGAATATTTTCTATTTGTAAACGAGTTATTAAGCGACCTAGGTTTTTACCATGAGTGGTGTCTTCAGGCGATTTGCAATAACTGAATTTACCGTTTACCGTTTTCTTTAAGAACGCTCACGTAACGGTGTTTTCTTTTTAACGCTCACGTGGCAAAGAATTTTGAGCGCGCAATTTTTAAAATTACAAGGAATTATGGCGTTTTCATTCATGGATGAAGACACCACTCATGGTAGAAACCTAGGTCGCGTAATAACTCGTTTACAAATGGAAATATATATATATATATATATATATATATATATATATAAATTCAGATACTTTAATCCAAGCGGAAAAAGCAGTAAGGTAAATTCCAAAAACCCGATCCTAATTAATATTACAATTTTATTTTAATATTAAAAAATGATACAGGAAGAGAGCTCCATGTAATAAAATATTACAGAGCAAATATAAATTAAATAGGATTACTTCAAGGATGTTGAATGACCATTTTGATATGAAATCCCCACAGAGGATAACACATCACCTCAACAACAAAAAAATCCTTTTGTTGCTGAGGTGATGTGTTATCTCCTGTGGGGATTTCATACCGAAATGGTCATTCAACATCCTTGAATTAATCCTATTTAATTTATATATATATATATATATAAAAGAAAGTGAAAAAATAAATAATAAGTATGAAATAAATAAAAAATGATATAAAAAGAAAAAAATCTACATATGATATTTATTTCATTACGTGTATTTAATAGATATATAAGTGATTTAATTATATATAATTTTCCGTATGGACACAAGGAGTATGGCTCGTTTAAAGCCTTACATGTTTTAGCTACGTTTAGAATTTTCCACTTTAACGTGAGTGTTTTTCTTTTATTTTCTTTAAATACTAATGATATTTCGATAGAGATGTTCCATTTCTATTCCTATTTTTTCTTTGGGGGTTGCGTTTCCATTTTACATATTTAACATTTGGGTTTTTGTGATTTTTATGATTTTTTCCAGATTGTTCATACGGCTGTAAATGTCAATGTACGGCCTATAAGGAAGTGGTTATATCGGGATGATTCTGTACAATGTCACGGCCTATAAGGAAGTGGATTATATCGGGATGATTCTGTACAATGTCACGGCCTATAAGGAAGTGGATTATATCGGGATGATTCTGTACAATGTCACGGCCTATAAGGAAGTGGATTATATCGGGATGATGGGCTTATTATGATGGTAAGAAATACCACCAATGTTAAAATAGATAAAATTAGAAAGATGATATATAAAGAATTTAAAAACCTCAATTTAAAAGTAACAAAAACAAACATAAAAACAAGATTTCCTCGATGTAACCTTAGATCTGGAGAAGGATATACACCAACCATATAAAAAACAAATACCAATCCTTTATATATCCACCCGAAATCTAACCACCCTCCATCTGTTATTAAACATGTACCCTCATCACTAGAATACACAATTAGGAGAAATTCAACAAATGAAGAAGTATTTTATAAGCATAGCAAAAGTGCATTAGGATGACATTTCAAAGAGAAGCAGAGTATAGAAACGGGAAAATTTCAATGGAAATAAAGAAAATACTGGATTGTTACGTGATATCTGTTCTTCAATATGGCAGTGAATACTGGACAATCTCCTCAAAGATGAAGGTGAGACTTGAAGCAGCCAAAATGTGATTCTACAGAAGGATGCTAAGGATACAATGGACCAAACCTGTGAGCAATGACGAGGTTTTGGAGAGAAAGAAAACTAAAAAGAAACTCATACTTAACATTAGAAAGAGACAAGTAAATTTTTTGAGACACTCAATGAGGAAGGTGAGCTTGGAGAACCTGATACTCACAGGGCGGATAGAGGAAAAGAGAGACACTGGAAAATAGCGCTGGCATACTTGATGGGCGTAATGAAATGGATGACAGAGTAGGGTTTGGGAAAATAATGAGAAATATATTAAGAGCCACCAGGGATAGGGAGATGTGGAAAGCCATGATAGCCTACGTCCTTAAGGAACAGAGCATATAGAAGAGGAAGGTTATTAGTTTCTGCGGTAAACTGGTTGCCAACCAAGGTTATAGATACCCAATCTGTCCTATTATTTAACCCATAGCTGGAAAGGTATTTGCGCGTAAGTGAATGCAACGAATTCGACTGGAATTCGAGCTCGGCTCTTCAAATTTCTCATTCCAAGCCGATATCCACTGCACCACAATGTACATTCGACACCAGAATAAAAGATAAAGTTGTCACCATCGACACTGAAACTTGGTCCAGATCAAATGAATCGAAATTGACAGCAGTTACAGTGAACCTTACATATGTAGTACTCAGTTAAGTGCCATACGTGATACACGCTTGGGTGATCATGTCTCGAAACAGACATGACTGACTGGGCAGAAGATTATCCCGCAGTAGTTTGCCATTGCTTTCTGCAGTAGACTGGTTGCCGACCAAGGCTATAGAACCCAATCTGTTCTATTATTTAACCCATAACTGGAGGGAAGAGACGGATTAATACCTTTCCCAAGGGTATTTGCGCGTAAGTGAATGCAAGGAATACGACTGGAATTCGAACTCAGCTTCCCGATTTCTCGTTCCGAGCCGATATCCACTGCACCACGACGCACATTCATGCGGTATTATATATGTCTATTAGATATGAACTTTATCATCGTAATAAATTTGCTTTAAGACATAACCAGGCATTAAAATTTGTGAGACCGTGTATGTAATTTAACAGTAAGGTCAACGCTTCTGGTTTACATTGTTACACAGAAGACTAGAAGTTTTTCGTTCACGTAAATGTATTGCTAGTAAAATACCGCTGATTTATGTAAAATCTTGTTTGTGAAAAAATTAGCCAGACAAGTTTTTGCTACAAACTGGAAAAACGTTATCACGTGTGGAATTAAGAGAGGCTCTTCCTTCGAATATTTATCATACAACACTGGTCGAGATATAGCCAAGTAATCCTCAGCATGACCTTTCATTGGCTTCAGAAACAGAAATCTTACGTACGCGAGAAATGCGTAATTCAAATAAAAAAGTAGGGCTTAACTGAACCAATTGAACAATCCTTTACAGTGTTAAAACAAAATAAAATCACATTGTAAAATAATCTAGTTAACTTTCGTATGATTTTATAGAACAAACATAAAAACTAAAACGGATGTTTTAATTTTAAATATTTAAATATATTTTAATATTTCCGCATAAATTTTCGATATCTAAGATTAAAATGAAATTTTTAAAATGAAAATACGTTTTTGAAGATTTCATTTTCGATTTATTTAAAATCTTAATGATTATATTTATTATTTTCATTAAGTAAAAAATTCTGGTCTATTTCAGATAGAAATTATGGAGATTAGAGTGTCACATTTAATTTTGATTTCTTAAAATTTTCTTAGAGGCGGCCATTTTCTTAATTTTAAGAAATTTGTAAACAAAACTTCATCGATTTTAAAAATATTTCAAAAGATTTCTGACACTTTATTTTAGTAAAATTAGAAAAGTGAAAGTTAAATTAATCTGATTTTGAAGAAATATTACTTATTGATAGCATAAAAAGTGACATACAACCAAAAAACGATTGGTCGTGTTCATCTGATCGAACATTTGACGGATTGTTGAATGACGAAGCGATGACAGCTTTCTACGCATCACCATACATGCAATTTTCATAAATCTTAGGGAAGGTTCAAAACTCTTAAATTACGTAAACTTTTCATAATTATGACAGTTTTAGTCAACCATACATGAAAATAAGTAATGTATTAAGTAAATAAAAATTATCTTAAAAATAGATAGCACCACTACGTTTATCTTTGGAATTTTGGACTCGTAAATTTCGTTTCCACTTGATTATTATATAACATCCAGACAACACCGCAATACAGATTTTATACGATTTTAAATTATTATAAATTATTATAATTAAAATGTAAAAAAAATTGAAAAATTCTTGTAAAACCTATTGCATAAAACTTATTATATTCACCTACGTCCTAATACCCTTGGGAAAGGTACGAATCCATCTCTTCTCTCACAAGCCAAGTAAAATAGCAGGAGAGACTGGATTCTATATCCTTGGCACCCAGTCTAGTAGGAGAAAAAACTCTGTATTCAAAGCAGCCTGTAGAGTGTTGGGCTCTTGAAATCGAGTAGATAACCATTATATATATATATATATATATATATATATATGGAAACGAGTTATTTCCGCAACCTAGGTTTCGTCCAGGTTTGTATGATCTTAGGACATCACACCGTTGTAAGGTTTGGCGTAAAAAAAGGAAAAAAAAAAGATGGAAAAGACCCTGATAGAACATAGAATATATTGACTATTGCTGCCATATCTGGTCCAGTGCTCCTGCTATCCACTTAGGTGTCCTCGACCGAATCCAACCTAGAATCTGTAATGTGATCGATCCCAACTTGGCAGCTAGGATACAGTCACTTACTAACCGACGCAGTGTGGCTTCCCTGTGCCTCTTCAGATACTTTCACGGCTTCTGCTCCAATGAAATTAGCTCACTGGTACTCCCTATATACAAATTTCCTCGAGCCACAAGATTATCAACTAGGTCCCACTCTTTTACTATGAAGCCAATAAATTTTAAACGCAGATTCTACTCCCGCAGCTTCTTTTCTTGAACTTCCTGCCTGTGGAATTCTCTTCGAGATACTTGCTTTCCTGACAGTTACAATCTCCAAGAATTTAAATGTAAAGTCAATAGTCATCTCTTGTCTCAGTAACTTACATCCTCTCTCTCATGCTTTTCTACATTCATCCCACTCTTATAAGTACTCTCTTCCCTCTCCTACTCTCTTCCTGACACCCCCTGCAACCTCTCACTCCTCATAACATACCTCCTCGTTGACCCCACTCTCATCAGTAATCTCTTCCCGACACCTCCTGCAACTTCTCCCTCTTCCTAACATTCCTCCTATGTAACCCCCTGCACAACAGTGGCAGTAAATGCCTTGCTTGGGACGACGCGATTAAAAAAAAATAAAGCCAAACCTTGCAATGGTGGTGATGTCTGCAAATTGTGCCAAGATGAAAAGCTAACCAGAATATTGTTTCCAGAACAACAACAAAAAATTACTAAATGAAAGATCAGATATAATGTCCAGATGTAATCAAGCCAAAATATACATCTTATGATCATACAAATCTGGATGAAAGAGTTTAAGATCCTTAAGTAACACCTCCCTAATTTTGAAATTTTCGGTAGTTTAAAACTTCTAGTCGCACGTTAGTAAAAATCCCTGTTGTACGTTTGAAAACGTTGAAAATCAGTTATTACAGATCGCCTGAAGATACCGAAAGGCTGAAACCTACGTTGCGGAAATAACTAGTTTTCAAATGAAACATATTGAAAAGCTCTACAATTTGTATGCATTGAGCATGTTTTAATACAACTGTGTTCTAATTGAGTTATAACGAAAAACTGATTAACAATAATTATATGTACGATGGCTGTCTTTCTCAATTTCAAGCTTGACTACTTTAATAAAGTACATGTAACTCAGAAGTTTATAGTGATAGACGCCACATGGATACCACTCTCTTAATATAAACAACTATAATCTTATATAACTTCAGCTGCAAATCCATAAATAACTTGTCATCATGAGTTTTCTTGTCATTGGATTATAGCAGTGTATATGTATATATATATATATATATATATAATAATATATATAATATATATATATATATATATATATATATATATATAATGAACATTATATATATATATATATATTTTCTAGACATATGCTATTAAATATAAGAGACAATGAATGTCTATTATGTTTAATCATGAGCCGTTCTAAACGTCGTATTTTTGCTTTAATTTCAGTTGAAAATAAAGACAAAAATTCTCTAACATTTGGATAATTATTTATTGGTTTTCTTCTAAGCTTTCGGCTCACATGAGCCATCTTCAGAGAGCTAGTTTAAACTGAAATATTATAAAATCCACCATCACCGACGATTTTATTTTGTGTTGACATAAAAACTCCGCTTGGCAACGGCAATAGTTACCAAAAATAATAAACGCAGTTCTTAAGTTTGCGATGCGGTTTTATGACGTCACACCGCGGGATAGCGCGAAATGACAACAAAACCATCTAGTCAAATGCAATGTAATATGTTATTTCCTGTTTTAAAGTTGATTTTATTGAGTGTTGGTTGTTTTGATTTGATGTACATGGCCTCCAATATCTGCAGGTTCCTCTTACTGTGTGTATGAGTAAGGATCACCGTATTGTTGACCAAAATCTGTCTGATATTACCTACATGTTTATGTTTTTCAGAGAAATGTTGTTTAATAGTACTCTGATCAGAAAGATGACATGTAAGTCTACGGGAGAGCGTGGTTGTGGTAAAACCAATATATGTACTAGGTTTTTGAGTAGTATCAGAGATGCAATCTCTGAATGGGCATGTAAATTGGTACACTACATTGGTTTTTTGTAAAGAATTTAGTTTAGTGCCTGTTGGGTTATTATAAACTATGAGGTCAATTGTTTTAAACTTTTTATAATAAATAATGAGTTTAATTTGATTATTACTATCCACTGGTTTAACATTTCTACGTATTATGTTTTTGAGAGTTTTTTCATCTTGTTTATAATTATTATGTATTTGGTTGCAATAGTATAAGTTAATAGTGTTATGTTTATTTTGATGTAAACCATTATTATTAATATTATCATTATTGTTAGAGCTATTGTTAAGTTTGTTGAGATACATTTTAATTTGTTGATCAATAACGGAGTTAGGAAATACATTATTGACTAGTGTTTGCTTAATGTTGTGTAATTCTTTATAAAATATAGATTTGGAAGAAGATATCATTTGTGTGCGTTGAAGTAAGTTTTTTATAACAGCTAACTTATATCGTTGGGGACATTCACTATTATAATTAAGAAGACACGAATTTATGCTAGTTGGTTTCCTATATAGAGAAGTAGTAAATTTATGTGTGCTAGAATCAATGAATACAACAAGGAATGGTATTACTAATGTAATTTATATTATATATATATAATGAACATTATATATATATATATATTCTGCTATAATCCAATGACAAGAATATTCATGATGACAAGTTATCTATGGATTTGCAGCTGAAGTTATATAAGATTATAGTTGTTTATATTAAGAGAGTGGTATTCATGTGGCGTCTATCACTATAAACTTCTGAGTTATGAACACTACTTCATTGTGACTGTCATTTTCATGCATCAAGTAAACTTCATACCGAGACCACTGATGAATTAAGGGAAATAACGAGGAATAAAGTGGCTCTTCCAAGTTATTTTCTTGGGCCTAATTCTTTAGGATAATTGATAGAAATACAATTTAGTTTATTAGTTAAAACTTATTTATATATTTCGTTTTGTTCGCATTTTTTCCGTTTTAAACTTTTGCATTTAAAATATAATTTATTCGATTTAATTTATAGCATTTATTTTTTTTGTTAGCCATGATATGGATATAGATAGTGTAGTAGAAATTTCTTTTCGTGTCTGCATTTGGAAATGCGATTTGAATTTTTGTTTAGAATTTTATTGCAATTTTCTCTTCTAAGCGAATGTGACATCACATTCTTTCTGATATCACTTCCAGATGCCATCTAGTTATCTCCCTTTAACTCAGCTCTCCAATTGGTGAACAAATAACAGAGTTGAGCTAAGGGGAGAATAACTAGATGGCATCCGGAAGTGGCATTGCACATGGAATGGGAACTAGAACGAAATAAAGTGTTCGATTCAAAAGTTCTAGCACCTGAAGAAGGCCGGAGCGTACAACGGCCGAAACGCCGTAAATATGGCAATAAACATCAGGACAACAGCCCGAAGTATGTAAATAATGTAAGTACTACCTCATCTCAGAAGTATAGACAAATGCTCCGTTTTAAATTTAATTGCCGGATTCTAAATTGAAAACATTTTTTTGTATGAAAGCATATTTTCACACACACACACATACATACACACACACACACATTTTTGTGATTTTCTTTTTGCTGTTTCCGAGATAACATGGAAAACGTCTGTCTGTTTAGTGGAAGCCAATCAAAATCTAGCATCAGATATGAAAGCATAAATAGTTCACCCACGTGACCGAACTCAATGGCGGTGACCAGCATTCGCAGAAAACTGTCTAAAATGTGTCCACTCCAGCATCTTAGAATTGAAAAATAAAATAAAAATAATAAAACGAAATGATAATAATATAAAAAATACGGAAAATAATGTCTTTTCTGACCCATCGCTATAACAGTTATTCTATGCCACTCAATATATAAAAAGGTAAAGTAGATTTTTTTTATTTTTTTTTGCTGTTATCGTTTTTAATGTAATGGAATCTATTCTACAGATGAACAAGAGAAAGACCAACAGACAGGCGGACTTTTGATTTTGAGGGCAATGTATTGTCAAGTGATTTGCTCTTATTTACATCACACGTCAGATGTCTGAGTTCGTAAAAATAATAAGACTGATTGTCAAGAACTATGGCACAATTTGCTGCTGGTGGATAAAATAGGTCAGTTTCTCCAACACACCTAAGTTTTGATATTTTATCTTCTCGTCTGTTTTTCGACTAGATGCGAAATACATTTTTAAAACGTTCTATTTTTGAAGGAACAATTCTATATCGTCTATTCTAAAAAAAAACTGAGTTTATTTTATTTTATTTTTTTGTTATAAAAGACTATTACTGAATTTCGGACAGCAAATAATCATTATATATATATATATATATATATATATATATATATACGAGGGTCATTCAATAAATAAGGTGAATTTTTTGTTATAAGGGCTTCTAATACAGATATAAGCTTACTTTTTCCTCTTCCTTTTCAAAGGGATTTAATATTTTTTTGCAGATTGAAAAAAAAATTGTGTGTTTTGGAGATTAACAAAGATGGCCGACCAAGAAGCATGCTCCAGGATTGAACAGAGGTCAGTTATCAAGTTTTTGGTTGCTGAAGGGTGCAAACCAGTTGAAATTCATAGGAGAATGTCAACTGTGTATAATGTCACATGTTTCAGAAAAAAAATATCTAAAAGTGGTCTAAATTGTTTAAAGAAGGACGAAGCAGTGCTGAGGATAAAGACAGGCCTGGTAGGCCTACAGAAGTGAGGTCTCCTGAGGTGATCGAATCAGTCAATGACCTCATTCAGTCTGACAGAAGAGTGACAGTGGATGACATTGCAAGGCCTTTGAGTCTATCTGTTGAGACAGCACACAAAATTGTCCTTGCCTACTGGAAGGCCTTACACAGCAGCCCAAACGGTGCAGACGATCAACTAGCTGGGCTGGGAACTGTTTCCTCATCTCCCTTACAGCCCAGACCTTGCCCCTTCAGACTTTAACCTGTTTGGTCTCTGAAAGCGTTCACGAGAGGCACGAAGTTTGAAAATGACGATGAAGTCAAAAGTGCTGTGAGCGATTGGCTGAGACATCAGTCCAAAGATTTTTACACTTAGGGAATACGGAAGCTTGTGCACAGATGGGAAACTTAACTTTTTCAATCTTCAAAAAAAAAAAAAAAATTAAATCCCTTTGAAAACGAAGGGGAAAAAGTAAGCTTCTCTCTGTATTAGAAGTCCTTATACCGAAAAATTCACCTTATTTACTGAATGACCCTCGTGTGTGTATACAGTCATCCGCATATATATATATATATATTTACTATATATATATATATATATATATATATATATATAGTGGAAAAATTGTTTGACACATTTTGTTTTTTACAACTTCATCGGACTAAATTTGTTATTTTGGTGTCTCCCCCACTCTTAATATTGTTCTTGATCTATAAAAATTGATATCCTATAATATATATATTTGTTTTTCTTTAATCCGAAGTGGAAGAGTAGGAAGGTAAATTCCAAGAACCTGATTCTAATCAATATTAAAAATTTTTAATATTAAAAAGTGATGCAGGCAGAGAGCTCAATGTATTAAGAATACAGAGCCAATATAAATTAGAGAAAATTTTCAAAATTCAAAGGTGTCGGATGTACATTTCGACATAGGATCTCTAATAGAGATTCTACGTCACGTCAGCGACATTGTTTTGTTCCAAATGGCGAAGGCCCTGGGGTAAAGTGTGGAGGGGTTTTAGGTTAACAACGGTCACAAAGTACAACAGGACAGAGCTGTTAGTGGCGGGGTTACAGGGTGTTGAAACGGTATATTTGGGAAGGGAAGAAGTAGATTTAAATGTAATATCTTAAAAAAGTTTTTATTTAAGTTTATCCATTACAGGAAGTCATGAATTTAAAGTTATTAAAGAAATATATATATATAGGGATTTGGTAAAGGAGTTCATATTTTATAAAGATAGACAACTAATGGAATTAAATTACTTTTTTAAGGTTAAGATTTTGGGCTGCTTGAAGAGGTGTATTTAGGCGGGAAGGAATGGGTTTCAATATAAGATTTTAAAAAAATTTATTTAAAAAATATTTATTTAAATATTTATTTTTTATTTAAAAATATTTACAATAAGGCCCTTCAAAAAAGCGGATATAAAAACAAGTTAACATAATAAATCTACAATAGACTCCGAATCATCCAAAAATAAAAATAATGGAAACTGTAGAAAAAGAAAGATAATTTCGTTTAACCCCGCTTATTTTAAACTAACTAACATCAATATTGGTAAATATTTTCTCAAGTTAATAGACAAAAATTTTAATAACAGTAACCCTCTACGGAAGATTTTAATAGGTACACCCTTAAAATTAGTTATTCTTGCACCCCGAATATGGACAGCCTTATTAGTTCCCATAATAGGAGTATTCTGGTGAACTTGGACAATGCTGAATCTAGGTCCGGAATTCTAAACGAATGCAACAGTAATTCTGTGGACGCCTGCCCGGTAGAGGGAAAATGCAAATCCACCCAGGTGATTTATGAAGCCCGCATTTCTCCATCTAACAAAAAAAAAAAAAAAAAAAAAAAGAAAGACTTCCGGACCTATATCGGTAAGTCCGCCGGTCCTTTCAAACAAAGACTGTATAACCACAGGTACTCCTTTTCGAACCCCGGTCAGAGGTACCAGACAGCCCTTTCGCGGGCATTATGGAAAATGAAAGAGGAAGGGCTGGATCCTGAAATTAGCTGGAAACTGATAGGTTCAGCTCGTATTCTGAGGAATTTTCGTGATTGGTGCTGTCTATGTTTACTGGAAAAAATTTCAATATTAAAATACCCCCACCAACACTGGCTACTGAATCTTAGGAGGGAATTCATCAGTAAGTGCCACCACAAGGCAAATTTTTTGAATACTTAAATTTAGAATTTAAATCCCCGTTGACAAGATGTTAGAGTATAAATTAAAAGGATTCAATTTAAGTTTTAATCTTAATTTTACCCTAACGTTAACCTTAACCCCCCCGACCTTCCTATCCCAACCTCCTTTTCTTGCCTATCTTTAGAAAATATGGATTCTTTTACTAAATCCTTTTCTCTTGCTTAACACATATATGTATATATATATATTTTTCTCTAATAACTTTTAAACTGATAACTTCCTGTAATTGGCATTTAGCTCGCCTAAATACACCTCTTCAAACAGCCCAAAATCTTAACCTTAAAAAAGTAATTTAACTCCTTTAGTTGTCTATCTTTATAAAATATGAACTCCTTTACCAAATCCCTATATATATATATATACGCTTGGGCGATCATGTCTCGAAAAAGACATGACTGACTGGGCAGAAGATTATCCCGCAGTAGGTTGTCATTGCTTTCTGCGGTAGACTGGTTGCCAGCCAAGGCTATAGAACCCAATCTGTCCTATTATTTAACCCATAATTGGAAGGAAGAGACGGATTAATACCTTTCCCAAGGGTATTTGCGCGTAAGTGAATGCAATGAATTCGACTGGAATTTGAACTCGGCACCCCGATTTCGCGTTCCGAGCCGATATCCACTGCATCACAACGCACATCCTTGTTGCATTCACTTATAAAAAAATACCATTATTAATCCAACACTTCGCTCTCCAACTATGGGTTAAATAGCAGGAAAAATTCGGCTATATATCCTTGGTCGTCAATCAGTCTACCACAGAAAGTAATGGCAACCTACTGCGGGAAACTCTTCTGCCTAGTCAGTCATGTCTCTTTCGAGACATGATCACCTAAGCGTGTATAACGTATGGTACTTAACTGACTGAATGACTGACTGACTGACAGTTACCTTCACTGTTGCCCAACCTACTTTTGGCAAGAATCTATCTCTCCTACCCAGGTATGAATTAAATAGCAGGGTAGATGGGAGCTGTCTTGCTTTGGCTGGAAATGAATTGATAATCTTTTTAGAGATTATCAATTTTTTCTTGGTTATTTAAAGCTGAAAAATATTTTTAGATTGCAAAAACAATTTCTTTTTTAAGATTGAATATTGCATGGACAATGTTTTCAGATTAACAATGGTTTCCAAATACAAGTTTTACTATTTAACACGTAGCTGGAAAAGAAAACGGATTCATACTTTTTCCAAGGGTATTTGAGCGTTTGTCCTGCACCCCCCAACCCACCCACTTGGGCGAGTTGTGACACAAGGTCAGTTTTTTAATGTCGGTATCCGAGTGCGTTCCCTCGGGCCGGAGACTAAAATTGCCCGGCCTTCGCAGCTGTCGATCGCGTTGGCCTCGGTGGCGACCAACGATCCCCTCATCTGTTCTCAGGCAGAAACACAGTTGAGCCGCACTCTGTCCGACAACTGAGATGCAATTATGAGATGATCTTCCCTATTCGGTAAATGCCAGATATTTGAGTTTAAATGACTAACGTACCCGACTGGAATTCGGGTTTAGCTCGAAATTTTCCCATTTTGCACCGCTATCATTACACGACCCGCACATCCATCTTTGGTGCCAAGAAGTCATTTCGTAGGAATGCATGGCAATTCCCAGATAAAGAATCTTTGGAAAGTTCCAGTCGCCTACGTCCTGAAAGGACATGACATTTAGAAGAAGAATCCAGAATAAAAAAAATCACAAGAGATTGAAGTTCTTTTTTTTAAAAGCTCATTTAAAAAATTGTATATCGTTTGTAAATTTACAGCCGATTTTCTAGATCAATTTATGTAAGTACCAGATTTAGATATTTCTATCAGAGAAGCTTTATTGGAAGTCAAAGCGATAGGAAAATGCGAAATGGAATAAAAAGATGTGGTGGGGGCGGAAATTAGAATTAAATATATGTTTCACAGCTTCGGGTCAGCTTTAGCTGTGTTATGAATACAATATTGAACAGGTGAAGAGGCTCATCCCTTGTTCCCTGTTTAGGATGTGGTTTCCGGCTTTCTCTTTTCAAATCTTTTCACTCTTTTCTTTCTTTTTTTTTCCTCAATTGGAGTAGATAGACTAAACTATCGCCCGGTTCACACTCCACCCACATCTATTGAACAGTTGAAGAGGCTCATCCCTTGTTCCCTGTTTAGGATGTGGTTTCCGGCTTTCTCTTTTCCAACCTTTTACGCCACATCAGTGGCGTTACGGCCTTGCTTGGGGTGATATGATTAAAAAAAAATGTATATCTTAACTGGTGGTCAAAAAACACCAGTAATTATATGATATTATATCTGTCGGCACATATTTTGTCCGAAATTCTTACTTGATATATTATTATTATTCATTTTTGATGAGTTTCACCTTTTCATCTTACTTTTGTTGGTTTTTATCACAAGATTCATGTATTCCTTACATCTTAGCCAAACAGAATATGATTTAGAAACAAAGACGAATTCCGATGAGAAACTAGAATCGATTTTTCTAAACATTAAGCAAAACAAATTTATAATTAAATTAATTATTATTGCGCTACATTTTTTTCTTACGATGTTAGTCCAGGGTTGCGAGAAAACCCTGAACTGACAAACGCTAGGTTTTACTTTCATGTTTGGCTTGTTTTTTTTTTATTATTATATATCATATCAACACTCTACATAACCGTATGTGTCGGTTTCAAATTATACACTGATTGATTTTTGTTTAATAAGAAGTCGGTCAGGTTAAATGAGCATGGCTTCTACTTGTTTTGAAATTATCTCATACATATATTATAATCAAGCAAGGCATTTTACTGCCACTGTTGCGCAGGGGGTTACATAAGAAAAAAGTTGAGACAGAGTGACTGGTTATTGTGGGTATGTAGTTGCTAATCTTGTGGCTTGAATAAATTCATGCAAAAGGGGGCACCAGTGAGCTAAGTTCATTGGAGCAGAAGCCGTGAAAGTATTTGTAGAAGAGACACAGGGAAGCCACATTGCGTCGGCGAGAAAGTGACTGTACCTGAGCTGCTAAGTCGGGATCGATCACATTACAGATTCACCGTTGGATTTTGTTAAGGACCCCTAGGTAGATAGTAGGAGCACCCAACCAGATATGGCAGCAGTATTCAATGCACGGTGTATATATATATATATATATATATATAAATGGAACTGTGTCTGTGTGTGTCCATTACCTATAGACTCCGAAACAGCTGAAACGATTTTCTTAAAAATTTACACAGCGTCTATAAGCGTCTGCGAGTGTTCTTAGCTAGGTTTTATATCAAGGTACCCCCGATAAATAGCGAAAATCGATAATCGAAAAAATCGGGTTATAGGAGGAGTGGTCCGATTTTAACCAAATTTGATACACTCATAGACAAAGATATAAGAAACGATATTCAGAAGTTTCAAGGTTTCAGTTCTTACAATAGTGCAAAAAATCGATAATATATATAATTTTATGAGAGTAAGAGAGAGAGAGAGAGAGAGAGGAGGTGTGCTTGTGTGTTAAAAGTCTCATATTTATATATATGTGTATATGTGTATATGTGTGTTTTTTTAAACTCTTTCTAATAAAGGTATAATTAAACTTCCTGACAGTATATTTATTTATTTTATATATATTTTTCTTGCACGGAAGGATATTTTAGGATTTGATCTTACAACACTGGAATAATAACACAAACAACAAACTCTTTCATATCAAGCCTACTTTGGGGGAGTAGAGACCAGTCAAGGAAAGAACAAGTTGTTATATCCAGATTACGTATCGGCCACACAAGCCTCCCTCACTCCTTCATACTCAAGCAAGAACAGCCACCACAATGTTTGACATCCCAGACAACTTGTACAGTCAAACATATTCTTGTGGAATGTAGGGCCCTTGCTACTGCTACAAAGCGATACTTATAAACCAACAATATGAAAGCTATATTTGAGAACACTTGCATGAACGAAGTTCTTTCCTTTTTTTATACCTAAAAATATAATACCAAGTCACAATTCTGAAAAATCCAACTAATGGAAAAGATTGAACTTTGATAAAAGAAAAAAAAATTCAGCATTAAATGACCCAAAGAAGGTTAAAGAAACCAACCAACCAACCATCTCGCCATCCATTATACTCCAAAGCGGTCACCCATCAAGATACTGAATAGGTTTGACGTTGTTTAATTTTAGTGATTCGCAGGAACCAATGTTTCAACGTAATATGGCCGTAAACTGGTAATACTGTAAGTGTAAAGTCATGTTGTGTTTTTGTTTCCTTTCTGATATGTCCCGGAAAGGGATATATATCTGATTCGAGGTAACTAAGCGGTTTAGTCAAAAGTAACCGGGTAAAACAATCTAGTATGTAGACGTAATGGACGGTACTCGTCATATGCAGTATCCTAAGACGTAGGTGTAGTCAACAGACGTAGACCAATAGACGAAGACCTGTAGACCTCTAGCGGTAGAGCGATCTCTCTGCGTACTCGCTTTCATCTGTATTTATGTCTGACACCAGCCAATCACATTATTCTGTTGGGGAACCAAGCTGTATGCATATTTATTACATATTCATTACATCAATTTCAATCTCATTTTTCAGACTGATGTCAGTTAAAAAGTAAAAAGGATTTAATTAATATTGATTTTTTACACTCTTTTTGTAAATATTTGCTACATAACAATGTTTCTGGTTTTGAAGGGACGAGATAAGTTTGTGGTTTCATTTTCCTCGTTCTCTTTAGGATCAATGCGTACTATATGTTGTCTTATTTCAACGAAACAATTCATTAACTTTCGATTATGGTGTTGCGTATCTTCCTTTATAGTGTGATGACGGAGAGGACACACGGGTTAAAAGCCTCTGCATTAGACCATCAGATCCGTACATCGCCCAGATAACCACCAAGCATCTTCGATTTAACCAGTTGCAGGCCAGCAAATCTAGCCAATGGCATGCCAGCAAATGGATTGCCCTACCCTGGGCAATGGACTGGCCTATTCTGTAATAAAGAGTCTCAAGTCTCTTTCTGATGGTTTTCGGACATTTGTCGCTGACACTGTTGAATCACGTATTCGTCAAATACCTTCCTTTATAGTGTGATGACGGAGGGGTCAGATAGATTAAAAGGCTATGCATTAGGCCATCACATCCGTACATTGCCCAGTACGCATCTTCACTTTTTATTATCAACAGAGAGAAGAAGAAAAACCAAAACAAAAGAGAATCGCATACTTGAGGCAAATAACAACAGGTGACTTAACAGCTATTATATGTTACAAACTCGAAATGAAAAGGGAGCTTGTGTTTATAAATATCGATAAAATAATTATTTACATTGTTCGGACTGTTGTCCTCATCTTTGTTGCCATAATCAAGAAGTTTCGGCCTTTGTACGCACCGACCTTCTTCAGATGATTGGAATTTTGAAATGAACACTTTATTTTGATCCCTGAAGTAGAATGTTCTCGTTCCATGAGTCATGTCACTTCCGGATATCTATTTTAACTCAACTATTTTTTCACTAATGCTGCAGACAAGTACTGAACTCACTGAATTACTGGGTCCAACCAAACGCTTTTATCCACTGAGCCATATGTCCTTAAGGCTACAGAGGTGGTGAATAAAAAAACAGACATTTAAGTTAAAATAGAGATATCTAAGACATCCGTAAGTGCCATGACTCATGGAACGAGAACAACCTAACAAAATTGAAATAAAGGATTCAGTTTAAAATTCTAATCACCTGAAGAAGATCGGAGCATATAAACGCCAAAGCATTTTTAATGTCGCAACAAAGATGAGGACAACTGCCTGAACAATGTAAATAATCACAACACCTCATTTCAGAAATATATTGAAAAGATGAAATAATGTATACATTTTATTAAGATTCGGATACTTAGTGGCCGACGTAGATGCTTATTTGCTATTCATACGTTAGTGATCAAACATAACTCAGTCAATCAGTTAAGTGCCATACGTGATACACGCTTGGGCGATCATGTCTCTTTCGAGACATGACTGACAGGGCAAAAGGTTATCCCGTAGTAGGTTGCCATTGCTTTCTGTGGTAGACTGGTTGCCGACCAAGGCTATAGAACCCAATCTGTCCTGTTATGTAACCCATAACTGGAAGGAATAGACGGATTAATACCTTTCCCAAGGGTATTTGTGCGTAAGTGAATGCAATGAATTCAGCTGGAATTCGAACTCGGCTCCCCGATTTCTCGTTCCGAGCCGATATCCAATGCACCACAACGCACATAAGTAGGCTTCCCAATACTGGTTTTCAAAGTGGACACACCTTCACTAACATAAGACAAGCTTCTTAAGCCAAACGTCTGCCCCATCAAGAATAAAAGAAAAACAAGACATGCTCTTCAAAAGTATACACAATATTATATAATGGGAACGCTCACAATTCTTCTTCTTCTTCTTCTATGTGCCTTATTCTTTCAGGACATACGCGATCATGGCCTTCCACTTCTCCCTATCCCTGACGGCTCTTAACATGGTTTCTCCTGTAACATCTCGCAGCCCCCGTTCTGTCATCCACATGCTCAGGCCCTTCAAATATGTTAACCGCTGCTTTCCTCTGTCTCTTTTTCCCTCTATCTGGCCTGTTAGTATCAGGTTCACCAAGCCCTCCTTCCTCATTGCAGTTCCAGGAACTTCAGTTGTTTCTTCCTGATGCTCAATATTAATTTCCTTTTTGTTTTTATTCTATCCAACACCTCGTCATTGCTCACATGCTCGGTTCACGATATCCGCAGTATCCTTCTGTAGAACCATATTTCAGCTGCTTCAAGTTTTCCCTTCATCTTTGTTGATATTGTCCAACATTCACTGCCATATTGAAGAACTGACATCACATAGCAATATAGTCGTTTCTTCTTTGCTTCTAATTAAAGTTTCCTGTGCCTTAATACTTTACCCGGCTTCTGGAACGCGTCTTTCGCCATGCCAATTCGCCTTTGAGTATCTGTGTCGCACTTTCTGTCTTCTGTTAGAACCCTTTCCAGATATTTAAATTTTCGTACCTGCTTGATTTTAACATCCACCTGGCACCTATTTGGCCCTTTGGGCTGCTGATGACCATGCATTCGGTTTCTTGCAGTTTAACTGTAGTTCCTTCTTGCCACTCTCTTCAGCTATCTTCTGCAGAGGGCCCTGCAGTTTCCTTTCCGTGTCTGTAATCATCGTCTGCGTATCTTATGTTGTTTAGAGTGTGGCCTCCAATTACAAATCCTGACACAACATCTAGGGTCCTCAAAATATTCTTACTGTACAAGTTAAATAGATCCGGTGAAAAGACGTATCCTTGTCTTACGACCCTTTCTATCTTTGTATATCTGCTGACTTCATTACCTGTCCGTCTGCAGACAGTTTGCTGCCAGTAGAAATTCTTAATTACCCTAATGTCTTTCCCAAATATGTCGAGGCTGCTGAGCATCTCCATCAATTCTTTGTGGTGTATTTTGTTGAATGTCTTTGTATAATTGATAAAACATAGGTACAAGTCCTTCATTTGTATTGCCCTTTTAGAGAGCATCCTAATCATAAATATGGCGTTCCTTGTCCCAGTGTCTTTGACGAACCGGCATTGTTCTTGTTCTATCTCTGGTCTGATTCTGCTTCTTGCTCTTTTTATCAGTATTCGGACGATCAGTTTTGTAATATGACTCATTAAGCTGATAGTTCGGTGGCACTCTCGAAACAGTAAGAAAAATACTTCAGATATACAACGAATACATCCAATACTTTCCATGGCAAAAGACTGGAATCTACACTACACATTAACAAGGACCTAAAACATTAAACCTAAAGGTAAGATCAGCAGTATTTAAAAGGAACACGAGTAAAATATAAATAAAACGATCTGATGGAATTGGCATAAGAAGACTGTCAAGCTCAATATTACGGAAATAAATTAAATTAATTTATATTACGGAAATAAAATAAATTAAATTGGTGAGATCTCGGATTTATTTTATTTTTCAAATTCTGTTGGTTATTTAAAGCTTAAACATATTTTGGATTGTAAGAATCATTTTTCTTTTGCGAGTGAATATTGCATTAACATCTCTTCTAGAGAAACAATAATTTTCGAGATAAGTTCTACTATTTAACCCATAATTAGAAGGAAATGAATGCATACCTTTCCCAACGGTAATTGCGCTTAAGAGAATGTTACGAACTCAACTGGAATTCGAACTCTGCTTTCTGATGTGTCATTACACCATCCTTACACCCGACATCTAGGAAGAAATTAGCAGATCCATCTTTATAGCTCTGCTTAAGAAACCAACACTGGATGAGAAGGTAAGGAAACAAACATTACTTAGAACTACAAAAGAGGCGAAGTTGTGAAGAGTCCTGATCACCCACGTCCTAAAAGGACAAATGTTTTGCACAAACCAGAACTGTCTAGAAAGCAACCGGGTATCTTGAAAATCTGAAAAAACCCGGTTGCACAGACTTGATATAGGTTAACAACCAGTGAGGAATGGCGGGAATATTCTCTCTCTCTCTGATGCTCACTCGGTAGACGATATTCTATGAATGTTGCATTCAAAATAGGTAACCATGCATACTTTCATCCAGGTTTGTCAGCGCCTGATATTTTTTAAAGGGGACGAGATTAAGGAAAATGAACTATGACAACTGATGGAAATCCCTAAATAACTTTTTTAAAAGTAGAAAAGACTCTAGAATAAGCATATAAAGTTCAAAAGAGTACTGAAGGCGTCACTACTCTGAAGTAACTGACATAGTGGTTGAAGCAGTTGCGTAAATCTCAGTAATATCAGGGTTTGTAATCGAATTCAAATAAAATTTGGTTACTGATTTCTTTCCATATCCTGAATATGTTACTTCGTCATTCTTTTGAGTAAGGAAAATCTAATGTGAATGTCTGAATTCAAAATAACTTGGCTTTTACCAGAAATCGAACACTGACTACCGACGCGAAGGAAAAATACGCAGCTATATCAGAAAATTAACATGACGAATTCATTCCTCTATCTGTGTTTTTTCCGCTTGGAGATCGCAGAAAATGAACATTGGAATCGATCGTTAGAGCAAAAGACGCTATCATTGTCGATTGGATGTTGTTTACGTGAGAAAAGTTGGGAGGATCTTGTTTTGCGTAGTTACCATATTTGGTAGCCAATCAAACCCAGAATTGTTCGCAATGTAATATCCAAGTACGAGACAACTGTTCCATTAAATGAAGACGGAAATAATTCTTTTTATGTGTCATGTCCTTTCAGGACGTAGGCGACCATGGTCTTCCACGTCTCTCTATTTCGCAACTCCCCGTTCTGTCATCCACCTGCTCATATCCTTCAAATATGTTATCCGCTGCTTTCTTGTCTCTTTTTCCCCTCTATCTGGCCTATCAGGTTCTCCAAGCCTTCCTTATTGCATGTCCCAAGAACTTTAGTTGTCTCTTTCTGAATATTAATTTCCTTTCTGTTTCCATCCTTTCCAAAACCTCATCATTGCTCACATGCTTGGTCCACGATATCCTCAGCATCCTTCTGTAGAACCACATTTCAGCTGATTTCAGTTTTTTCTTCATCTTTGATGATATTGTCCAACATTCAGTGCCATATTGAAGAACTGACATCACATAGCAATCTAGTATTCTCTTTGTTTCTAGTGAAAGTTTCCTGTGTCTTAATACTTTACCCAGCTTCTGGAACGCATCCTTCGCTATGCCAATTCGCCTTCGAATCTCTGTGTCGCACTCTCCGTCTTCTGTTAAAACACTTCCCAGGTATTTAATGTTTTGTACCTGCTTGATGTTAGTATCTCCCAACCGTATTAGGCATTTTAGGCTGCTTTTTTTGCTGATGGCCATGCATTTGGCTTTCTCGCAGTTTATTTGTAGTCTTTTTTGTCATTCTCTTCAGCTATCTTCCGTAGGAATTCTTGTAGTTTCCTTTCTGTGTCTGCAATCAGCACTGTATTGTCTGTGTATCGTATGTTATTCAAATTGTAGCCTCCGATTACAAATCATGGCATAACATCTAGGGTCGTCAAAATAGTCTCGCTGTACAAGTTGAACAGATCCGGTGAAAACCCGCATCCTTGTCTTACGACCCTTTCCATCTTTGTCAATCTGCTGAGTTCATTACCTGTCTGCATGCAGGCAGTTTGCTGCCAGTAGAGATTTTAATTACCCTAATGTCTTTCCCAAATATGTCGAGGCTGCTGAGCATCTCCATCAATTCTTTATGGCGTATTTTGTCGAATGCCTAATCGATAAAACTTCCTCATAGTACCTCTCCCAAAACTCGGTACGCCATCAAGCTTATCAAGTAGGTATCCCGCTGATTTACCCTGTCTCTCTTTCCCTCTATACTATGAGTATAAAGTTCTCCAAGCCCTCTGTTCTCATTCAGTTAAGTGTCATACATGATACACGCTTGGACGATCATGTCTTGAAAGAGATATGATTGACTGGGCAAATAATTTTCCCGCAGTAGGTTGTCATTAATTTCTGCGATAAAATTGTTGTCAACGGAGGTTATAGAACCCAGCCTACCCTGCTATTTAACTTATAGATGGAGAAGAAGCGACAGATTAATACCTTACCCAAAGGCATTTGCGCGTAAGTGAGTGCTACAAATTCAATTGGAATTCGAACTCGGTTATCCGATTTCTCTTTTTAAGCCGATATCCACTGCACCACAACGCACACCCTTCTTCATTAGATGTCTGAGAAACCTCAGCTGACACTTTTTGATGCCAAGTATAAGATTCTTTTTTGTTTGCATCCTCTCCAAAACCTTGTCTTTGCTTACATGTTTGGTCCCTTGTATCCTCAGCACCCTTTTGTAGAGCCACATTTCTGTCTTTCCTTCATCTCGACTCGGAACGACAAATCGGAGTGCCGGGTTCGAATTTCAGTTGAAGTCCTTGTTTTCAATTACGCACAAATACCCCTGGGAAAGGTATTAATCCCTCTTTTCCTTCCAGTTATGGATTAAATAATAAGACATATTGCGTTCTATAGCCTTGGCTGACAACCAGTCTACCGCAAAAAGCAATGGCAATCTACTGCAAGATAATATTCTGCCCAGTCAGTCATGTCTCTTTCGAGACATGATCGCCAAAGTGTGTATTACGTATGGCACTTAACTGACTGACTGACCATCTGGTCATCATCAGTTGTCCATAGATTGGCTGATGTGGATTATCTCGTTGATTATTGGGAAATATCCTGTGAAATTAATTATTGTTAATTCATGTTGGAATTTGGTTCACCACGACCAAGTCCAAGGACTGAAATCATGATTACGAGACGATACTAAATACATAATCGAAATAATTCCAAGATTATTGAAAATTGCTCATCTCAGAAATAAATACAAACAAAATAACCTTCAGTGTGTCTGCTTGTGCGGCGTCTCCAGGCCTAAATAATGCGTTAAGGCATGAAACAGATTAGTCCCTCAGTGTTGACTTAAGCGCCTACGTTTATATTCACAAACGCTCTATCACTGATATTGAGGACACACACATACATATATGGGAAAATTGTTTTTGTATATTAAGAACAGTTTTTCAAGAATTATGTATAACAAAGTGGGGAAAATTTTGTGTAACGTGTTTCGTCTCTTACGACTTAATCAAATGAGATCTGGTTAAGATGATGCAACCACATATCCGCACGAACAAGAAACGATGTGAATTATAAATTTAGAATTTTTTTTTTTTTGTATTTTCGGTATATAATCTAGACAATCTCATTTAGGTTATTTTATTGCCATCATATTTTTCTAAATTTAAATTTCCTAGCGTCCGTCGCATCGACGTAACCAAAGCTATTCGGATGAAGTCCAAAGAGTCGAAACCCATCATACGAAAAAAAAGATTCCACTTTGTCCTACATCTTTCCTCCAAATATATATAATTTTATGAGAGAGAGAGAGAGAGAGAGAGAGAGAGAGAGAGGAGGTGTGCTTGTGTGTTAAAAGTCTCATTTATATATATGCGTATATGTGTGTTTTGTTAAACTCTTTCTAATAAAGGTATAATTAAACTTCCTGACAGTATATTTATTTATTTTATATATATTTTTCTTGCACGGAAGGATATTTTAGGATTCAATCTTACAGCAGCAGGTGACTACATCAACAGAGAATTCTAATTCTCATCTGGTAGAAAACATGGCGGACCTGAAGGAAACTATAACCAACTTTAAATTTAATGTTTTTCAATTTTTATTTTTTTTACTTTTTCAGTGCAATCTAATTAATTATTACACAAAAAATTGCGTGCCAAACATTCCGAGTGACAATAAAAATTTGGCAAAATTTCAATATTTAAGCAATTTTAGGGTGGGGGCTCAGTTTTTCATGCAACGCTATAGTATATCGATCCTCCATTTTCGAATCACTCGCCGGTACGATATTACCACCACCTGTAAATTTTTTAATTATCAAATTTTTTGGACTTTTTTTCAGTGGAATCTTATCGATTAAATCCTAATATTTCCGAGTGACAAATTTCTTTTTATAAATTTCAATATTTAAACAATTTTAGGGTGGGATCAGTTTTTCATACAAATCGATCCTGTGCAATTAACCTCATTGCTTTGCATATTTAACAACTGAATCCTTTGTGAATTTTTTGAAAGGCATTCTTGGAGATTCCGAGGAAGATGCCATTTTAAGAACTGAAGAAAACTTGAAAAAGACAAAAACAAGAGCAACAAATCGTTCCCAAAAAACCAAAACAAAGTAACCCGAACACGAGTGGTTCCAAAATGGAGGATCAATTTACTATAACGTTGTATGAGAAACTGACCCCCTTAAAATTGTTTAAATATTGAAATGTTTTCAATTTCTTTGATAATCAGGAACTTTTTGTAATACTCGATAAGACTGCGATGAAAAGGTCAAAAGAAAAAAAGAAGAGAAAAAGAAAGAAAAACAACAAAAAATTTAGAGGTGATGGTAGTCTCCTTCCGGTCCGCCGAAACCACTTTCCAACATCTCACGCTACCGAATGCATTAATCTAGTAGAGGCACTCTATCAGTCTACATCTTGTATCTCTGGTGTGGACCCCAATATAGAAACGTTTCAAACATCACGACAAGAAAGAAATGGAATTCACTGATAATTTAATCTTTTCCAGCGGGTTTACAAACACAGATATGAAGAGATAAACACTATTTAAACATTCTATACCACATCCTAAAAGAATCAACCAACAGACGACAAAGATCCTGCTTTCCTTCCATAGACCAATATAGTAATGATTAGGAGAGGGCTATGCTGATGAAAAGTGTGTTCATACTTTGGATAAGAATGATCTTGAACAAAAAAAAATCTTTAGCAAGTGTACCAAGAAATATGACTCAAGACAAACCTTTCAAGAACAGAAACTAGGATCTGAAAGGAAAACAGTAATGGCGTATACCCTTAATCCATCATAAAAATTCGGAATGTAGAATTAGTAAATAGTTAACATTTTAGCTACCTCGGCGTGTGAATCTGTTATGACCAATTTAGTAAAGGAAAAAAGGAAATTAAACATAGAATAAGCTGCGCTTGATCCAGTGTGCTCTAGCCTACTCTGCCTCAGTGTGCGTTACGGCCCAGCATATCTCGAGAACTTTTTTGAGGAAAGACCCTGCAAAACAGCACATGTATTAAGTTTCGTTTGACAAGTCAGTAAATACGTAATTTACACCGCTTTTTTTTTTAAAGAAGAAAACAGGGCTCTACGCAAATATGGCCATCTACAAAAAAAAATGTGCTATTTCTGGTGCAATGGATACTGGTCCAGAATGAGAAATCGGATAGCCGAGTTCAAATTCCAGTTGAATTCGATGCATTCACTTACGCCCAAAGACACTTGGGAAAATTTTGAGTCCATGTCTTCTTCCTCCAGTTACGAGTTGAATGGAAAAACAGCTTGGGTTTTATAGCCTTGGTTGGCAATCAGTGTACTGCAAAATAAAAAGGCAACCTACTGCAGGAAAACCTTATGCTTAGTCAGAGATATGACTATATATATGTGTGTGTGTGTGTGTGTGTGTGTGTGTGTGTGTGTGTATTTTTTTATTTGTGTGTGTGTGTGTTTACATATTAAGTCCTTACTATAACTAGAAGTTTTTCACATTTGAGTATTCAAATGTTAGTTCAACAGAAACACTGCCACTTGGTGTCAACAGTGCAGAGGGAAAAAATCTACTAATCTCTAATATATAATTTTTACTAAAAAAAAAACAAAACGCTTTTATTCGTTGTTCTAACTCCGTTGTTACATTTTTGGCAAGATCTATTTATTAAATTAGCATGACAAGATAAAATGGCTGAGCATCATCCGGCATTAGACACTACTGTTCGTTATCAAGATAAATGTTTGTGACGTCATAGAGGCAGACTCCTCCCAATTTTGTCAGTTTACATGAAGACAATCATGTGTAATGTCGTGCGAATAATGGAGCACATATAAATGAATACATCAGGTTGGAACGAAAGCGCTCTCCGCTTTTTGAGGTGAAAATGTTGAAGAAAATTTAGTGACGTATTGCCTCCGACTGTTGTTTAGTAATGTTATTATGTGTACTTTATATCTTTTTATTTCAGATTAGATGAATGTTATTCTTAATATAGTTTGAAATTTAACCCTATGTGCGCCCCAAAAGAAAGAACACGTTAGCAATGTTGAATTTTATAAAACTTGATGTACTGAGTGTGAAAAGTTGTAGGGAGCAGTTTTTCTCCTTTTCAGTGTCACGAATTTTAGTCTAGAGGACGACGCAATAGAAGGTTGTCTGAAAGCTGCTTTTCACCGCAAAACCTATTACTACGGCTAAGGAACTCAGTGGGGAATTTCACGTTAGTTATACGATAGTCCTACGCGAATAGAAAATAATTGGAAAGGTTTCAGTGGTTGGAAAATGGGTCCTGCACAACTTGTATCCAGAAAATTGCCAGCAATTTATCAGTTGTTGAGTCATCGCTTACACAACTTCAACCTTCATTTTTGTTACTGACTTGTTATTGGTGGTGAGAAACCGATTCTATGCCATAATGTTAAGCGACGTCATTAGTGGATCGGTCGAGAATATGGATCTACTCGGCAACCGAAAAAGAGAACTTCATTCAAAAAAGTGTTTGTCTGAACGTATGGTAGCCTATAATTAAGCAAACGCCCATTATGGACTACGAGACAATAATCGAACTATCAACCCTTATCTGTACTACCAACAACTTCATCGTTTGAAAGCAGCTATGGACAAAACTTCCATTCTTAATCAACAGACAGAGTGTAATCAATAATAATAATAATAATAATAATAATAATAATAATAATAATAATAATAATAATGGCCGCCCTCACACTGCACGATTTATTAAAGATCTCTAAGAGGATCTTGGTTGGGGAAGAAATGTTTCATCCTCCGTCCAAAATATCACTTAAGATCTTGCAGAAACATTTCGATAGCCTCGGGTAGACATCAACAGAAGAGGAGAAACGTATATTTTACATCGACATTTTATATATGTATATATGCACGCATACATTAAACCGGGAAACTGACAGCTACCATGCAGTGTTCCTTCCTATGTCTACACTTATATTTTCATGGGTGCCAATTGCTATTTTTTGGAGGTACAGGATTTGAAAGTAGACACGATGTGGGCATTAGAATCAACTTTAAAACATCTGCTAAATTTCCTAATTAATTCAAGACGTGTGCAAGAAATATAAGCATGTTGAACAGTGTTCAACACTGAATCGCAAACTTTAGGATCTTAAGTTTGTAAAGGTATTTATATTTCGTAAGTATATATATATATATATATATATATATATATATATATATGTATATATATATTTATATATATATTCAGAAGTCAGTCGATTATTTATTTTAAAATTGCAAGTGTACGTTCTGAAAGTTCCTGTCGTGTGTTTCAAAAAGCCATGATTGCGTAATCGACTGACTTCCGGATTAAAATATTTCAAGGCATTACATTATATATATCTATATATATATATATATATATATATATAAACCTATATCTATATAAATAAATACAAACCAATTAAAAAACCAATATATATAAATAAAAACCTATATATATATATATATATATATATATATATATAAATATAAATACAAACCAATATATATTTGTTTTTCTTTAATCCGAAATGGAAGAGTAGGAAGGTAAATTCCAAGAACCTGATCCTAATTAATATTAAAACATTTTTAACATTAAAAAGTGATGCAGGCATAGAGCTCAATGTATTAAGTATACAGAGCCAATATAAATTAGAGAAAATTTTCAAATTTCAAAGGTGTCAGATGTACATTTCGACATAGGATTTCTAATAGAGATTCTACGTCAACGACATTGTTTTGTTCCAAATGGCGAAGGTACTGGTGTAAAGTGTGGAAGGATTTTAGGTTAAAAACGGTCACAAAGTACAACAAGACAGAGTTAAATACAAACCAATATATATATATATATATATATATATATATATAAAAATACAAACCAATACATATATATATATATATATATATATATATATTTATACAAATAAAATATATATATATATACAGAACTGAAAACATATGTATACAAAAACAATATATATATATATATATACATACACACACAAATAAAAAACAATACACATATATACAGAAAACTATATATATATATATATACACAAATAAAAAAGTATATATATATACAAATAAAAAAACAATATATATATACAAACAAAAAACAATATATATATATATACAAACAAAAAACAATATATATATATATACAAACAAAAAACAATATATATATATACATATAAAAAACAATATATATACATATAAAAAACAATATATATACATATAAAAAACAATATATATATATACATATAAAAAACAATATATATATATATACATATAAAAAACAATATATATATATATACATATAAAAAACAATATATATATATATACATATAAAAAACAATATATATATATATACATATAAAAAACAATATATATATATACATATAAAAAACAATATATATATATATACATATAAAAAACAATATATATATATATACATATAAAAAACAATATATATACATATAAAAAACAATATATATATATACATATAAAAAACAATATATATATATATATATACATATAAAAAACAATATATATATATATATACATATAAAAAACAATAATATATATATATATATATACATATAAAAAACTATATATATATACATATAAAAAACAATATATATATATATATATATACAAATAAAAACAATATATATATATATACAAATAAAAAACAATATATATATAGTTTTTTATTTGTATATATATATATATATATATTGTTTTTTATTTGTATATATATATATATATATTGTTTTTTATTTGTATATATTTATATACAAATAAAAAACAATATATATATATATATATATATAAATATATATATATTGTTTTTGTTTTTTTTTCGGAATAAAAATTTATCGTAAATAATCAGGCCGGTAGATATAGATATATTATACTGTTTCTTTAAAAAACAGAATATCTACTTAAATACGAGTATCGATAAAAAAATAATGTTCAAACAATTCATTTCATCTATATATATATATATATATATATATATATATAACATTGTATATTTATATATAACATAAAATTAAAGCAGACTAATTATTTCATTGTAAATGCGAGTTTAGGCCTATTTCAAGCGAATCATCTTCACCTTCCTTTTTATTGTAGAGAAGATTTTACACGAAGGATTCATGTAAAATCCTCTGTACAATAAAGACGGAAGCTGATAATAGTTTGCCTGAAATAGGCCTAAACAGTCCATTTACACGTATCTGCCTTAAATTTGTTTTATATTTGTTCTCTCTCTCTCATATATATAATATATATATATATATGTGTGTGTGTGTGTGTGTGTATTTAGAGCTCTCTTAGAGAGTTTTCCTACCATTATATATACAAGGTACTCCTTTGGATTCTTCTATATCTACACCGCATGCTTATATATATATATATATATATATATATATATATATATATATATAAACAGGAAATAACATATTACATTGCATTTGATGACATGGTTTTGTGGTCATTTCGCGCTATCCCGCGGTGTGACGTCATAAAACCGCATCGCAAACTTAAGAACTGCGTTTATTATTTTTGGTAACTATTGCCGTTGCCAAGCGGAGTTTTATGTCAACACAAAATAAAATAGTCGGTGATGGTGGATTTTATATTTCAGTTTAAACAACCTCTCTGAAGATGGCTCATGTGAGCCGAAAGCTTAGAAGAAAACCAATAAATAATTATCCAAATGTTAGAGAATTTTTGTCTTTATTTTCAACTGAAATTAAAGCAAAAATACGACGTTTAGAACGGCTCATGATTAAACATAATAGACATTCATTGTCTCTTATATTTAATAGCATATGTTTAGAAAATTACTTGCTGCCTCGATATACTAAATATATATATATATTTATTATTTATAAATGAAAACCAATATATATCTTGAGTTTTGATTAGATAATAGGACGTTTATACTATCGAGAACATATTTTGCTGATCTTGTATTTTTTTTTTTTTTACAAACGACAAAACACTTCTGATTTAAAGGTTTTAAAATTATATTCAGTACCAATTGTGGTGTCACTGTACCTACGTTCGGTTATTGTTTTCAATCATGCACCTAACCTCCTGCAATATTACGCACATTCTTTTCCACAAATCAGTAACCATGCGTCTGTTCCATTCGCTCGTACCAACACATTTATGGACGATTGCGCGCTCACTGCCCAATGTCGACTTGAACAATAAGCAGTTATTAGTTACTTTCATACTTATTTTAATATTCCTGTCGAAAATTCCTCTTGACGTCACTCGTAATTACATGTTTGGTGGTCTCTCCACCGGAGACTTAAGAAAACAGTGTTTAAGGGTAATGACAATAAACTAAGTAATATAAGCCTGGGTTGTCACCATGATGTCCCGCCCGTACGTTTTCTTAATTTTCAAATCATCTGGACATTTGTTTCTGTGATTCACTCCAGAAATGTAACAGTTAAATTAATTCGCGCGAGCACGCACACACACACACACTATATATATATATATATATATATATATATATATATAATGTTCACCTGCCAATTAAGATTTATACATCTAAGTGCATTATAAGGAGACATAAAAGAATTTGTAGTTAATCTTTTTTCTTGTTTAAAAATTAGAACTAATTTTCACCAATTATAGAAAGGAAATGCAAATAAACGTACACAAATATGCACAAAACACATATACGTGCGTGCACACAAGGTCTATTCACACCCGCCGACACACACACACACACACAACAAAATCTATTCACTCTGCTGACACAGTGACGACAAGATCTTTTCGCACCTGCCGAAACACAGACACGACAAGATCTGTTCACACCCACTAACACGCACACATTCAAAAGATCTATTCCTACCGCCCCCACACACTCAAAAGATCTATTTACCACCCCATACACACAGACACTTCAAGACCTATTTACACCCGCCGACACATACATACACACACATATTAACACTCTTCTAGGCTCAGATACAGCTACATGCATCCAAAGTCGCCGCCCACGCACGACAACTATTCTCATCTGCCCACACACAACAACGCTCATTCACACCCGCCTTCCACACACACATGCACATCACTTATTCGTACTCACCACACGTCAGCGTATAATCACACACATTCAACCACGCGTATTTATTCACATCTTCATTCACCGAGATAAACACCTACAGAAAGACTCAGAGAGAAACACACGCGCTTATTAGATTAACACATGATTTGTGTGAGGTTCGATTCGTCATGTGGAGAAGCCATGATAATAACATCTTTTAATGGATGCGTTCCGATTTTCAATGCGCCGAATTTATCCAATGTCTGTTTTTGAGAACGTCTTTAAGTCTTCTTCTATCAAGGATTAGAACTTGCCATCTTCGACTTTTTAAACAACTACATCTAACGAATTAGATCTTTCACTACAAGATGACTCTACAAATCTAAATCTAAACTTATTTATAAATGAAACTTTGTGTGTGTGTGTCCGTTACCTATAGACTCCGAAACAGCTGAACCGATTTTCTTGAAAATTTACACAGTTGTACTATAAGCGTCTGCGAGTGTTCTTAGTTAGGTTTTGTGTCGAGGTACCCCCCCCCCCGATAAATATTGAAAATCGATAATCGAAAAAATCTGGTTATAGAAGGAGTGGTACGATTTTAATCAAATTTCATACACTCATAGACAAAGACATAAGAAACGATATTCAGAAGTTTCAAGGTTGCAGTTCTTACAATAGTGCAGAAAATCGATAATATATATATATATATATATATATATATATATATATATAAAAGGCAAGATGTTTGTGTGTGTGTCTGTTTATCTACCTGCATGTCTGTATTTTTTCAGCCCTTTTATTTTAGTTTTTACTTCGGGTTTGACTCTAAGTAGGTATAATTGTAGTTCTTAGTCTCAGCCATGATACCATTTACTCAGAGGACTTATTTAGCCTTCAAAAATTCAGTTTACAACGAAAAAAATTATTCGATATCGATACCAGGAAATCAAAATTTCACTTACACCCATTCATTTTTCTTTCAGTCTGCGGTTTCGCTTTAACTGGAAACAACTATTGCTTTTTAGTCTTTCGTGCCAACGTCCAAAGAGTCTGAGCTCCAAAACCATGGATTAGTTTTAAAGCTTTCATTACATCCGAGCAACGCCGGGCTATACTGCTCGTCTTAAAAATGCTGAAACGTTTTCAGTCCGATCAAGATGGGGGCAAACAGTACCAAAACAAAACAAAAAACAAACTATGGTTTGATAATATTTTAGAAAGGGTGTCAAACAGCAAATTTTATCATCCGAACTTTGATATTCTCTATGATTATTGAGCTCTTTCCACGTCCGAGTTGATTTGGCCAACAAATATTTAGTTTATTTTTCCAGTTAATAACTAGCAAGTGAGTGGAAAGAATTTTAGTGAATGGAGGCCTAAACAAGAAAAATGTAGGAGTCTAGAAAATTTAAAGTTACTTAACGCCACAAAAGTCGGGAACTTGTAGAGAGTGATGACCATAAATCTGAAAAAAAAGCTACAAAAACTATCACAATACTAATATATTAACCAAATTTCAACTCGCAGCGCAAAGAATTTGTCACTGTAAAATGTGGTTCTACAGAAGGATGCTGAGGATAGCATGAACCGAACAGGAGAATTAGTATAAAAAAGAGAGAGCTGAAATTTCTGCAACACGTAATAGAGAAAGAGGGCTTGGAGAATCTGATAGACACAGGGCGTATATTGGGAAAGAGAGTCAGTGCGTGACATACTTGATGGGTTTAAACAAATGAAGGGCAGAGCAGGGTTTGGGAGAAATAACTAGACAACATATATTAAGGACAACAGGAAAATGTAAAGGACTATGATCGCCCTGCACTTTTTTGTTAACACCGACAGAAAACACCTGAATAATATTTAACACGTCTTGAACAGAGGTACTTTTGTCTGGTTGTATAGTAGTTAAGAGCCTGTCAATAGCAAAATTTCACACTTTATTCTGGTAAATACGTTTTTTTTTTGTTTTTTTTTTTTAGGTGGGGTTCTGGTCCATGGGTTTTCTCTTCGACTTCCATCTACCAACTATGAGATATCTTGTCAAATTTTCTGACGAGGGCACTGAGCGTAGGATTCGAACTTGTTTTGCTAATTCCGTTTCTCGCGTCGACAACCTTTGTATTATTGTTATTGTGTTGATTAAAAATGGTTTCTTTGACACAGCGAGAGACTATATACATACATGCAATATTTATTCACTCCCAATGATGCCACCACGATCTTTGGCAATTATATGTATATTAAATATATTATAAGAGTTACATTAATAATTCTACTTAATTTTAATTAAATATAAGATTTGAAGCAGCAGAAATGTGGTTCTACAGAAGGATGCTAAGAATATCATGGATCAAGTATGCGAGCAACAAGGTGTTGGAGAGGATGCAAATGAAATGGAAACTTATACTTAGCATCAGGAAGAGAGAGCTGAGCTTTCTGGGACACGCAAGAAGGAAAAAGGGCTTAGAGAATCTGATACTCACAAGACGGATAGAGGGAACGAGGGACAGGAGAAGGCAGCACGAGACATACTTGATGGACTTGAGTGAGTGGACAGCAGCCGGGTTCTGGGAGGGATATTAAGAGAACAAGTATTGAGAGCGACAATTGATAAGAGCAAGTGAAAGCCCATAAGCACCTACATTCTTAAGGGACACGATACATAAAAAAAAGTTAAGATTCGAATCGAGCAACTGGAGATTTTTTTCCTTATGTGGCGTCAGGTCATTTCATTTAAAAAGAATGAAATATTTTTCGTTCACAGAACTGGATTGTCGCCACTACCATATCACAATCTGTTGAAGTTGGGTACGGGTATACACTCCTGATCAAAAATTTAAGACCACTTAAAAATCTTTAAAAAGAATTTTTTTTTTTTACAGATAGATTTTAAACTCCTACCACTTAAGGTTACCAATGCTACAATCTAAAAGGTTATGGAAACAAAAAGCTACATTCCAAACATTTTATTTAGAGATTTACATTTTTATAAAATGAGGCGATTTACGCATGATCAAAATTATAAGACCAGGGCATAAATTGTTAGATCTATGGTAATTCCAATGTTTTAGTTCAGTTAGAGATTAGGAATCACTGCGTAAAGGTGTTACCATGCCTAAAGCAAGCAAACTTACCAAAGTTGAGCGTTCTCGAATTCTAGAATTCCATAAGCAAGGTTTGTCACAGCGGGCGATCGCAGCTAAGGTAAATCGCAGTAAAACTGTGATTTGCAACTTTCTAAAGAACAGTGAGAATTATGGAAAAGCAAAATCCTTTGGTAGGCCCCAAAAAAATTCTCCTTCACTGAGTAAGAGAATAAGACGGGTTGTTATGAAAGAGGTGGGACTTTCTTCTAGTCAAATTAAGGCAGTCACAGATGCTGATTGCAGTCCCATAACCATCAGACGACACTTACGACAAAAAGGCATGGTAAATAAAAAGCGTAAACAAACTCCTCAGCTGCTTCCACGTCACAAGGTGGACTACTTAAAGTTTGGTTGTGAATACCAAACATGGGACGTTGAGAAGTGGAAGAAAGTCTTGTTTTCTGATGAGAAAAAATTCAATCTAGATGGTCCTGATGGTTTTCAACGATATTGGCATAACAAAAACATGCCTCCTGAAATTTTCTCCACACGTCATAGTGGCAGAGAGTCCCTAACGGTATGGGGTGCCTTTTCTTACAGAGGGACGATGGAGCTCCAAGTGGTGCATTGTTGTCAAACAGCGGCTGGTTATGTTAGCATGCTACAAAAAGCATCATTGATGATGGAGGGCCATCGTTTGTGTGTGGATGGATGGTTATTCCAACAGAATAATGCTGCAATCCACGCTGCAAGACGGACCTTGACCTTTCTACAAGAAAATGGGGTCCATCTCTTGGGATATTCTGCATGCTCACCAGACTTGAACCCAATTGAAAATGTTTGCGGATGGATGACCAGAGATATTTATCGAAATGGCAAACAATATTCAACAAAAAATGAACTTCGTTAAGTCATCTTCAGAAGCTGGAGCAACATGCCCCGCACCTTAATGGAAACGCTTATTTCTAGCATGCCCGACAGAATTTTTGAAGTCATCAAAAGCAGTGGAGGTAGAATTCATTATTAAATTTAGTTGTTGAATGTTTTCATACACATTTTGTACAATTTCGTAGAATTTTTGTCTCTGGTCTTATAATTTTGATCATTTTATAAAAATGTAAATTTCTAAATAAAATGTTTGGAATATAGCTTTTTGTTTCCATAACATTTTAGATTGTAGTATTGGTAACCTTAAGTGGGAGGAGTTTAAAATCTATTCGTAAAAAAAATATTTCTTTTTAAAGATTTTTAAGTGGTCTTAAAATTTTGATCAGGAGTGTACCTAACCTGACGTCGGTAATTGGTTCCAGGAGAGGCGACTTTAGTCGAATTTCTTCTTCTATGTGTCCTGTCCTTTCAGTACGTAGGCGATAATGGCTTTCCACGTCTCCCTATCCCTGGTGGCTCTTAGCACGCCTTCTCCTGTTAGACCACGCAACCCTCGTTCCATCATCCACCTGATTAGGTCCTTTAAAGATGTTATCCGTTGCTTTCTCCTGCCTCTTTTTCCCTCTATCTGGCCTGTTAGTATCAGGTTCTCGAAGCCCTTTTTCATCATTGCATGTCCCAGGAACTTCAGCTGTCTCTTCTTGATGCTCAGTATTAATTTCCTTTTCGTTTCCATCCTTTCCAAAACCTCATCATTGCTCACATGCTCGATCCATTGATATTCGCAGCATTCTTCTCTAGAAGCACATTTCAGTTGCTTCAAGTTTTTCCTTCATCTTTGATGATATTGTCCAACATTCACTGTCATATTGAAGAACCGACATCACATAGCAATCCAGTACTCTCTTCTTTGTTTCTAGCGAAATTGTCCTGTTTCTTCAGACTGTACTCAACATATCACAAATAACCATTCTGTATTTTATTTATAAATGCGTTTTTAATACTATATAGTCAACAAGAATCTATTCTAAGCGTACAAACAAATAAAGTTTAGTTTTCAATATAGTACCAAAAAAGAAAAAAAAAATAACAGACATTTACGAATACATGTCTGTAAAGACATGTAAATGTTTACAATTTTTCGATCTTTACAGTACATCGCGGACTCTTTGTGAATGTGTTTTGCTCTAAGATACTATATAAAATGTTTTTGTAAGATTCAATAACAAATACATTTATTGAAATTATTTTGTGATAGTAGAAAAGTTATGTTAAATTTACTAATATTTGCATCCAATTTGTTTATTTACATCACGTACGTAGATGGCTGTGAATCGTCAGACTTTAATATCTGTAGCGGAAAGATTTAAGTCAAATAAAATGATTTGATTTCTATTTTGCCATATATTTTTTTGACAATTGACGTATAATTGAGAACGTATTTGCCCAAAACGACGTAACCCAAGAAGTTTTTAATAGCCCTGTATTTCTTTTTATCTAAGACACGACGTAACCCGAAGTAATAGCCGTATTTCTTTTTATCTAAGACACGACGTAACCCGAAGTAATAGCCGTATTTCTTTTTATCTAAGACACGACGTAACCCGAAGTAATAGCCGTATTTCTTTTTATCTAAGACACGACGTAACCCGAAGTAATAGCCGTATTTCTTTTTATCTAAGACACGACGTAACCCGAAGTAATACCTGTATTTCTTTTTTGCAAGGTTAAGAAATAATTTTTCCGATATAAATCTAAGACACGATGTAACATGACTCAAATGCAAAAAAAAAAAAAAAAAAAAGGTAAGATCGAATATCCTGTGGCTGATCGAACGTGTCAAAAATGGTTTAGTAAACTTCTTTATAGTGATTTCTCGCCGAAAAAAAAAGTTAAGGTTTATGTGATGTTTCTTCATTATCTATACTTTCTATATGAACTAACAAATTCGTTATTTAAAAAAAATATATTACGATTTTAAAACAAACTATAACAAGCGGTGAGCAATGCATACTTTGCAACAACATGGAATGAAAAAGATCTTGTCACCTCTAGCAAGAACAAGTGTGATTCAATAATTACAACTTATAAAATTTGGAGGGGTCCCTCTACGACAAAATCTTTCCAGAGATCCAAACGATTGATAAAAACAATGACCTCAAATGAAGAAAACATTCGACGAATTTCGTCCACTGCTTTTTTCATAATATTCTATGCGCGGATGTACGTTGTGGTGCAGTGGATATCGGCTCAGAACGAGAAATCGGAGAGCCGAGTTCGAATTCCAGTTGAATTCCCTGCATTCACTTACGCACAAATACTTTTGGAAAGGTATTAATCCGTCTTTTCCCTCCAGTTATTGGTTAAATAACAAAATAGATTGGGTTTTATAGCTTTGACTGGCAACCAGTCTACCGCTGAAAGTAATGGCAAACTACTGCGGGATAATCTTCTTCCCAGACAGTCATGATCGCCCAAGTGTATATCACGTACGGTATTTAACTGACTGAATATTCCATGCTGCTGCTAAAGAGATTTTTTTATACTGATAATCAGTTAATTGTTGCGTGACTGGAAAGGTTTCACTCTTCGGTGATATTCACCAGATCTATGGATTAGTTTTTCCTCATTTTAATGAATTCTATTAAAAAAAGAAACGTTTCAATCCTTTGAAAGACCGCAAAAAGAAACTTTGCTGGGAAGAAAAGATGGAATGTAGGAGCGGATAGCGAAACAAATCGATAAATATTCTGTTCAGTCGTTTAAAATATCAAACTTAAGCCTTTAATTCGTAGTTAATGAACAAACAAACCTTTTTATGGCTTGATATATATCTATAAAATGAAGAATACACTCGTTGGTAGTGAAGGGTATGAAAATATTAACCTGACACAGGTATACATTGTAGAGGAGCTACGTTAAAAGAAAAAACAAATCATTCATTCTGGATTAAAATAACCTTTCGCAAGTAGAGAAAATAACTTAAACGGAACGAAAACAAATGATATTGTTTCTAAAACGTTAAACTGACGAGAAGAAAACGAGAACGAGAAGAAAACGAGAACGAAGAAAACGAAGAACGAAGAAAACGAGAACGTGAAGAAAACGAGAACGTGAAGAAAACGAGAACGTGAAGAAAACGAGAACGTGAAGAAAACGAGAACGTGAAGAAAACGAGAACGAGAAGAAAACGAGAACGAGAAGAAAACGAGAACGAGAAGTAAGCGAGAACGTAATGAAAAAGAGAACGAAAATAAGAAAAGCAAACTAGAACGCAAAGAAAACGAGAAGTTAAAAAAAATGAAAACGAGAAGTTAAAGAGAACGAGACCGAGAACAAAATTAAAACAAGAACGAAAAGAGAACAAAATTAAAACAAGAACGAAAAGAGAACAAAAATAAAACAAGAACGAAAAGAGAACAAAAATAAAACAAGAACGAAAAGAGAACAAAAAGAAAACAAGAACGAAAAGAGAACAAAAAGAAAAAAAACAATAAAAAGAAAGAAACACAACTTTCTTTTCTCTCTCTTTTTTCCTGTGTAGCTCAACGTTTTACAAGCAAACAGAAAAAAGTTTTCAGATAATAATTCTTTTTCTTTTGCTATTTTCTTATGAGTTAAAGTTTTTCCCGGGCAACGATGGGTATCCTTACAGGCGGATATATTTTTCCTTTAAAAACTCGGTCTTGTGTAAGAAATGACGTTGGTGAAAGATGTTTATCACGTGGTTGAGGGCGGAGTTTCAAAGTGACTCATGCTTCTCTATAGGTCACAAATGTGGGTGTGGTTCCGCACAACAAATATCGACTTCCAACATTTAAGCCTGCATTTTACAATTGCAGGCCATATCTTTAATACAACTATTTTATTCAGTTTTATGAGTGTTTACTTAGCTTCACTTCGTTTGTTCCAAGGCAACTGCATTAGGGCACCAAGTGCGGTTCCAACAAGTTGTGTCTTCGAGATGAACTTGCTCTTCATAGCAGAGGTTATTTATTCAACGTAGCGAATAAAAAAGCAAATTTATCTGGAAGTCGGTTCCACAGAGTAGTGTCCGAGCGGAACTTACATCACAACAATGCAATACAAGGGGAATTTGGGTAGTTTTAGTTTTGCTAAGGTAATCTTCAATGCGCTGCGTCACTTGAACACATCTAGGCTCTCCACAACTTCCTTTGTCATGTGGTTCAGATTTTCTCTCTTTGGTAAAGCTCTCGATCACCGGTCCGCCAGCCATTCACGCAGACACGTCTGGTAAGCCACTCGCTTCTTCCACGATCTTTCTTGCCCTCAATATACCCCGTCATTGTTAATGCCAATGTTTTCAAATCACGATAAGTCTGATTTCCAGATCCGTAGTATAATTCCATTAAGTTCTCAGTTTGACGCTGTACAATCTTTCAATGGTCATATTCATGTTAAACTTGCCATTGTTACTAAAGAGAAATTTTGTATATCTTCCATGTACAGCGTCCTTATGAACATAGAAGATCTTGGGTCTCCTTAGCCTTTTATCTCGTGGGATTCATTGCCTGTGTTAAGGCCCCCTACCCACTGTTTAGTCATCCACACAAGCCCGTCAGTTAATTGGCTCGTTACCTCCTTAATGTGTCCCGTGAGGGTTAAGTTTTCCGAACCTTTCTTCCTCATTATGTGTCCAAGGAATGTCAACTTTTCTTTTCCTGATTCTTAGTATAAGCATTCTTTCAGTTGCTATTTTCTTTAAGACTTGCTTGTTGCTTATTCGCTCTGTCCCTGGGATTTTCAGTATATCGCAAATAAAGAAAAAAATATCTAGTGTAAAAATTTTACTTTTTTTTTTCTTCATTTCTCTCTATGCCTCAAGCTGGAGGCATGAATCTAATATTTCTTAAACTCTACAATTATTTCAGTTACTTGAACAGAAGACGGAAAGTGCGACACAGAGATCCGAAGGCGAATTGGCATTCCAGAAGTTGAGTAAAGTATTAAGAAACAGGAGAATTTCGCTAGAAACAAAGAAGAGAGTACTGGATTGCTATGTGTTGTCAGTTCTTCAATATGGCAGTGAATGCTGGACAATATCATTAAAGCTAAAGGAGAAACTTGAAGCAACTGAAATGTGGTTCTACAGAAGGATGCTGCGGATATCATGGATCGAGCATGTGAGCAATGACGAGGTTTTGGAAAGGATGGAAACGAAAATGAAATTAATACTAAGCATCAGGTAGAGACAGTCCCTGGGACATGCAATGAGGAAGAAGGGCTTCGAGAACCTGATACTAACAGGAGAGATAGAAGGGAAAAGAGACAGGGGAAAGCAGCGAATAACATATTTGAAGGGCCTGATCAGGTGGATGATGGAAAGAGGGTTGCATTGTGTAACAGGAGAAGGCGTGCTAAGAGCCACCAAGGATAGGGAGACGTGGAAAGCTATGATCGCCACGTCCTGAAAGGACAGGGCACATAAAAGAAGAGAAGAAGACCATCACGCATAAGGCATGGCAGTAAATGAAAGATTAAAAACGAAGTATTCATTTCAACATTTTCCCGTTGCCTTCTCCATGGTTTTGTATTCATAAGTCTTTCACCTAGACTGGTTTCCAATCAAGACGAGAAAGCCAACTCCTCTTCCTCTTCGTATTGTGCCCCTTCAGAAGATAGGCAGGCATAGCTCTCCACAACTTCTTATCCTTGTGATCCTTAGCAGTTTTTATCCCTTTGCTAAGGCTCCCGCACCATCCCACTTCCTCCATCCATTCACACACGCTCGTCGGGTAAGTGGCTCGCTGCCTTACCTTCTCTTGCTTATACCTTGTGAGGGTTAAGTTTTCCTAGCCTTCTTTCCTTCCTTCCTCGTTATGTGTCTAAGGAATTTCAGCTTTTGTTTTCTTGATTCTGAATAGAAATGTTCTCTCTGTTGCCATTTTTTCTAAACGTCCTTGTTGCTCACTCAGTACAGAATCCCTTGTATGTTTATCGATATACAACTAGTGAAGGCCGGAGGACACAATGGCCGAAATTTTGTGATAATAACAAAAAAGACTTGGACAATAGTCCGAGTATAAAGTGTAAATAATGTTAACTCTTCATTCCAGATATTCAGAGAAAAACTAGTTCCTTTCTCAAAACAGAAATAAATGACGTACTCATCTAATCTAAATCTAATCTAAACTTATTTATAAATGGAACTTTGTGTGTGTGTGTCCGTTACCTATAGACTCCAAAACGGCTGAACTGAATTTCTTGAAAATGTACACAGTTGTACTATAAGTGTCTGCGAGTGTTCTTAGTTAGGTTTTGTGTCGAGGTACCCCCGATAAATATCAAAAATCGATAATCGAAAAAATCGGGTTATAGAAGAAGTGGTTCGATTTTGCTGAAATTTGATACACTCATAGACAAAGACATAAGAAACGATATTCAGAAGTTTCAAGGTTGCAGTTCTTACAATAGTGCAGAAAATCGATAATATATATATATATATATAAGGCAAGATGTTTGTGTGTGTGTGTCTGTTTAACTGCCTGCATGTCTTTATTTTTTCAGCCCTTTTATTTTAGTTTTTGCTTCAGGTTTGGTTCTAAGTAGGTATAATTGTAGTTCTTAGTTTCAGCCATGATACCATTTACTCAGAGGACTTATTTAGCCTTCAAAATTCAGTTTACGACGAAAAAACTAATTTGATATCAATACCAGGAAATCCAAATTTGACTTACATCCATTCATTTTTCTTCCAGCCTATGGTTTCGCTTTAACTGGAAACAAATATTGCTTTTTAATCTTTCGTGCCAACGTCCAAAGTGTCTGAGCTCCAGGACCATGGATTAGTTTTAAAGCTTTCATTACATCCGAGCAACGCCGGGCTATAATGCTAGTTTAATTATAAACTCTTGAATATCCTGTCCATTAGGAAAGGTTTCCCTAATCAAAGCATTTTGTAATTAAAAAAAAAAAAAGGAATTCTTTCTCTTTTTCTTGACAATGTTTCTGACCTTGAAGAAACTGTTTAACATCTAGGTTTCTTGGGTTTTTTTTTAGGTTGGATGATCTATGCGCAATGTGTTTATACATGAGAACATTGGATTATTATATTGTAACTATTACGTTGATCCAGAAGTAGTTTCTGTTTGTCAACTTCATTCTACAAAAAATAAGGTACAGTTATATTTTAGTTAATTATATAGTCACAACATCCTTGTGCAAATTAATTAAAACAAAACGAATAATGTCTTCCTAGAATCTTTCACACGTTACCTGATCATGTATTCGTCGTCTGTTGGCTTCGTTTTTTCTCTTTCGACCTCATTTTCTTTTACGTTCTTGACTTATGAATCCAGGTTGTTTCTTTGCCTTGATAATACGACTGACAGTTGAAAAGGTGACATCAACAATATCCGAGATATCTTCGTAAGGCTTGACAGTGTGTTCATGAAACGTTACAATTTACGTACGCTTCCTTGGAGTAACGTCCATCGCAGAGAGTGGCCGTAGGACAACTAATCGATAGTCAGACAATAGTGTCTGGTCGTGATAAAAATTTGTTGCAATCACGGATGGCATAATATTTTCAAGATCAAACACATTTCATTATATACCCCGAAAATAAATTCATATTACTGCACTTTACTGCAAATGACCTACTCTGAGAGGAAAAAAATCGATTACACCCTGCCACTCCAGTGTGTCTAAAACTGATCGTATGGTGAAAGAAAAGAAACTAAAGCAGTTGCTTCAGTTAATTTGCAAAAGAGTGTATTATTTGCAAGACCTCTTTTCACTTATCAAACAGCTTGAAAGTTTAGTTTCGAAAAAATTTCCGATGAACTTTGAAGTCTGGAATTAAACTTGAGGATTTAACAATAGGATTTTAGAATTTTTTCATACGTCATGTTATACTTTATTTCAACATGTAGTCTCTACGAAAGAGAGTTGAAAAATTTTCGGCCTGGCTACTTCCCAAATTCTGACTCATCAAGAATTTGTTTTGGAATCATCTCTTGGTCGGGCCAAGAACCTTTCAGCAATGCCTCGTATGCGATATATTAAAAACTGAATACCAATGAACAGCAATTAATACAAGTCTTACTGACAGAATCTGTCTATCATTTGTATAATTAAATGCTTTGCTAATCATTTAACTTACGAAAGAAATGAAAATTACTTCCCAACAGGAATGTATTCGTAGTCTGGAAAAAAGTTTTATCTGAGAAGAATTTATGCAAACATTACTGACAAGATAGAGCTTGTGCGCGTAATCTATGTGTATTTGGCAAGGGTAAAAACCCTTTTTAATACATGTTTTGTTAAACTGACAAGGTAATCACGGCTAATCTATTAGGTATTTTTCAAGGATTTTAGTTATATTACAACTTATAATAAAATGGTAAGTAAATCATGTTATAGACCAGGGGTCGGCAACCTTTTGGAGAGTGAGGGCCAAAAAGCTATGTAGAAACATGAAGGAGGGCCAAACAGCGATCGCTCCAGTGTCAGAGAGAAGAACCGTGTTATTAAATATGTGAATAAATCTTCTGTTTGTGAAGAAAGCTAGGATTCAATATAATTTAATATCTGACGGGAATTTTATTAAAAAAATATTACATCTTCAAAATAAATGTTTCATAAATCATTACTGAAAAAAAAAAAGATTCCATTCAAATCGGTTGAAAACACTATTTTATATTCATTCAAAAGTGTCCGCTCACGAAAGAAATTTCACAGAAAAAGTGAAAGTGAGGCCGTACGCTAATTACTACAAATAGAAAAACAAAAGTAAAACACATTCTCCATGTAAAAAGAAATATTTTTTTTAAAATTTCGACGCAATATATTCAGACTATCAACTATCACTTTGGTTTGGTTTACCTATATTTATATCGTGTCCTGAGTAAGGTAGCGGGCCGAACAAAATTCACTCGAGGGCCGGATGTGGCTCTCGGACCGGGGGTTGCCGACCGCTGTTATAAGCAGTCTAAAAGTTGTTAGTCATATTCTTAGTTCCCGAATATGACAAATGCACAATAGTCGTGTTTACAATTGTTATTAAGGGTTTTTTTTTAATCATATCACCCCGAGCAAGTTGGTAACGCCACTGAAGTGGCGGGGGCTACGTAAGAGTGAAGAGATTGGAAAAGAGAAAACCGGAAACAACATCCTAAACAGAGAACAAGGGATGAGCCTCTTCACCTGTTCAATAGACGGGGGTGGAGTGTTATTTTTGATAACAAAAGTTTGCTTTCTTTTTCAAACGATTTTTGAAGAGGGGATAACAGACAAGTATGTTGCATATCGAAGTTGGTACAATTCCATGGTGGTTTAAATATGTCCGTATAGTGATTTGGTTAGAAGGAAGCTAAGTCAGCCATCAAGATAGGAGATTGGTGGTGTTTACGACCTCGTCTTTATTAGATAATATATATTAATATAAATGTTATTTTAGTGGATACGAAGTGTTTAAGAAAAAATGTCTACTGAAATTCATACCCAGCAGCTTAGACATAGTAAGTCTTATTAAAGTAAATATATCTCTTAGAAAGAAACGAGTTTGTATTCCCTTATGGGTGCTTCATTTTTTGACCAGAAAGACTTCTACTTCTGTAGGTCTGTAGCGGATAAGAAATTAATTAAAATCAAATTTCTTCACTTTTTAAAAATTCACAATGACGTGTGAAATCCTGTTTTTCCCAAATAGAAAAAGGATTGACCATGTGCTTGAGGAAAAAAATCGAAACCAGATTTCGCAAGTTGGTGTTAAAATTATTTTTGACGAATGGGAACGACTTGCAAGATCAAAAAGGACTTCGCGAGTAAGTGCGAAAAATCTAGATTACAATAAAAGGACTTCATCAACGTCAGTCAGGCAAAATGTCAGATGGCAGCCGCGAGACAAACATCTAAAAATGTAACTTCAACTTCAAGCGACTCGGATATTATCCTTTCTCTTTCTCTCCTCTCTCTCTCTCCCTCATTATCTCTTTCAACAATTACTACTACAAACATTTTGTACGAACTCTCGATACCTTTAACTTTCTCATTAAACATTAATTTCTCCGAATTCTTGTTATTCCTCCTTGAAATAAATTTCTATTTTAAAATGCAAAATGTATATTTTATTCTTACACTATTCCACATTATTGCCGACAAACAACCTTCTGATGAAATCCTTCTGGTGATAATTCTGCATAAAACTTGTAAGCTGTAGGGAGTTCGGTTATGTCTTACACAGACCGAACCAAGAAACATTAACCAGCTCCCTACGCTACAGGTCACACACACACAAAATAAATAAATAAAATGTACCTAAGTGTCCTTGACAAAACCCAACGGAGAATCTGTAATGCGATCGATCCCGACTTGGCAGCTCAGATAGTCACTTTCTCACCGGCGCAATGTGGCTTCCCTGTGTCTCTTCTACGGCTTCTGTTCAGATGAACTTAGATCACTGGTGCCCCCTATATATTAATTTACTCGGGTCACAATATTAGCAAATAGGTCCCACCCTTTTACTGTGAAACAAATAAAATATAAACGCGAATTCTACTCCATCAGCTTCATTTCTCGCACTTCCCACCTGTGGAATTCCCTTCCATTTACTTGCTTCCCCGACAGCTACAATCTCCATGAATTTAAATGTAAAATCAATAGTCATCTTCTACCTCACTAACCTGCATCCTCTCTCTCTCTCATGCTCCTTTCTCCGTTCTCTCTAATCAGTATTCTCATCCTTCTCTTACCAACTTCCTGACACCCCCTATAACCTGTCACTCTTTCTCATAACTTTCCTTCTATTTAACCCCCTGCAAAACAGTGGCAGTAAAATGTTTTGTTTGGGGCGATATGATTATAAAAAAAAATAAAATAAAAAAAAACGAGGATGTATACAGGAAAATAACATTTACAGTAATAAAAATAATATCCGCTTATTTGCTGTACACATACGCATGTATAATTTAAAGAAAGCGGGGGTGGAATTTTTGTTGATTAATCTGACAGATTTTTATTATTTACACGTTACTTTTAATGGCTACCCATATCTGAGCTGGCGCTCCGTTTATTTATTAAACATATGGTTGGCGGTACAAAACTTCAAAACCGACAAAAATATTATTACCACTCATGATGATAATATTTAAAAACTAAAATTAAAAATCTGGTTAGCTAAACGGTTTCGAATTTCGTTTAACAGCCAAATCGAGGTTAATAAAGAAATAATTATCGTTAAAAAAAAATGGACAAGATGTAGAAAGAAAAAATTTGGCAAACCTGAAGGAAACTACCACCAGCTTTAAATTTGTTGTTTGTCATTTTTTTCACTTTTTTTCAACGAAGTCTTATCGGTTGTTATATAAAGTTTCCGATTATCAAAAAAATTTGAAAAAAAAATCAATATTTAAACAATTTTAGGTGGGGCTCATTTTCTCATACAACGTTATAATAACTTGATCCTCAATTCTGGAACCACTCGCGTTAGGATCGCTTTTTTTTGGGGTGGGGACAAACATTTGCTCTTGTTTTTGTCTTTTTTAAGTTTTCTTCCGTCTTACGATGGCATCTTTCACGGAAACTCCAAGAATGGCTTTATTCAAAAATTTCGCAAAGGATTCAGTAGTTGAATATGCGCACGCAAGGACGTTAATTGCACAGAATCGATTTACTATTAGGTTGTATAAAAAACTGAGCCCCCCCCCATACCTCCCCCCAAAATTGTTTAAATGTTGACATTTTTACAAATTTTTTATCAATCGGAAAGTTGAGGGTCTAATCGATAAGACTGCACTGAAAAAAAGCAAGGAAAAAAATGATAATCAACCAATTTACAGACGGTGGAAATGTCGTACCGGTGAGTGGTTCGAAAATGGAGGATCGATTTACTATAACGTTGTATGAAAAACTGAGTCCCCCGCTAAAATTGTTGAAATTTTTCCAAATTTCTTTGTAAATCGGAAAGTTTAGAATTTAATCGATAAGCTTGCACTGAAAAAAGTAAAAAGTACAAATGAAAAACAACAAATTTAAAGGTGGTGGTAGTCTCCTTCAGATTCACCAAAAATTTCTTAGATGGTGGACGCCAAATATATGTATGCACCGTCTGATTGCACAGTAAAGGTTTTAAAGATTGAATATAGATGGCCTCTAATACTTTGAGGTAGCAAAATGAGTGGGACAGGCTTAAGCGAGAACGTAGTATGTGTGTGTGTTTGTTTCATTAAAACTGAGCAACAAGAAAGATTTTATTAATTCTTCCAGTATTCTTACATGTTTTCTTTTTGCTGGAGATAAGTGTAAAAATGTTCCATATTTTTTTTACTTTCCAAGCTCTTTCAGTCGCTTCACGTATATTTAACAGTGAAAATGAAGTTTAGAAAATTGTTTTAAAAATAAATGGACGCTCATACAATGCTCAGCCGCGAGCGTCATGCTTTAAAGCCTTAAAGAACGAGTGTATTCAAAACACAAAAATTACGTTACAATTAAAACTACAAGGATAAAATAACATCGAAAAAAGCAAACAGGAAAAAAAAATTTGAAATGGCCAGCAAATTGGTAAAAAGCGTTTCGAAGGTAAAACATTATGGTACATTTTTTGACTCCGTATCTCCAACAAAAACAAAACGTATAAGATTAATTAGAAAGATTATATTCCCCAAATTAATAAAACATCCTTGCCGGTCGTTTTTAACGAAACGTGTTTACGATATATATATATATATATATATATATATATATATATATATATATATATATATCCCGTTGAATACACCGGTTCTCGCTCGATCACCGAAGTTAAGCAACCCTGGTCAGTACTTAGATGGGTGACCACTTTGGAGTACCAGGTACTGTAAGCATTTATTGGCGGATGTGCGTTGTGGTGCAGTGGATGTCGGCTCCGAAAAGGAAATCGGTGAGCCGAGTTCCAATTCCAGTCGAACACTCTGCATTCACTTACGCACTGGTACACTTGGGAAAGATTTTAATCCGTCCCTTCCCTCAGTTATCTGAGATCTGCTGTTCATGCGATCTGTGGCGAACGTCTGCACCGATTGTTTGTTAGCAGCAGTTCCAAAAAGTGTGGATGGTGCTACACAAGCCTTCACCACTCAAAATAATTCTTTGTGTGGCTGTCTAACTATGTTAGACACTCATACGTCGAAATCGACGGGAAAATACATAATATATATATATATATATATATATATATATATTCATGTTTAACTGACAACATCCTCTAATACGTTCTACTTATCAGACATGTCTGACCTCCATCCTGTCTCTCGATCGACGTTCTGTTTTTGCAGATGTCTCCCGGTTTCTACTTGGAATTTTACAAGAAATGACGGTTCCAAGATAAAAATTATTAAATTTCTAAAATTATTCACAGTAATATTTCCTAAATTTACTAAATCCTCACTGAAAATAACTAATTTCTGATGTTTAATCCGGTTTAAGTAATCAGCAAGTTGTGTCTAGACATTGTCTCTTGTTCAGTACAAATCCCGTACTTTCTTTCTCCAATCAGTTAAGTGCCATACGTGATACATGCTTTGGGCGATCATGTCTCGAAACAGACATGACTGACTGGGCAGAAGATTATCCTGCAGTAAGTTGCCATTGCTTTCTGCGGTAGACTGGTTACCAGCCAAAGCTATAGAACCCAATCTGTCCTATCATTTAACCCATAACTGTAGGGAAGAAACAGATTAATACCTTTCCAAAGGGTATTTGTGCGTAAGTGAATGCAAGGATTTCAGCTGGAATTTGAAAGCGGCACCCCGATTTGTCGTTCCGAGCCGATATCCACTGCACCACAACGCACATCTTTCTATCTCCAATATAAATCGGTTTTTGGTCTTTGGCTTTAAATTTTAAACGGAGCCAATCGTTATGCGCATATTGAAACTTTTCCTTTAAATTCTGTTTAACCTAATATTTTAGTTCTGTTCGATGGTAGAACAGTATGTGCGAGGTATAGTAAAAAGACAAACATTGCTAAGAGGTACGAAAAATAGAAAAATGTGGAGAGATATGATCACCGATGTCTGAACGGACCTGACACGTAGAAGTGGCCGGAATTTAACTCTTATAGAACATACTACAAACAAGAGAAGCAGGAAATCAGTCAGTAACCTACTTACAGAATTTGTGTAAAAGAAATTCAGAAATAAGTCAAAATGGAATGGCAAAGAAAATTATGGCTATACTAAAGAATCCTCTCTAGTATAATAAAGATGGCTGTGTTTATATATATATATATATATATATATATATATATATATATATATATATATCTTCCTGTCACACACGTGTAAAGAGAAACAAGAGCGTCGGCTCAGTTCATTCTCTTTGCTACGATTTAGTCAACTTTATTACAAATTATGAAAGCACTTTAACAGTGCATTATAACTATTTTTTTTATCTTGTGTAGTAAAGTATATATATATTTACGCTTTCACACCCTGGAAGAATGGGAGACTTTGAAAACAGTAGTTACTCCGGCATATACGCATCGCGCATTCTATAATGAAATAGAGCACTATGGCTGTTGAGCGTGTATAATATACGCGTTAAAAAATCTGCATTCTTCTACCGAACGCTCGTAGCTCAGAGGTAGAATCGCCGACTGACGCCAATTCGGTCGGGTTTCAATCCTGGGTTAAAAAGCAATCGGAGTCTAACCGTACTGATGAGCTGTGATACAGAGAAACACATCTGTCTGCGGATGATTATAGTATATATATATATATATATATATATATATATAAACTTATTTATGAATGGAACTTTATGTGTGAGCGCGTATGCCCGTTACCTATAGACTCCGAAACGGCTGAACCGATTTTCTTGAAAACTTACACAGTTGTACTATAAGCGTCTGCGAGTGTTCTTAGCTAGGTTTTCTGTCGAGGTACCCCCGATAAATATCAAAAATCGATCATCGAAAAAATCGGGTTATAGAAGAAGTGGTCCGATTTTCATACACTTATAGACAAAGACATAAGAAACGATATTGAGAAGTTTCAAGGTTGCAGTTCTTATAATAGTGCAGAAAATCGATAATATATACATATAAATATGTTTGTGTGTGTATCTGTTTATCTGCCTGTATGTCTGTATTTTCTCAGCCCTTTTATTTTAGTTTTTGTTTCGGGTTTGGTTCTAAGTAAGTATAATTGTCGTTCTTATTCTCAGCCATCATACCATTTACTCAGAGGACCTATTTAGCCTTCAAAATTCAGTTTAAAAAAACTTATTTGATATCGATACCAGGAAATCGAAATTTGACTTACATCCATTCGATTTTCTTTCAGTCTACAGTTTCGCTTTAACTGGAAACAACTATTGCTTTTTAGTGTCAACGTCCAAAGAGTCTGAGCTCCAGGACCATGGATTAGTTTTAAAGCTTTCATCACACCCTAGCAACGCTGGGCTATACTGCTAGTATATATATATATATATATATATATAATAGCGACATTTATTAAAGTGTAACGTGAGTTATTTTGTTAATTAAACATTTGAGGAATTTTAACGTGAGCTACTTGGCTAATAATTTTCGTTTTTTAGTAGGGAAAGGGTTAAAGAACTATTCTAATTTAAAATAGGTTATATTTATAATGAAATAAATAGTATATTAATATATTTACGATATTGTAATAAAGTAAAATCCTATTTAATTTTTAGATAAGAATTTAAATTTGATTTTATCTAAAATAAATATTTAAATAGCTTTTACTTTTAGATAGGAAATATGAGGTAGACTAATAAACAAAAGATTAGCGAGAGAAGTTGTATTAATTTAACTTGAATTAAATAAATTAAGTTCGGCAAGTTTTAATTAAAATATTAACTTCTGATTATCATAGATAAAAAGTGACATTCTTAAATATATATAAAATAATAAATATAACATATCTTATTAAAATATAGCCAATTCTAAATAGAAATTAGATTTATTTTTACTTTCTCCAATGTACAAACCAAAGTATATATATATATATATATATATATGGATAAGGGTCGCAGGTTCGAATCCTGTTGAATGACACACATTTTGGTAACAAAAATTTATCGTAAATAATCAGGCCGGTAGAAATAAATATATAGTACTGTTTGATTATAAAAAGAATATCTACTTAAATATGAGTATCGATCAAAAAAAAAAATGTTGAAACAAATTATTTCAAATATATATATATATATATATATTATAAATTATGTTTTAGAACATGTACATGATGTGTTTGAAGTTCAAACACTGAAACAGCCATATGATTGGAGAGAAGAGGACATATATAGAAGAAATTATGTACATGCTCTAAAACATAATTTATAAAAAAATTTCTTTTTTTCTCTCCTTATTCTATATTCACTCGGATATATATATATATATATATATATATATATATATATATCCTGTCACACTCAGAGGAATTAAATTATTTATTTTTGGTTTTTTTTTTCTTATGTTTTAATGTAAGATACTCAATAGTAGGCACATAAATATGTATGTTGCCGTCATTTTAAACGGCATATCGATATAAATATTTTTCGATATAAATATTTTTTAGGCAGCACGGACCTAGTCGTATTTAATAATTTCCATCGCAACATTATGAAATACGCATAAACACATATTTTTATCATTTCGTTAGTGCAGAGTGGGTTAAGAGAAAAGACTGTGTAGAGCGGAGATTGAAGAAATGATAAAACATGAACGAGTTTCAAGAAGATAGAAGGTAGTAACTGACGTTGCATTTAAATTTTTGGAGAATATAGTTATCAGGGAAGCATGTAAACGAGCGGAATTTTACAGGCCTGAGGTGCGTGAAAAGAAACTGTTGTAGTAGAAGTTTCGGTTAACTTTAACTATTTCAACAGTTAAAGGGTAACACCTAAATATTAATCTACTAGCGCACTTAAATTCACTGTGGACGCTCCTGATATCTATTTTACTTTTGCTCGATTTTCAAATTGAAAATCAGAGTTCAACAAGTGTGGATAGATGAATAAACAGAAGGAACGACATTATTTCGAACTGCTGACACGCAGCCAATGCATAGAAAAAACGAAAACGTGAAAAAGAGATATATAGCACAGGACTGTTAAAGGGAAACAAGCGACCATTTTGAAAATCGCTCTATGTCAAATGAGCCGTTAATGTATAAGTAATAATAAGTCTCTCTCTCTCTCTCTCTATATATATATATATATCTCAATATCAATAATAAATCCAAGAAAATATTTGGTAAATAATCCCAATGGATCCTAGTAATATGACATCAAATATTAAAACTGATTCAACAGAAAGCTCGATGTAAATTTCATTTACAGAGCAAATTATTTCATATGTAAATTCAAATATTTTACATTTGGAGAATAACCATTTCTACAGGCTCACAGAAGCCTGCTTCCTCAGTAAAATTAGGTTAGAAATTAATATAACAATTAAATGGAAAGGAAGGGATTTAATTAAACCGATATTAAAAAAATTAAACCTACTTTTATGTGGACACATGCTAAGCAAAACATTGCACCGATTTAAAAGTAAATTTTATATTACGACATTTTAGATCCTATTAATTTCCAGTCTATCTGTGGATTCAGACTTTCTCCCTTCAGTTCCCAATACCTTCGGGAAAGGGCGGCTTGAAATTTTACTTTTGGGTTAATAAAAGAGTGTGTGTGTGTGTGTGTGTGTGTGTGTGCGCGCGCGCGCGCGACTAACTGATTGTTGATTTTTCAAGTGTAGCTTAGATGTGGCAAAGCCGAAAGTATAAGATACCCAGTAAGGATCGAACTCACTTCTTCTATGTGCCTTGTCCCTTCAGGACGTAGGCGATCATGGCCTTCCACGTTTCCCTATCCCTGGTGGCTCTGAGCACGCCTTCTCCTGTTACACCATGCAATCCTCGTTCCGTCATCCACCTGATTAGGTCCTTCAAATATGTTATCCGTTGCTTTCCCCTGTCTCTTTTTCCTCTGTCTGGCCTGTTGGTATCAGGTTCTCCAAGCCCTCCTTCCTTATTGCGTGCCCCAGGAACTTCAGCTGTCTCTTCCTGATACTCAGTATTAATTTCCTTTTTGTTTCCATCATTCCCAAGACCTCATCATTGCTCACATGCTCGATCCATGATATTCGCAGCATCTTTCTGGAGAACTACATTTCAGTTTCTTCAAGTTTTTCCTTCAACTTCGATGCTATTGTCCAGCATTCACTGCCATATTGAAGAACGGACAGCACGTAGCAATCCAGTACTCTCTTCCTAGTTTCTAGCGAAATTGTCCTGTGTCTTAGTACTTTACTCAACTTCTGAAATGCTTCCTTCGCCATGCCAATTCGCCTCCGGATTTCTGTGTCGCACGTTCCGTCTTCTGTTATAACATTTCCCAGGTATTTTGTACCTGCTTGATTCTGGTATCCCAGACCTGTATTTGGTATTTTGGGCTGCCTTTTTTACTGATGACCATGCCTTCGGTTTTCGTGCAGTTTATGTCTAGTCCTTTCTTGTTTCTTTCTTCTGCTACCTTCTGTGGGAGGTAACAGTCGTAATTGTTTTTGAAAGACAAGCTTAGTAACCATTACACCACTTTGGGGCGCCCAAAACCCAACTGTGTTGTAGAACTAACTTCTGTCAACTAAGCATTGTGCCACTACTTCAATTCTCGCCGTTATCTTTGCCTCTCTTTCGTTTTTCTAAACAATGAAATTATTGACAGCCTCAACAATCGTTACCTGATTCTAATCAAAGTAAAGCTTCTTATGTTACTTGTCAAAGTAAACCTCTTCGAGAGGAGATAAGCAACCATTATGTATGTATTGACAACTTGAGTGTTACGAAAAATGAACAGCCCAACACAAGCTTCAGAATCAATTATGTGAGAATTTGATTGACGTATATTAGTCAGTCCGTAGATTTTATTACATTCACTAAAAGAATACATATTACCTATTAGTCTTTCATTCACCTCCTGTATTTCTTTGCCTCTATTGGTCAAAATCTTGACGCCCAACTCTGGAATTTTAAGATTTGCTTCAATATATATATATATATATATATATATATATATATATATATATATATAAACAAATAGTTTGTCATTTGAACTGAAAAGGTTTTGGCCGACTGCGTAGTTTCGTGAGCATACCGTTATAAATACCTATTTCATGAGGACACCGGTATGATGTTCTCACTCGTCAGGGCTATTGCCTTTGACGAGTTAGACCATCATAACGGTGTCTGCACGAAACTTCGAAGTCGGCATGAACCTGCTCAGTTAAAGTGACAAATTCTTTGTTCTTATCTATACTCTAACTCCACTCTGATATCGAGCAATTTACGATAAAATACCTACTTGCCAAAATACATTAGTAAAACCGCAACCTTGGCGCTAAACATTATCACAATTAAACGTACACACACACACACACACATATATATATATATATATATATATATATGGGGGGGGTGCGTGAGTGAACATTGAAGTCAACACTCATGTGGCTTGATGATTGCGCTTAGCATGAAACAGTCTGTCGCCCCTGAGTGTTGACTTCAATGTTCACTCTTTTATATTTACATACGCTCTATCTCTTATATTGAGCACCACTTTATCCTATAAATATAGCACACCTTGAAACTATATATATATATATATATATATATATATATATATATTTGTTCACAATTCAACCATATCGGTCTCATCGGGCTTTTAGGGCAAACTGCATTTATCAATGCTTATCATTTATGCACACAAACGCCGAAATTCCCAGTGAAAGGAGGGGACGAGCAAGATTGAGAGTAATCGGATGTGAAGAGGAAGATGACATACATACTCTCAAATGGTATGATACTTTTCCTGCATGTTTGCCTCCTGTCATCACTTCATACCTCTCATACAAAAATTTCACCTAGTTTGGTTATGTTACAATAGCCAGTTTCTCCTCCTGTCACGACCTGCAAACTTTATTCCCAATATTGTAAGGCCGGGTTTTCTATAATATAACCTATTTCACATTAGAGATGTCATTGTTTATTTTTTCTGACTGCTCATATTCATATGTGCATAGAGCATATTTTTAAATAACGCTCTACTGTACTAACAAGTACGTCTTTTACTATATATATATATATATATATATATATATATATATTTAAATATATGGTTCTGTTAACATTTCGAGCTCTCACGCGGTGTGACGTCATAGAACCGCATTACAAATTTACGAACTGCGTTTGCTATTTTAGGTAACTGTCATTGTTGTTTAGCAAAGTTTTATGTTAACACAAGATAAAATCGTCTTTGATGGTGGATGTTTTTATGTTAACGTCCTTGTAACCTCTCTAAAGATGGCTCATGTGAGCCGAAAGCTTAGAACCAACTTAATAAAGAAATATCCAAATGTTGGGGAATTTTTGTCTTTATTTTCACCTGAAATTAAAGCCAAAATACGATGTTTAGACGGCTCATGATTAAACATCATAGACATTCATTGTCTCTTATGTTTAACAGTATATGCTTAGAAAATTATCTGCTACCTCGATACACTATATATATATATATATAACCGCAGACAGATCTGTTTCGCTCTATGACAGCTTATCAGTACGGTTAGACATCCGATTGCTTTTTACCCAGGTTTGAAACCAGACCAAATTGGGGATTCTACCTCTTAGCTATGGGCGCTCGGTAGAAGGAGGCAGACTTTTTGCGTGTTATATACCATGTATTCATACGTCAGTAGTGAAAGTGTTCTAATTCATTACTAAATGAACGATGCGTAAATGCTAGAGTAGCTACTGTTTTTTCAAAGTCTACCATTCTTCCAGGGTGCTCAATCAGGGTGTAAAAGCGTAAAAGACGTGTAAGCATAATCTAACGTTGCCTTAAATCTATACTACCCCCAATGGAGAAGCAAGGTTTAAAAAAATAAAAATAAAAAAGGACGCCTTTGATGAAGCCGAAATTTCAGAAATAATAGGCCTGTATATTTTAAACAAGATCAATGAAATACTCCACAGAAATAACTAAATTTTGTATTGAAAAAAAAAGGGCCGATGATAAGGCCAAACAACAGAAGAGTAAATGACAAAATAAAAAGAATGTTTTTTAAACTCTTCAAAAGCCTCGACTTTAAAATAGATGTCTATATAAAGAAGGTTGTCCAATATTTGAACGTGGAAGTTAATCTACAAACTGGCAGTGTTTTCTATCTATGAAACCCAACACAAAATCGAGATATGTAAACGCTAGTATATTCAAACATATCCCTAAAAGAATAGAATACTGGTTGTCTAAAACTTTCTTTTGAAAGCAAAGATTATGAAAAGGCTTCAAAAGAAGATGGGTATAACATTAAGGTAAAAATATATTACAATGAACTTAGCTCACTGGTACCCCTATATATGAATTTACTCGAGCCACAAGATTAGAAACTATGACCCACCCTTTTACTATGAAACTAATAAATTGTAAACGCAAATTCTACTCCAACAGCTTCTTTTATCGCACTTCCTGCCTGTGGAATTTCCTTCCATTTACTTGCTTTCCCGACGGCTACAATCTCCAAGAATTTAAATGTAAAATCAATAGTCATCTACTATCTCACTAATCTGCATCCTCTCTCTCATGCTCCTTTCTCTGTCGACTCCACTCTAATCAGTGTTCTCATCATTCTCTTCCTGAAAGCCCCTTTAACCTGTCACTCTTTCTCATAACTTTCCTCCTTTGTAAACCCCTGCAAAACAGTGGCAGTAAAATGCCTTGCTTGGGGCGATATGATTATATATATATATATATATATATATATATATATATATATATATTCTATGCTATTATAAAGTGGGTATAAAGTGGGGGATCAGTTCTACATTATAATCAGTATATAAATTGATCCCTCATTTTATGGTCACAGTCATCCTTTTCTTACCTACTTCCTAATACCCAAAAACAGTGGCAGTAAAATGCCTTGCTTGGAGCGATATGATTATAAAAAAACAAAACAAATATAAAACAAAAATAAAACAAAAATAAATATCTGAAGAATAATACAACGAAACGAAATATTATTTGGTTTAACCCATCTTTTAATTTAGATTTAAAATTCAAAATAAGGAAAATTTTTTTTCGAATTGCTTATTAAGCACTTCCCTAAAGTTTCGGAATTACACATGATATTCCATAGAAATATAATTAAAATAAGCTACAAATGTATTTGTAATTGAAAAAATTACATAAGACAAAATGCCAGGAATTTCAAATATAACGTATAGTAAGATATCGTTAATGATGAAAAATGTAACTGTAGAGATAAAAGTCAATGTCTGCTTGATGGAGTTTGTAAAGCTGAAGGCGTTATTTACAAAGCAAAAGTACAAAATATAAATGGACAGAGCAAAATATACGTGATAAATGCAGATTGAACCAAGAAGAAAAATTAACTATAACAACATTTCCAGAACAAAAAAGTTACTAAATGAAAGGTCTGAAATCATATCCGAATGTATATACATTTAGAAAGTACATTTTGGGTTCATACAAACCAAGATGAAAGTATGTATAATCTACTCTCCTCCAATACTCCTGACTTACTTCTCCCCTTGTTTTAAACTTCCTGTTGTGTGTCCAAAAATAAACGGCCAGAAAATCGTTTAGTCTACAACGCTTGACGATACCTAAAGGTTGAAACTCCGAATAGTGTAATCGGCCGATCTTCCTAATTTTGCTATTTAAAAGGCTTCTGGAAGAAGACCCATAGGTCGGCCATAACTGCACTATTGTAACATCATAAAACGCGATATAACAGCTGTGGGCATTAATACGGAGTCATAGGAAAGTGTAGCAGTCAACCGGTTCAAATGGAGGGGAACAACAACTCAAATCAAGGGAGGAGCCACTAACACAAGTCGCCAAGGAGAGGCGGGTTCACAGAAAGCAAAATGACAGCTCCGACAGACCAGAAACAAAACATAAATGCACCTCGGCAACAAAGACTGTCACTCTCGCATCGGTTTCTACAGTCACAGACGCCGATGCTCCAGCCAAGCAGAAAACTAGGATGTTACTCATGGTCAACCCCGGCCGACAGAAGCCTACCATTAAAAACTCTGCATGATAAATCTTTATTTTTATTAAAGGTGTATTGAGCATTTTTTAATACAAATGTTTACTGGTCTAATTAAACTCTGATCAACAGCTGTTTAATAATTATAAATATATAATGGGTTGTCCCGAAAATTAAAGGCAACTGTTAGGAGAAATTAAAAGACAAAGCAAAATTATGCTTTTAAATATTTATTCAACTAAATATGAGCCATTGTGTTGTACAGCGTTTCTCCATTTTTCTTTCAAGTTAAAGAATACGTCTTCCCAGAATTTCAGTGGTTTATTGCCAAAGACTTCAATAAAGTGGTTTTTAAGTCATCCAAATAATAATTATTGTTTGCCATTTAAATCATTTTGTAAGGAACTGAATAAATGAAAATCTGAGGAAGCAATATCTGGTGAAGATAGATGCAGCAATTTTTGTCGAAAATTCTGGGCGTTTTTCTTGAATTGCTGTCTTGAATTCGTCCAGGTGGGGAACATTACTTTTTAGAATCAGTTGACTTTACCATCCAAAAGATTCTCCGTATAACTTTTTTAGAATGAAGACCTGCTTATGGGGCGGATAAAGTTGGCTGATGTCGCTTACTCCAGGTGTACAGCCGCGAGATGTCAGTGTTATTTCCATTTTTGAGTAATTCAGCTGACTATTAATCCCTCACACCATAAGTCACATGTATAATTTTCTGCTGTTAATAAAACAGTGCTATGAAAAAATATACATATTATCCTACGTCTCTGGCACCACTCGAAGTTTCATGCGCTGTACAATCATCTGGATTGCATAGCCCATAATTTGTGCTTGAGACGTAAGATTATATATTCCACCAATTTTTAGACGTATTTACCAAGTAGCTGTTATATCTGTTATAGATTAATTTTAGCATATCATTATTATCTAATAAGCTGACCTGACAACGTAACAGATCTTTGAACACACCCTTCTAAATACTGCTTCTAACAGAATGCAGCCGGGATGTTAAAGCAATTTGAAAGCTCGCTATGCAATAAAGTTTTGTGTTAATCTGGGCAAATACGCTGTCGAAAGTTATGTAGTGCTCCAGACTGCTTACGGATTAACTTGTATGAGTCCAGCATCTGTTTTTTGTTGGCACATGAACTTCAAGGACGGTAGTGAAGAGGTGAGGGACGATGAGCGACGTAGCAAGGAAAGGGATGTAAGAAAATTAGAGCTGATTGAAAACATTTTCTTGATAAAGATCGTCATCTGTCTATAAAGACAATAAGCGTACAGTTTGGAGTCAATGTCGAAAGTGTACACAGAATCATTTACTAAGCTCTGAGAAAAAATATTTGTACATGCTCAGAGTTCTTAGTGTAGAACAGAAGACAAGACAAGTTAGTGTCAGCAAAGAGATTGTTTAGTACATTACTTCCAATCTTAGAGTTCTTTAGTCTGGTGACTTATGACGAAAGCTGCATTGCCTGTTTCGATCCAGGGACCAAGAGATGCCGTACTCATTGGAAACATCCTGACTACTCTAGACCCAAGAATGTTGGCAAATAAAAGTATCATCTCCATCCACAGGATTTCATATGGCTAGGCGGCTGACAAATATTAATATTTGGTAATTTTTGGGAGGAGTTCAGGAAGAGATTTGGACGCAAATGGCCAGTGGTATTCCTTGTCGAGTCTGAGCACCTGCACTAGAACCAGGCACCTGTTCACAATGACTTAACAGAAATTATCATCAAACCTGTTTCTACAGACCAGGCCTTGACATTTGATTGTATACCAAGCCGAATAATAAACTTAGGGGCAGCCATTTTGAAGACATTGATAATATAAGTTTGATAAGGTTCCTGGACAATTTCACTTTGGGGTGGCGCCAACGGAATCATTCAAAGTGGCTAGAGAATTGTAGCAAGTGCATTGAAGTCAGAGGAACATATTTGAAGACGTTTAGAGTTTTTTATTTCTTTGAAATTAATAAATATACCACATGAAAAAAATTTAAACTATATATGTGTGTGTGTGTGTGTGTGTGTGTGTGTGTGTTGGTTTTATTTAAGACTAGCAGTATAGCCCGGCGTTACTCGAGTGTAATGAAAGCTTTAAAACTAACCCATGGTCCTGAGACTCTTTGGACGCTGGCACGAAAGACTAAAAAGCAAGAGTTGTTTCTAGTTAAAGCGAAACCGTAGACTGAAAGAAAAATGAATGGATGTAAGTCAAAGTTTGATTTCCTGGTATCGGTATCAAATTTTCTGCACTATTGTAAGAACTGCAACCTTGAAACTTCTGAATATCGTTTCTTATGTCTTTGTCTATGAGTGTATGAAATTTGATTAAAATCGAACCACTCCTTCTATAACCCGGTTTTTTCGATTATCGATTTTCGATATTTATCGGGGGTAACTCGACAGAAAACCCAGCTAAGAACACTTGCAGACGCTTATAGTACAACTGTATAAATTTTCAAGAAAATCGGTTCAGCTGTTTCGGAGTCTATAGGTAACGGGGACACACAGACAGACACACAGAGACAAAGTTCCATTTATAAATAAGTTTAGATATTTTATTTTATTTGGTATTGAGCACTTCTCTGATTTACAAGAATGTGAATATAAATTATTCAATGTCTTCACATGTCGTTAAGTATCGCTTGTGGTTATTTGTTCAAGTATCCTGTCTTCACGTGACAGTTTTTTTTTGTTTTTTTTTTCTTGTTCAACCTTCTTGCAGCACTTAAACCAGAAAATCCGTCCAAACTGAAGAGAAGAATTTTGAATTTTCCTAGCTCTTCGACCAAACCTGCATAAATAAGAGACTGGTGGCCAACTAAAGCATTTTATAAAAACAAGATTAGTCTATTGAGTCGAAAATATATTGAAAATATACTAATACTTTCTACACAATAACATATGCATCAAATGAATTTATAGATATTTAATTATTACCTATATTGCAGTTTCATCAGTGAAAGAATGAAGAAAATTTAGGGTGATTCAGACGAGTTCATCTTTGCTTCCTTGTCTTGTAAAATTTTGTAAAGTAATAATAACAAAAGAACCATTCTATTTTCGTTTAGAATTATCCACTTGGAAATAAATACTAAAAATAGTATGAAATACATCATTAAAAAAAAAAAAAATTGGGATGGTCTAATAATTATAGCCGGTAGTGTATATCTCGGTATAAGTGTATTTCTCAACCTCAAACTGTTTAACGAGCTGCAGATCGGATAAAGTACACCAATAACTGCGTTGTTTAAAGCGATATTTTTTTCGGAATTAAATTTGTTTCACACAGAAACGGCGAGATATGAAAAACAAGAGAAATGATGAGAGAAAAACAAGACACTGAAATTCGAAGAGATACAAAAATAGCAAATGATTTTTTCCAAAAAATAAAATTAATCATAATATTAAGAAATAAAAAGATTTCTCAATATTTCTGAGATGAGGTAGTATTTACATTATTCGGACTATTGTCCTCATCTTTGTTGCCATTTGTACGATGTTTGGGCCGTTGTACGCTCCGGCCTTCTTCAGGTACTAGGAATCAAGGACACATGGCCCAGTGCATATAGACATTGGTTAGTTCCTGTAACTTGACCCAAAGAGTATAAGTTCAATACCAGGCTACAGTAGTGGTGAACAAGTTACTTGCAGGGTTAGAGGGAGATAACTCATGACTTCTAATCGAGGCTGCACGCAAGGAATGAGGATGATATACCCCAGTGATTATAATAAAGCGTTCGGTTCGAAATTCCTAGCACCTGAAGAAGGCCGGAGCGTACAACGGCCGAAACTTCGTACAAATGGCAACAAAGATGAAGACAATAGTCCGAATAATGTAAATACAGCAGAAATATTTCGTTAGAAAAGAAGTAAAGAGTACTGAGCTGTTAAATAATAAGTAAAGAGTACTGAGCTGTTAAATAATAAGTAAAGAGTACTGAGCTGTTAAATAATAAGTAAAGAGTACTGAGCTGTTAAATAATAAGTAAAGAGTACTGAGCTGTTAAATAATAAGTAAAGAGTACTGAGCTGTTAAATAATAAGTAAAGAGTACTGAGCTGTTAAATAATAAGTAAAGAGTACTGAGCTGTTAAATAATAAGTAAAGAGTACTGAGCTGTTAAATAATAAGTAAAGAGTACTGAGCTGTTAAATAATAAGTAAAGAGTACTGAGCTGTTAAATAATAAGTAAAGAGTACTGAGCTGTTAAATAATAAGTAAAGAGTACTGAGCTGTTAAATAATAAGTAAAGAGTACTGAGCTGTTAAATAATAAGTAAAGAGTACTGAGCTGTTAAATAATAAGTAAAGAGTACTGAGCTGTTAAATAATAAGTAAAGAGTACTGAGCTGTTAAATAATAAGTAAAGAGTACTGAGCTGTTAAATAATAAGTAAAGAGTACTGAGCTGTTAAATAATAAGTAAAGAGTACTGAGCTGTTAAATAATAAGTAAAGAGTACTGAGCTGTTAAATAATAAGTAAAGAGTACTGAGCTGTTAAATAATAAGTAAAGAGTACTGAGCTGTTAAATAATATCAATACAACAGGGAATGATGGAGGATTTCTTCACAAATTAAGAAAAAACTTGAAGCAACAGAAAAAGAAAAGAGATCTGAACTGCTATGCAATATCAATCCGCCTATAGGGTAGTAAATGTCCGGCAATTTCCTCACAGATGAAAAACAGACTTGAGGCAACAGAAATGCATTTCTACAGTTTGACGAAAATAACGTGGACAGAGTATGTAAACAATAAGGAAGTTTTAAGGAAAGTGGCAACAGAAAGGATACTAGTATTTAGGAATCAAAAAGTGTTGCAATTTCTTGGACACATAAGGCTCGGAAAATTCGACACTCACATGACATACTGAAAGCAAAAGGGAGAGAGAAAAACAGCGATAAACATGTGTAAATAGATTGAAGAAAAGCAAATGGCATGGATATTCAAACCTGATACAAATAAAAGGAAGTTATGACATGATCGCCTACAATTGGAAGAGACATCTATATCTATAAAAGTGACGAAGGTAGACGTTGTGTAAGTGTTTGTTTGATAGATTCAACTTAGCGTCTGCATTTTGCGGTCTAGCTCGACGAGAGTTGCGCTCAGATGTAGATCAAAATTTTAGAACGCTAAAGACACCTTGAAATTTTCAGAAAGCCAAAATTAGAGATAGAAAATATATATTATCATCAGGGATCAGTTTATGTATTGATTATAATATAGAATCGATCACCCCACTTTATATTATTTATATATGTTGCCCCGCCTACCCTAATCCAATAGAGACATTCTACATTGTTATCTATATCTATAACAGTGACGAGGGTGGACGTTGTGTAAGTATTTGCGATGTAAATTCATCATATATTTTGTTTATTCTTATTATTCCTTAAACGTGCGTTATGGTGAATTGGATATCGGCTCGGAACGAGAAATGTGCGTTGTGGTGCATTGGATATCGGCTCGGAACGAGAAATCGGGGAGCCGAGTTCGAATTCCAGCTGAATTCATTGCATTCACTTAAGCGCAAATACCCTTAGGAAAGGTATTAATCCGCCTATTCCTTCCAGTTATGGGTTAAATAACAGGACAGATTGGGTTCTATAGCCTTGGTCGGCAACCAGTCTACTGCAGAAAGCAACCTACTGCGGGATAATCTTCTGCCCAGTCAGTCATGTCTCTTTCGCGACATGGTTCCCAAGCGTGTATCACGTATGGCACTCAACTGACTGACTGATTTCTTAAACTACTCGAGTGAAACCGGGCCAAACTGCTAGTGTCTCATAAAGACGAGATATCGTAAAAATAATATTTAAATAAAAAGATAATAACAACTGATTGTCCGAAAAAGTCAATAGCTTCCTGTGCAGAGATCGATAAACACTGTGCGGCCAGTGAAAGAAGATTAAAATAGGTGAGGATTGTTATTTAAAAACTTCATAATATGTGACACTCTTCAGCTTTTACTGTCGTACAGCACGAAAAGAACTGATGTTATGAAATGCCTTTTTCTTTACGTCGTTGGATCGTATGGCTGGCCGACATTTTGCCGACAAAGTTCAGAGGGAAAATACTGATTGCGAGCGATGGTTTCAGAAGTGGGCGGAGATTGTTACTTGAGAATATTTCGAAATTTGATCTGCGTTCTTCAGAAGTCTGGGAGTAATTCTTGCGAAAAGACACCTCCACCTACGCGCAGAATAGAAAAACTCGTTCAGAAAATGTCGTGCACAGAGAGAATGACGGTTTACTAAAAGAACAGTGCCTTTTGTTACGACAATAAAAGAAATACCAATAAAAAAAAAAGAAGCGTGACGCACGGAGTGGGAAGTTAGAGTAACACTGACCAGAAGATGCTCATGAGAACAGAATCTATGCAGTTAAATATCATTGTATATAGACAACAACAAAAGAAATATTTGAATGCTCCATGCACTCGAAATCAAAGTAAAAGATTTATCATTGGTAGGAGCGGATCTAATCGTAAACAATTTCAACTTACGTGTGAGTGCGTGTGTTTAAACTTTGCAATATTTATAGGGGTAGGGAACTCAATAACAAAAACGTGATTTTGTATGTGCCACTTACACGTGGTCAGTCAATTAAGAGCCATACGTGATACACGCTTTGGGCGATCATGTCTCGAAAGAAACATGACTGACTGAGCAGAACATTATCCCTCAGTAGATTGCCATTGCTTTCTGCAGTGGACTAGTTGCCAGCCAAGGCTATAAAACCCAATCTGTCCTGTTATTTAACCCATAACTAGAGGGAAGAGACGGATTAATACCTTTCCCAAGGGTATTTGTGCGTAAGTGAATGCAAGGAATTCAACCTGGAACTCGAGCTCGGCTCCTCGATTTGTCGTTCTGAGTCGATATCCATTGCACCACAACGCGTATCCAGTGTACGTGTACATGTGGTACAAGGCCGAAAGTATGGGGTACCAGTGAGAATCGGACTCACTACTCAGCTGTAATAGATTCTTGCGAACCATTGCAACATGTCGATGTCACCCCTGCCGAAAAAAAAAAATAACATTACACACTCTTGTAGAAATTAATTGAAACAAAACGAATAATCTCTTCTTGTGATCTTTCAGACTTTCCCTAATCACGTATACTTCGTCTCTTGGCGTCGTTTTTTCTCTTTTGACTGCCTTTTCCTTTATATTTTGGACTGATTATTTGTTTCTTCGCCTTGATGACACAACTGACTGTTTAAAGGCTGACACCAACAATAATCGCGATTTCATTGTAAGGCTTGACAGTGTGTTCGTGCAACGTTACAATTTTCGTACGCTTCCAATGAGTGACGACATCATAGACAATAGTCTTAGGACAACTAATCGATAATCAAGACAATAGTGTCTGGGCGTCATAAAAATCTGATGCAATCACTGATGACGCAATATTTTTCAACGCCAAACAAATTTCATCATACACCCCGAAAATAGATTCTTATTATTGCACACCACTGCAAATGACATAATCTGAGAAAAAAATAAAAATCGATTACACCCTGCCACTCCAGTGGGTCTAAAACTGACCGTCTGGTGAAAGAAAGGAAACTAAAGCAATTGTTTCATTTAATTTGCACAAGGGTGCATAATATTGATTTTCTAGGCCTAGCTTTGATGTGACGCAAAGCTGGAAGTTTGAGTCACACTGTGAGGATCGATCTCACTACTCAGCCCTTAATTGTTCTAACTAGACAAGCTTGCTAACCATTACGCCACGTCGAGGTACCCACATATAGTGCTTTTCTAAGCGTAGCTTATACGTGGCAGAAGGCCGAAACCACGGGGCACCCAGTGAGGAACAAACTCACTACAATATTAGAGCGTTTATAGATATAGAGTGAGGATATAAGAAGCAACATTACATTGTGTCTGACAATTTCACGCTTCACAGACTTTTAAATCGATTGTCACTACACCTTTAGTGATGTATACAATTTAGAAGTAGTACAAACAAATGGGGAGCCGAGTTCGAATTCCATGCATTCACTTACGAGCAAATATTCTTGGGAAAGGTACTAATCCGTTTCTTCCCTCAAGTTATGGGTTAAATGACAACCACTCTACCGCAGAAAGTAATAGCAACCTATTGCACGATTATCTTCTGCCAAATCACTCATGTCTCTTTGAAGACATGATCGTCTAAGCGTGTATCACGTATAGCCCTTAACTGACTGACAAACAAATGGGTTAACAGGTCACTTTTTAAAAGAGTGCTCGATATTTAGTAGAGTAATATTTATAGTAGTATTTTTTACATAAGTGTTTATAATAAAAACATTATATATATATATATATATATATATATATATCCAGGTGAAGAGGACTCAAGGTTTTACTACTTTGAGCACACCGGCATTTATTTTATTATAAACAGTGCTCAATATAATAAATATCATGAAGCTTAATATAATCATATAATTATGAATTAATTGTACATTGCGACTCGGAAATTTCTATGCTTCGAGATAGATTTTCTTCATCAGGCAATGTTGCCTGATGAAGAGAACGATATTTCTGTTGCTTTGAGTATCTTCTTTCTCTTTGAAGAAGTTGTTAAAATTATCCATCATTCACTGCTATATAGGATTAGATGGCAGCGAATGCTGGACAAAGATGAAGATTGATTGGTTGGTTGGTTGGCTTTTTATGGGGTATCAATTCTTTGCGTGTTATTTAAAGCCAGAAAATATTTCTAGATTCTAAGAATTTTGGCGAGAGATAACGGTTTAGTGATACAAGTTTTACTATGTAATAATTACTAATTAGTCTATAGCTAGAAAATAGGTGTATTCAGGTCTTTCCCAATAATATTTGCGCATAAATGGGTATAACAAACCCAGCTAGAATTGGATACCGGTTCTCCGATGAACAATTCAGAGCCAATATCCCTTATACTACCAAGATTCCAGCCCTTGGTTTTTCTAAGCGGTAAACCATCTAGGTACTGACCCGGCCCGACGTTAATTTACTTCGGTGATCCTACAGAAACCGGTGTTTCAACGTGAGATGACCATAAGCTCAGAAGATGAAGACACTTGAAACAACAGATATGTCGTTCTACAGAAGGATGATGAGTATGAAATCGGTGGGAGGATGAGGACAAATTAAGAAAAATGGAAACAAAAATAATATATAATGAGGAAATAAGGCTTGGAGAATATGTTACTCATAAGACATAAATAAAGAAGTGTGGTGGTGTTTTAACGTAACTGAAGACGGAAACAAAACCTCTTTAATAGGCTTTACAGAACTAATTTCGCAACACAAGAGCATGCAGTAAACGCAAGAGCAGGTAAACAAAATGCCTAAGAAAGAAAAGAACTCAGCCTTTTTAAAGGAAAAGGAACGTGTGCAAAATCACGTGCAATAGAAATTTTTACGAAAATATAACAATCTCCCCCCACTAGTAAGAGAGATTGCAAGGTGGGTGTATATATTATTTTATTTTATTTATAAGTCCAGTCGCTGAACTGGTCTACGAATCCTGCTAGACCGCCGCGGGGGCAGTTCACTATTCTATTTTGTGATCGTATAAAGTGCCAAAAACGTTGAACCCTAGGGTGTATTAATGAACTGTGTATGGTCCTTAGCTCCTCCAAGGAGGAAGCAGCAGCACCACACACTCTCGACAAAGCATCGGCAACGGTGTTTTCACTTCCGGGACGGTGTTTTATATCGTACGAGAACGGGAGAAGCTCCATTTTCCACCGAATGATTTTATCATTTTTAATTTTTCCTCGGTTAGCTGGCTTATACATAAAAGATACGGCTTGCTGGTCTGTTATGATAGTAAAGTGCTTCCCAACAAGGAGGTCCCTCCATTTTCGGACACATTCAACTATCGCGTAAGCCTCTTTTTCAACTATGTGTAGTCGTATTTCAGATGGGCTTAATGATCGGGAAAAGAATGCTACAGGCCTATCAGCCTGTAAGAGAGTGCCTCCTATAGCTTTCTCTGAGGCATCGGTTTCAATAGTAAATGGTAGTTCGTCGTCGATAACCTTTACAGATGATTCGGCAACGTCTTTCTTAAGTTTTCCGAAAGAATTCACAACTATAGGAGGCATGGGAAATTGTTTATTTTCAACCAGGGGACGAATTTTGTGTGAATACTTAGGTATCCATTTCGCGTAGTAAGAAAACATACCAAGGCACCTCTTTAACGAATTTGAATCCGAAGGAGGAGGCATTTGCAAAAGAGGTTTCAAACGCTCAGGGTCAGGTTGAGTAGTTCCGTCACAGATTTGGTATCCAAGCAAATTGATAGAACGAAGCGAAAACTTTGATTTTTCTCGGTTTATTTCGAGGTTGTATGTTGAGGCAGTCTTTAAGAAACGTTCCAAGTTAGCGTCATGCTCCTCTTGAGTTTTACCACAAATAGTAATGTCATCAATGTAAGAAAAAGTTCCGGATAACTTATTTTCAGAAATAAAGGAATTCATAAATCGTTGAAAGGCAGAAACCCCATTAGTGACACCCATGGGTATTCGTTTGAATTGATACAAACGATTTCCAGCTTGAAAAGCCGTGTAAGGCCGATCTTCGGGACAAATTTCGATCTGGTAGTAAGCTTTAGACAAATCAATCGTACTAAAAATATGATACTGGGCAATTTGGTTTACGAGATCCTCAATCCGAGGCAAAGGGTACGCGTCAAGTAGTGTGAAACGGTTAATGGTTTGGGAAAAATCAACCACCAATCGTTTCTTTCTATTAGGCGACGAAGTCACAACAATTTGAGCACGCCACGGTGAATAGCTGGTTTCAATGACATCGTCTTCAAGCAGTTGAAGAATTTCTTTTTCAATAAATCGGGCATCCTCCGCACGGTAGTTTCGGGATTTAGTAGCAATGGGTCTGCAATCAGGGGTCAGGTTTCGGAACAATTTTACAGGGGCACAACTGATCCTGGTCAGCGCGCAGATTTTTAAAACTTCCTGAGATCCACCAAAATAAATAGTAATACCCCGGTGTAGTTTCAAAAACGGCATTCCGAGTATAATGTCCATACAGGAGTCAGGAAGCACAGTAAGGTCAATCTCTTTATATTCGCAACCATTGAAGAAAAAGTTCTCGGTGCAATATTCAGACAGTTTAAGGGAAACGGCGGATGATGCCATAGAAATTACGGAGTTCCGTTTTAAAGTGGGCAGTCTCATTTTTTTGACAATACGGGCACTGATAAAATTATCAGAACTGCCGGTGTCTATAAGGACAGTTAACTTTTTCCCTTTTAACTCCACAGTTTCGGTGATAGGAGGGCAACTATCACCACCTTTAGCACGGGCCCCTATGATAGCAGAAGAAGAACGTGAATGTGTCGGTAGAGTAGAACGGCAAACTTTAGAAAAATGCCCGAGTTTACCACAGCTTCGACATACCTTATTGCGGGCAGGGCAGAGGCGGCGGTCGTCCTTAAAGTGACGTCTCCCTCCACAGTTGTAACACTTGCCACGAACAGGAAGGGCAGGAGAGAACAGTACAGAGTCACACTTCATTGGAGAATCAGTTAGAGCAGAATTTTTAGAAATACCAGTGGCCTCCTCGGCAGAATCGGTCAACACATTTTTAGTTCCAGTAATAGAAGTAACGGCGGCTGCTCCAATCTGGGTGGCATACGATTCCGCGCGAAAGTGAGCTTGTTCTAAAGCCCTAGCACATTGAGTAGCTTCTGCGAGAGTTAGAGTGTCAGTTTCAAGGAGCCTAGCACGTATCAATGAGGACCGAAGACCACGAATAAATGCATCACGGACAGATTCATCCCTGTAAGTGGTGGCCGTTACGTCTTTAAAGCAACAGTCAGCGGCAAGTCGATTCAAGGCCTGAAGGTATTGGTCGACAGACTCGCTTTCTTGTTGCAAACGCGTAGAAAGCAGATGTCTAGCATGAATAACACTTGGAGACTTGTCGTAGACACCTTTCAGTAAGTCAACAGCATGTTCAAAGCCAGAACAACCCTCGATAACGTCAGCAACAGTGGGACCGATGTTTAAATAGAGAACTTCGAGTTTATCAGGGTTTAACGAAGCAATAGTTGAGAGGTAGTAATTAAAGTTACGATACCATAATCTCCAAAGCTTGTTGGCCTGTGGGTCTGCCGAGGAAACATCAAATTTGTCCAGGCGAATTATTTTCTCCATGAGGAAAATAGAAAATTAGTTCTGTAAATTGTGGTGGTGTTTTAACGTAACTGAAGACGGAAACAAAACCTCTTTAATAGGCTTTACAGAACTAATTTCGCAACACAAGAGCATGCAGTAAACGCAAGAGCAGGTAAACAAAATGCCTAAGAAAGAAAAGAACTCAGCCTTTTTAAAGGAAAAGGAACGTGTGCAAAATCACGTGCAATAGAAATTTTTACGAAAATATAACAAGAAGGAAACATGATTTAAAGTTACATGAGATAAGAAGTTGTGGAGAGTTATGATCATCCACATCCTGAAGTTATATAGCAAATGAAACGTCTAATAAAAATTTACATTTCCCTTATGGAACAAGAATGTGAACATTATAATCATTATTAGTCAGAGATTCTATCTAAACCTCTATTTGTTAGGATATCTCTTAATTGGATGTGCTTTGTGGTAGAGTGGATATCGGCTCGGAACAAGAAATCGGAGAGACGAGTTCGAATTCCAGTTGAATTCCTTGCGTTCACTTACGCACAAATACCTTTGGGAAATATATTAATCCGTTGCTTCTCCCTTCGGCTATGGTTCAAATAACAGGACAGATTGGGTTCTATAGCCTTGGTTAGCAACCAGTTTACCACAAAAAGTAATGGCAACCTACTGCGCAAAATTCTTCTGTCCAGTTAGTCATATCTCTTTCGACATGATCGCCCAAACATGTATTATGTATAGCACTAAACTGAACTGTCGTTAAGCTACGCAAGCAACACAAGAGTTTGAATACAGGTCACGAATTTCATTTTAACCCGTATTAAATTAAACTGACATTATGATTAATAAATCATTTTTTAAAATTCAAAAAATAAAATTCGACCCTTAAAAACATTCCAACAAGATGATTTTTTATTGTAAACCAATTAAAATAAAACATTAAATTGCTGTTTATTATTGTTTAAATTTGAGATAAACAAGTAACCTGATCCAATTAAAGTAAAAACTTAAGAAATCATATTCATTATTTGATTTATTGATTTGTTTATTTACTATTTGTCTATATTTCTAAGATGAGGTAGTATTTACATTATTCGGACTATTGTCCTCATCTTTGTTGCCATTTGCACAACGTTTCGGCCGTTGTACGCTCCGGCGTTCTTCAGGTACTAAGAATTTCGAACCGAACCCTTTATTACAATCACTGGGACATATGAACTCCATTCCTTGCTTAGTAATGCCTCTAACCCTGCAAGTTACTTGTTCACCACTGCTGTAGCCTGGTATTGAACACACAACTCGAAGAGTCATGTCAGGAACTAACCAACGTCTATATCCACTGGGCCATGGGTCCTTAAGGATATAGTCGTTGGTTAGTTCCTGTGACTTGACCCAAAGTGTTGTGAGTTCAATACCAGGCTACAGCAGTGGTGAACAAGTAACTTTCAGGGTTAGAGGGGGATAACCCATGACTTCCAATCGCGGGTTTACACAATGAATGAGGATGATATACCCCAGTAATTTTTTAATCGAAGCATTTTGAGAAGATAATAATGATTTACTCATACAATTCCTACTAATTAACTAATCTGGGAAAACGAGAAGAGGTGGGTTCATGCCTTTCCCATGGGAATTTGCGCGTAAGTGAATATAACGAACTCGACAGGAATTAAAACTCGGTTCTTCGATGTTTAATTTCATGCCGTTATTCTTTACACCACCCGAACATTGAATCTTAAAGCACCTGGTAATCCCAAGCGGTCACCCATCTGGGACTGACCGGATTCGATGTTTCTTACTTTCGGTGATCATACGGGAACCTATATTTCAAGCTGATACGGCCGGAAGCCCTTATACAGAGTGACACCAAAAAAACGTGAAATTTTTAAATGTGTATTGGCAGACATGAGCAAGTGGCAGCACTGCGAAACAGTGGCCTCACGAAGTAAGCACTCTGCCATTTCAGTAACCATGGATCAAGATGAATTTCTAAGCAAGTTATGGATGTCAGATGAGGCCCATTTTCATCTCATAGGTTACGTGAATTAGCATTATAGGGCAGACACAAATCCTAATTAAGTTCATGAGCGCCCTTTACACGCTAGTAAGGTGAGAGTATGTTGCGCTGTTTCATTACATGGGATCATTGGACCTTTTAAAAAAAAATGAACAGGGGATCTCAGACACTGTCACTGTCTCAATAGCAGATTTCAAGAATGCATTCGTACAGGAGGACGCCATCTACTGGACGTAATGTTTAAAAAATGAAAATTCGATCATTGTTTTTTAAATGGCATGTTTCTATTACTTTGAATAAAATATTTTTCTTCCATTACTCTTGGTTTTATTGAGTTGTTAAAAAGTTACCGTTTTTTTTTTGGGGGGGGGGGTCACCCTGTACACAGGATGATCTTGTTTTAAATCATATTTTAAACAAGAATTTAATATGAACAAAAATAACTATTTATTTACAAAGAACTTATATCACGACATAAGAATTTTTAAAAACTTATTAAATCTTAATTTTAAAACATTTAAATTAGCCGAAATAAAACAAGTAATCAGCTTTAACGAATGACTTAGAATGATTTTGTCACTATGAAGTAGTTTTGGAAAGGTTTTAAAGGTGCCCTTGACAGACAAATTCTAAAATTAACTCAGGTTTGGGAATATTGCTAAAAACTATTCAGGATTCGTTTGAAATGAAATGCTGAATGACAGTTATTTTAAGTTGAAACTAGTAACGGAATATATTTCGGTAACGACTATCTCAGAGAGCATTATTTATTCCCACAGAGACCGCTTCGAAGATCATAATTTCTTTACAGATTAAAATAGATTTTATTACTTATTTCTATAAAGGTTACCTCAAGGAAACATGAAAACATGTCTTGGATGATACATAAATTTCTTTGTAGAATTTCACTCATTTTCCTATTTGTCAAAAAAGGAATTTCTTTTTTTTTGCATTTATCAATTTTATGAAGAAAAAGATGGCCATATTCGCAATCCGATCATCAATCACCATCTTCTTTTACTTCACTTTTCTCTCACTAATGTTTATTCATCTTTCACTCTCAGTAACCCTTTCTATCTTAGTGGCTTTATCGCCTACATTGGGATAGAAGTGAGAAAATAATATTTATAAAACTGCTGAAACGTTTTCCATTTATTAAATTTAAAAATGATGAACAAATGTCATTCTACAGGAGGATATTGAGAAGAGTTTTTCTTCAAAAACATATTACTGGTATTTTTACTTGGAAAAAATAGTTCTATAGTTTTATAATCTTCTGAGGCAGTGTTGAGGTTAACTATTTGTCTTTAGTTGGGACCCTAAAAGATTCTACCACTCTAGGTTAGGGTGAACCTGGAAACAACAGCAATTAAGAGGTGGTTCCTCGCTCCTCAAGATCTCCCGATCAGTGAGCTTGCTGCCAGAGGACAGGCGGTTGGATAGTAAGATTCCTTATAATTGGTTGCCAAACCAAAAGATAAGTCCTGGAGATATTATAAAATGGCTGAATACTTTTCAAGCAGCCTTTGTATGAGTTCTTGGGATAAACTTTGAAATGAAGAAACGTGAAGTAATAGAAATGTCTTTCTACAGAAGGATTTTTAGAATAAATCATTGACTGACCATGCGAGCAATTACGAAGTTTTCGTTAAAATTAAAAAGAAAAAAAAACTTTTATACTTAACATCAAAAAGAGTTTAAATGTCTTAAGTGTATAATGAGGAAAGAGGGCTTGGAAAACTTGAGGCTCACAGGAAACATTGAAGTTAAGAGTGACAGAGGAAACAATGCATAACATATCTAACGAGCTTGTGTAAATGACTGGTAGAAGAGTGTTTGAGAGAAATAACCAAAAGACAAAATTTACTAAAAGCTTCAAAGAACAGGAAATTGTGGAGAGCCATGAACGCCAACACTCTGGAGGGGCTAGGTACATAGAAGAAGAATCGTGTTTTAATCGATGTTAATAACAAAATTTGAAAGACTACTGATAAATAAGCATTTAATAATCTTTCAAGTGGCACAATGTTAAATATTTGCAGTACTTAACGAGGAATAAGATTATCATGAGAATTTCGTTCTAGATTTCGACAGCAGAAATGTTAGATTGTCTACGAAGTGGAACATGGAATTATTAGGAAATTCTGTGTTATGTGTTTTTCTCATTATAAAAAGGAATGTCATATTTTAGATGTAAATATACTCAACTACAAAATTTGGTAGAGACAACAATTGCTACCACGACACAGATAAAAAATGACATAGCAATGCTACCCTGTGCTCAGTGGCATATAAAAAAAAAAAGTGCTATACGACAAGGTCTACTCATAAAATATCCAACTATTTAATTTTCTTTTTTTTCTGTGCCTTGTATTTTCAAGACTTAAGCGATCATGGCTTTCCACGTCTCTCAATCCCTAGTGGCTCTTAGCACGCTTTCTCTTGTTACACCACGCAATCCCGTTTTGTCATCCACCTGCTCAGGCCTTTCAAATATGTTATCCGCTACTTTCCCCCGGTCTCTTTTCCCCCCTCTATCTGGCCTGTTAGTAACAGGTTCTCTAAGTCCCCCTTCCTCATTTTATGTACCAGGAACTTTAGCTGTCTCTTCTTGATGCTCAGTATTAATTTCCCTTTCGTTTCCATCCTTTCCAAAACCTCATCATTGCTCACATGTTCGATCCATGATATTCGCAGCATCCTTCTGTAGAACCACATTTCAATTGCTTCAAGTTTTTCCTTCATCTTTGATTATATTGTTGAGCATTCACTGCCATATTGAAAAACTGATATCCTATAGCAATCTAGTACTCTTTTCTTTTTATTTCTAGCGAAATTTTCCTATCTCTTAATACTCTCTTCAACTTCTGGAACGCGTCCTTTGCCATGCCAATTCACCTTCGGATCTCTGCGTCACACTTTCCGTCTTCTGTTATAACACTTCCCAGGTATTAAAATTTTTGTACCTGCTTGATTTTAGTATCCCCCACCTGCATTTGACATATTGGGCTGCCCTTTTTAGTGATGACCATGCATTCGGTTTTCTTGCAGTTTATTTGTAGTCCTTTTTTGTCACTCTTCAGCTACCTTCTGCAGGAGGTCTTGTAGTTTCCATTCCATGTGTGCTATCAGCACCATATCATCTGCGTACCTTATGTTGTTCAAATTGTGGCCTCCGATAACAAATCCTGGCATAACATCTAGGGTCCTCAGAATAGTTTCGCTGTACAAGTTGAATAGATCCGGTGAAAAAACAAATCCTTGTCCTACGCCCCTTTCTATCTTTGTATGTCTGCTGAATTTGTTACATGTCCGTATGCGGGCTGTTTGCTGCCAGTAGAGATTCTTGATTACTCTTGTCTTTTCCAAATATGTCGAGGCTGCTGAGCATCTCCATCAATTATTTAAAATCTACCTAGGACAATGGAACCTTACACTTCCGTAAACTAGTACCCCTTGGCCAACGCCGACTTATTCCAGATTTTCGTTTAGTCGAATCCACTATCTTAAATCCCCCTTTAATTGGAGATTTTACTTTCAGTTAAAAGAAAATTTACACAATAACGTTTTCTTGAATGTGAAGATGAAGATCTACTGAGGCAAACTGTAAAAATACTACACAAACGTGAATAATGACAGTTGTAATTAAAAAAAGAGACGCTCCAGAAGAAGAAGCGACGTGAGAAAAAATGACTTATCTTAGAAATGTCCACGCGTGTGCGCGTCGTGTTAATTGCAAATAGAAAACCAACATGGCGGCGCACAGCGAATTTATGTTGGCTACTTCTCGCGACGTAACGAAAACTTTCGTTGTTCTTATGCAGATTACATGACCCTAAGCTGTATAAAAGGAAGCCGTTTCTTGAACAACGGGGAGGGGGTAGGAAGAAAGTTAAAGCCGTGCGTACGGATCGTGCTTAGGAGTGACTCACGCTATTTGACAATTGAACTTAACATTCGGAGCTACGAGAATTCGTGTGAGTTCTCAAGGTAGGAGGAGAGCGTTCGTTTTTGGAACGCTGGTCGGTCTTTTTGAGTTGGCTGAGACAGGGACAGTTAGAAAGCGATTATTTGGATCAGCTTCTTAACAATGACCAGTTGCATTTTATGATAAATGTGACGGTCACACATTACTCAAACTCATTCACTGGAGTTTCAATGTCAACACTTAATTTTCCTGGATACATTATGAATTTCATTTACAAAAATGTATTGCTGGAAATTTTTTTCTTCTTCAAAAATGTATTGCTGGCATTTTTATTACGAAAATATAGGTTTTATAATTTCATAATTTTCTGACGGCTGTTTAGAGGGTTAACTATTTGCCTATAGTTGAAACCCTAAAAAATTCTAGCACTCTGTGTTAGGGTGAACCTGGAAACAACAGCAATTAAGAGGTGATTCCACGCTCTTCAAAAACTCCCGATCAGTGACTTTGCTGTCGGATGTAGTTCATCGTAAAACTGCACACAGGCTTTGTATGAATTCTTGGAAATTTCCAATTTAAAATGAAACAAAAAAAACTAAGATTCTGGCTGAAGAGCAGATTTATCTATTTGATTATAATGTACATCTGGAAACAAAAAAAATTCAAATTGTATTTAATATATTTTGTATATATGAAACTGCTAAAAACATCGAAAAATATTTATTAACTAATAAATTGTTCGATGGACAAAGTTTGTAAAATGATGAACTAAGTAAGGGACTCGTTTTGTATCCCATTAACATCTCGTCCATCCCTAAAGTTGGTATGAATTACATCGTATTTTAAAACACTGGGGTGGCCTAATAATTATGGCTGGTAGTGTGTGTATATATATATATATATATATATAGTCATCCACAGACAGATCTGTTTCGCTGTATCACAGTTCATCAGTACGATTAGACATCCGATTAGCCAGGATTGTGTGTGTGCATACACTACAGTAGAAAAGTTTGAAGTAACCCTTGTAAATTTTTAAATTGTTCCCAAAAGTACTCGTTTTGTACATTTAATAAACAAATACGATACATGGTTATACATGGTCTAAAAAATGAAGAAAGAACCCAGACCTGATTCTTTTTATTAAATGTTATTATGACAAAAACTTTTTTAAAAATTACTTCATGATTAAATTTTGCTCTTGTCAAATACTCTTCTTTAGCCTCACAGGTTTTGGCATTCGTTGCAAAAATCTATCAAAGTATTGCTGTAATAATTGATTCCATTTTTTCTATTCTTTTTTTTCTAAGAGCTTTTTTTTTATTATTTTGAAGGAAAGGTTTCATCCCATGATAATCCTGGGGGGGGGGGGAATCAAACTTTTGAACTGTTGTTCTCGTTCTATGAGTCACGCCTCTTCCGAGTGTCTTAGTTATCTCCCTTTAACTCAACTCTCTATGTTTTTGTTCACTGCAGCTGTAACCAGGTATTGAACGCACAACTCTTTGGAACAAGTGACTGGGTTTAACGAACGGAGTGAATTACATTATAGTGCTCTTTTTCTCACAGAAGGTGGCCAACTGACTACTATAGTATGCATCGACACAGTCAAAAACAAACATGCGCGAAATTAAAAATATAAAATAGTGACAATTTGCCAATCGCACCATATATATATATATATATATATATATATTGCAAATTTCTAGACCAGTTACTTCTTGTTAATTTTCTGCTCAGGTTAGGGTCCATCTTGACACGCGTTCTGCTTTCCCGTCTATGAAAAATGGCTTACTTCCGCTCCATCATATTTCTTCTGTTATTTACAGATTTATCTGTAATTGTGATAATTACTACATTGGAAGAACGTCACAGAGATTGGATTGTAGAATAAAATAGCATGTGCCGCTAAGAATTCTCAAAACGGATGTCAGTGCGGCTCGACTTGTGAACACTTCCGGGTCAGCCATTGCTGAACACCTGATAAGTAGGAGAAATTGTGTAAATGGCTTCAGTGTGGACCTGTTCACTGTGTTGTCTGTTTCACACTCTACATTCCATTTACAGGCATTGAAGTCGATATACAAGGAAACCAAAAAAGTTCTGTCCGTTTTTTTATTAGTCATTAAATGAAGTTGAAATATATACAAAATGCGTGTAGCAATTGTTTTCAAATTCGGACAGCCGGAAGTAGGAACATCAGACGTTATAAAAATCACGTGCACCGTTCCCGGCCATCAGTTATAAGCCAGACAGCGGTGGGGAAAATAGAAGTGTCTAGAAATCTCGTTTGGGGCTGTTTGCTTTACGACTTCAAAGTGGGCTTATTAGCAGTTGCATCAAGTCGCCTCATACGTCAAGCGTCTGGAGATAGTGCTGTGGAATAACGTACTGCAAGGCGTTGGTTTCGAAAATTCAAGTCGGGAGATTTGTCTTTCCATGATGAGCCTCGCACTCGACGACCACAGGTCTTGAATGACGGTGTCCTGAAGGCGGCCATTGAAGAGGACAGTAGTCTAACGTGTGGTGAACTTGCAAGACAGCTCAACGCTGTTGGAAGTCTACAATAGACAATGAGTGGCAGCCTGTGTATCGCCGCTTTCTCGTCACTCTACCGCATTCTTATTCAATCGAGTGCTTACCTCTGATGAAAAGTGGGTTCTGTACGAAACTCCCAAGCCTTCCAGACATTGGTTGTCCCTCACACTGTAAGTAACCCACGCAAGATTATGCTTTATGTCTGGTGGGCCTATGCTCGCAGCAATTGAAAGGTGTGCAACAGGCATTGCGACAGAAGGAGCCAGCACTGATGAATCGCAAAGGTGTGCTTTTCCTCCATGACAACTCCAGGCCGCATGTCGCGCGAGTGGTCAGGGATACCATACAGCAACTTGGGTGGGAGACTTTGTGCCATCCACCTTATTCACCTGACCTTGCGTCATCCGATTGCCACCTCTTCCACTCCCTGGATAATCATCTTCATGGGAAATCCTTCACCAATGAAGCAGACTTGCGCAAAGACCTCACGGACTTCTTTGCGTCAAAACCCTCCGAGTTCTACCGTAAGGACATTGAACAACTGGAGACACGTTGGCAGAAGGTGCTGGATGCCGATGGCGATTACTTCGAAGACTAAATATAATTTACACATACTGTGAAGTGTTTTATGTTTTTCCTATAAAAACGAACAGAACTTTTTTTCGTTACCTTGTATATTAGGACCAGGACCAGGACCTCGTCTCTCTGCAAACAGAGAGAATGTGCTATCGGATTCCATATTATTACTATTTAGTACATGCACGTACCCTCCCCATAATTTTTCCCCAGTAAGTCATGATTCATTTTCATCTTTCAATATTTTAACTGTTGAAAAAGTGAATTTAAAAAAAAAACAGTTGAATAGGGATTAAAACCGGTCGGTCGTTTTCGTATTTCTTATACCATCTATTGTTATTCTATCATCTATAAATGCCTGTAAGTATGAAATTGACTTTATTTCTTGCCATTATAAAATGTTGTGCCTATAATAATTTGTTTATATATATATATATATATATATATATATATATATCAGAACAAATAGAGTAAAAATCCAAAGTTCGTACCATCTACTTTTTTAAAAAATGTGGTCCATACAAAGTAGAACAATATATTATTAGAAGAAATTATGAATGATTACAATAAAAACATTTGTACATTTTGAAATCATATCTAAATTTAAACTTATTTATAAATGGAACTTTGTGTGTGTCAGTCCGTTACCTATAGACTCCAAAACGGCTGAACCGATTTTCTTGAAAATTTACACAGTTGTACGATAAGCGTCTACGAGTGTTTTTAGCTAAGTTTTGTGTTGAGGTACGCCCGATAAATATCGAAAATCGATAATCGAAAATATCGGGTTATAGGAGGAGTGGTCCGATTTTAATCAAATTTGATACACACATAGACAAAGACATAAGAAACGATATTCAGAAGTTTCAAGGTTTGAGTTCTTACAATAGCGCAGAAAATCGATTATATATATATATATATATATATATATATATATATAAGGAAAGATGTTTGTGTGCGTGTCTGTTTATCTGTCTGCATGTCCTTTATACAAATCCACAATTTTTATCCGATTCTCAAACTTCACACAAATATTCTTTAGGCTGTGTCTGAGCACCAGGACCATGGATTAGTTTTAAAGTTTTTATTACACCCAAGTAATGCCGGCCTATACTGCTAATATATATATATTATTTAAAATGATAAAATTATCCTCGATGATGCGCATGTGTAGTCGTACCATCATAATAAATTTAGTTTGATGAAGTCCTGAAGGACGAAATGCGTCACAAATAAACTGTTTCTATTTTGTTCTACATTTTTCCTAGTATTGTTATGTGTGTGTCTTTCTATATATGCATATATAACACATTTGCATTTACCCATACATGTGCACGTGCCAGACCATGAGGAGTGAAACAAATTCACTTTCTACTGGATTCTCCAGCCAATGTGGCTCACTGCCAGACCAAAGTAGTGTGTGTATCACTGTCTGTTGAAAATTTTTCAGGGCATTAGAACAAATGATTTATCGTATTGCCACGCCCTGTTTGGGATGGGTCCAATAAAATTTATTATTTTTACGAGGATTTGCTTGCCGTCATTTTCGCTTCGTAGCATTAGCCTTGGAACCCAACATCACCAGTGAACTAGATTTTCATGTGAATGTTTTATAAAAAAAAAGAAAACAAAACGAAACAAAACAAAAACAAATTAAAATAAACAAAACGAAACAAAACAAAAACAAAACATCCGCTTGCTCTCCGATAACCTCGGCTATTGCCAAGGATGCCTCCATAGGAAGTTAATAACGCGGCAGTGGTAGCGATGATCGTCAAATGCGTTAGTTTTCATCGGCTAAATGTCAGACTGACCTGTTCTTTCATTACAAGACTTGCATTTAAACTTCAAACTACTGCTAGCATACGAACAAGAAATAACTTCGACAGGTATGCAAAATTAGAAAGGGATGTAAGACAAGGATGTGTCTTCTCATCAGACCTATTCAACGTATATAGCTAGAAAATTTTGAGAGAACTACAAGTCCTGCTATGATTCGTCATTGGAGGCTATAATATGAATTATATAGAGTATGAAGACGATACAGTGATGATAGCAGACACGAAAAGGAAACTACAGGATTTCTTACAGAAGGTAGCTGAAGAAAGGGAAAAGAAAGGACTAAACATAATCTACAAGAAAACTGAATGCAGGATAATTAGTATAAAGAGAAGCCCAAAATGCCAACTACAAGTTGGGGATACTGAAATCAACCAGGCACATGAATTTAAATAGCTGGGAAGTGTTCTAACAGTGGACGAAATGTGCGATCCTGAGATTTGAATGCGTATTATCATGGCCAAGGGTGCATTCCAAAGGCTGGTTAGAGTATTGAGAAAGAGGAAGATTTCATTGGAAACAAAGAAGACAATGCTAGATTGTTATCTAATGACAATCCTTCAATATGGCAGCGAATGCGGGACCATCTCATCTAAACTTATTTATAAATGGAACTTTGTCTGTGTATTTGTATGTGCCCGTTTTCAGCCCTTTTATTTTAGTTTTTGCTTCGGGTTTGGCTCTAAGTAGGTAAAATTGTAGTTCTTAGTCTCAGCCATGATACCATTTACTCAGAGGACTTATTTAGCCTTCAAAATTCAGTTTACGACGAAAAAACTTATTTGATATCGATACTAAGAAATCAAAATTTGACTTACATCTATGCATTTTTCTTTCAGTCTATGGTTTCGCTTTAACTGGAAACAACTATTGCTTTTTTGTCTTTCGTGCCAACGTGCAAAGAGTCTGAGCTCCAGGACCATGGATTAGTTTTAAAGCTTTCATTACACTCGAACAACGCCGGGCTATACTGCTAGTCAAAGATAAATGAAAGACTTGAAACAACCGAATTGTGGTTCTACCGAAGGTTGCTGAGGATACCATGGACGAAACATGTTAGTGACCACGAGGTTTTGGAGAGGATGGAAAAGAAAAGGAAACATGCTTAAATACAGCTAAAGTTTCCGGGACATATAATTCAGGACGGGGGACTTGGAGAAACTGATACTCACAGAACAGATAGAAGGAAAAAGAGATAAGAGAAAGCAACAGATGGCATACTTGATGGGATTGAATTGATGACGGAGCAGGCTTTAGGAGGAGTAACCATAGAAAGGTTGTTAAAAGCTACAAAGGATAGGGAGTTGTGAAAGCTATGATCGCCTACGTTCTGAAGGGACACGGTACATAGAAAAAGCTAGACAATTTCTTTAAAATGAATATGCTTTTGAGAATAATTAATTTTTCAAATTTTTTTCTCCAATTTTTTATTTTTTAAAATTATTTTTTAATAACAGCAACAAAGATGAAATTGCATCATCTTTGTCGCTGTTATTTAAAACTTACGGCCGTAGTGTCTTTAAGGTGCCTGTCGATCTGGGTAACTTAAAGAATTTCAAACTGAAACCTTTTACGAGGAAGAGTGTGCATTTTCAGTGATATCTCATCTTCTTGTTTAGGACTTGTAGTTAATTTAAGTCGCCAGTCGTTTGCAATGCCTGAAATTAATTGAAGTACTTGGTTTCAATAAACACTCTTTGTTCGCCCGACGTCACACCAACCAAAGTTTTTTTTTGCTTGTCCCACACCCGTCTACCGCATAGACTCGCATTTTATGCTTGCGTCGAGGGAACTACTATTTGCATACGAGACAATTCTCACTCGCGCGGGACTTATTATTTTATAAATTCAACTTGGTTCGTATCTTTTTAATTTTTCATTGTACATCTACGGAAGTCGAAATAATCCATTTCAGTTTTAATGGTGGTCACGATCTTTCAGCAAGACCTAACACGCCGAGCCAATTCGCTTTTGCTAGAGGTAAGTCTTCTTGTTCCTCACAATACTACTCAGTTATTTTTCGCCTTGTGTTCACTGACTAAGTCTGTACAACCAAATTGAGGTTCAGGTGCCATGCTTGGGCAACCATGTTTCGAAAGACATGCCTGGCTGAGAAGAAGATTATCCCGCAGTAGGTTGCCATTACTTTCTGCGCTAGACTGGTTGCCAAACAAGGCTACAGAATCCAATCTGTCCTGTTATTTAACTCTTAGCTGAAAGAAAGGGACGAATTAATACCTTTCCCAAGGATATTTGCACATAAGTGAATGTAATGAATTCAACTGGAATTCGAACTCAGCTCTCCGATTTCTTGTTCTGAGCCGATATCCACTGCACCACAACGCACATCAAACCAGACTGAACTTGTTGAATATTGGTTAACTGTAGTTGATGTCAACGCAAGTAAATTAGTGTAATCATTTCACATGGAAAAAAACAACTGAGTGATTTAATGAAGATATATATAAAGTGAATAGAATCCAGTCATGAAAACGTGTTGGGTAGGTCCGTTATAGTAAAGTGGACTAACCCACATGCTGCATTACGCTCTCTCCTATAAATGAGGTAGATTAGCTGGTCTGTCTTAATACAAGGAGAAAGAAGGAGGCAGCCACGTTAGAAGGTAAGTCATTGGACTTCTACAGTTCTCAACCAAATTCCCAAACCAAAAGTTTAATCCACTAATCTATTGTTCTGTGGGACAATCTGGAATCTAGATCTTTGAATCTTAGATCTATGTTCAATTCTGCCTTTCGCATTTTAGCAATAAAACTGGACCCTGATGACTACGCGTCTTACGCCGATGAAACTTAATCGCAACTAGCCGAGAAAGACAATTTTTATGGAATATATATGTCTGTAAGTATATTTCAGAAGATTTGAAAATGTTTGATAAAACAATCCGTGAAAAGAAAAGCAAGGAACAAACTTAATGACTATCCCGATCAGCGTGTATCACTGGCTGAAACATCGACTTTCACTAGTACTCATTCACAACAGGAATCAATAACATGAAACGACACAAAAAGAATGCTTAACTCTCCGCTGGCATTATAAGGTATTACTGATACCATGAATTCTCAAACAGTCCATTTAAAATGAAGGTATATATATATATATATATATATATATATATATAGATATAGATATAGATATATCCTTCTCTTCCTTAGACGAAAAATTTTCCAGGGTGCCGTTGTCGAATCTTATCAAAATATCAACCTACACAACTGAATTATTTTCAAATATCTCCTTTCCCGAAAAAATTACTCCTATCTAAAGCCAACATACATAAATATAAAAAATTAAAAGAAAAACTGTTAAATTCATAACCTCCTGTTAATTAAAAAATAAAAAATAAACATTCGCTCACTTCCGCTTATTAAACATCAAATTATGTCACTTAGTATTCCTCATATTTTATCTTGGCGTTTCAGTTAATTTGATCAATATTTATAAGTGTTTCGAAAAAATGAAAAAAAAATGATTTGACTTTAATTTATAAATACTCGTTATAAAATAAAATCTTCACATTTTCCTTGATAAATACCGTCAGAGGACGAAACGCATCAATTAAGATAAGTTTCCTTGTCTTTATTCATATATCTTTTATTTCTATGTACAAATTGCTTTCAGTGTTCTTTCTGGCTCTCATAGGGTAAATAAAAATTTAAACAAAATGTTTTGTTTTAAAACATCGAATTAAAAGATCAATATAAAAAAAATGTATTTTCGAGTTTCAAAAATTAGCTTTGTTTACAGTAAACAAATGAAAATGTTTTTAATTCGCACAAATCAAATCGCACAGCTAAAAACACCTTGTCGTTAACTGACATATTCAGAAGGCTGCTTGACTAATTATGAAGACTTGACTTGCTAATTGCTAAACATTAAGTAAAAACATTTCGTGTAGTATTCAAACATCCCGAGATGCTAATCCACACGTGCGTGCGTGCACAACTCTAGAGAATGAACACACACACACATTATATATATATATATATATATATATATATATACACACACTCTAGCGTGTACGCATCGCTCATTCAGTAAAAATGAATTTGAGCACTCTAACTATTGGGCGCGTAATATGATATGCGCTAAAAAGACTGCCTTCTTCCACCGAACGCCCCGTGGCCCAGGGGTAGAGTCGCCAACTGACGCCACTGGGTTGTGTAGCAATCGGAGTCTAACCGTACTGATGAGCTGTGATACAGCGAAACAGATCTGTCTGCGGATGACAATAATATATATATATATATGAATATAAAAGGAAAACAGTCTGTGCACGCCTACATTTTTTAAAGCTACGCCATTCAATCTTTCTAGGGACACATATCTACAGGGAAGCCAGGTCGACACATACTTTTTGAGTTTAAGTTCAGCAATTTTCATTTTCGCACTTTTTGGTCAATAGTGCAGATTGTTTGCATTTGCTCTGTAAAACATAAGATCTTAAATGGTTGCTTGATTACGTCACAGAAATCAAATCACACGTGTCAAACGCGACTAAAATATCTTTTATTAAAAAAACAAAACAAAAAAAAACGAGCCTTTATATTTAACCCTCTAGGGCCATTCGTATCATATTTGATACAGTATGAAAACAAGCCTTGAAAGAAATATTTTCCTGAAAAATTTTTTAAGAGAAATATTTTATAAATTTCAAATGAAAGTAGTACTGACTGCTCAGTCAATGAATACCAAATGTTTCCTTATAGGGAAATACTGGATCAAATATGATACGAATGGCCCTAGAGGGTTAATTTTTATTCTGACGTTTTAAAAATTCATTTGGTCAACAAAAAAATGTGAATATTTTTCCCCGTAATTTTGAAACAAAAGCAATATTAAAAAATGTAGGCGAACAGTCACACACAGACTCACAGATTGCCTATATATATATTTTTTTTAAGTATCTGCAGCGAATTTAAACGTATTTGTTCATCCGGTGAAGAAATTAAAATGTTCTGAGTTGCACGGGAAACGCCGGCTATGATGCTACTATATATAGAAATATATATGCTTTGTTTGAACATTATTTTTAATCGATACTCATATGTAAATAGATATTTCTGTTAATAATCAAACAGTATTATATATATATTTCTACCGGCCTATGTGGATAGGGGTTGCAGGTTCGAATCCTGCCGAATGACACATTTTTGTAATAAAAATCTATCGTAAATAATCAGGGCGGTAGAAATAAATATATAATACGGTTTGATTATAAACAGAATATCTACTTAAATACGAGTATTGATCAAATATATATATATACCCCCGTTACACCCAATGGTGTGTAGAGTAGCAACTTTATGTTCTGTTTCCGTAACAAACTGTTTTTTATGGGTTAGGGTTGTTAGCTCAGCGTACAACCCCCAAACTTGAAGGATCGGTGGAGCATTTTTGGCCCTTACGTTTACAGCACCTGGTATTCTCAAGTTGTCACCCATCTGAGTACTGACTAGGCTCGATGTTATTTAACTTCGGTGATCAGACGAGAACCGGTGTATTCAACACGATATATATATATATATCATTCGTCAAAAGCTTTCTCATTTCAAATACGACTTCAAAAATGTTGATATATTCCCTAAAAAAGCATATCCTGAGGTACAATTAAGTGCTTATAGTCCTTGCTGAGACTTTAAAAAATATGATATGAAACCGAATACCACCCCGTCAAATATAAACTTCATGAAGTTGATGAAAATCCTGAAGGGTGATTTTTCTAAAAAAATAACAAAATCAGAAATAAAAATAAAAAACTGAGTAAACCATGATAAAAAAGTCCGAAACTTAAAAGCAAAGTTTTGTCATCAACATCTTTATTATTAAGAGGAAAGACCAAATGATTTTTTTTCATGATTAAATTATATTTGTAAGACTTTTTAGAACTTTCGAAATTTTGGGAAAAAATCTTGTTTTTCTTGCAATCAGCTGGTCGTGGTGATAGGGCCAAAAATTAATTTAGGAAATTTTAACATCTTTTTTATGGAGGAAAATACATAGATTTGGAAGTTCTTGCAAAAATCAAATGATCTTCTGATATTAACGAAACTTTGACTTTGGAATTTTTTGTAGTTATAGGTGGTAGTTTTCCCGTTTTCGGAAAGAAAATTTCGCCTTGAAAGATGAGGCTAGACGTGGTCGCCCCAAAAAACTTAATTCAGATGTGTTGAATGCCGCTGTTACTCAAAGACCTGATGATAACCTCAAGAGAACTTGCACACCAATTTAATGTACCCCCATACAACTGTGTCACGCCAACTGAAAAGAATGGGGAAAATTTCAGTATTCGGAAAATGGGTCCCGCACGAACTGTCTCCAGAGAACCTGCGATAACGTGTTTCTTGTTGCTAATCTTTGTTTTCACGACACCTTCAGACAACATTTTTGGGTAGGCTTGTTACAGGTGATGAGAAGTGCCATCTTGCCCCATCCTGCATATTCTCATGACCCAGCTCCCTCGGATTATCACTTATTTTGAGGATTACGTAACCATTTAGATGGCCTTAGGTTAACATCACGAGAGGAAATTGAACATGAGTTAGATTCATATTTCACATCAAACCTAAAGAATTTTACAAGCGAGGCATTTATAAGCTCGTTGACAGATGGAATAAGTTATAGATAACAAAGGTCGTTTTGTTACGAATAAAAATTAAAATAAACAGTTTTTCATTTTCAAAATGAAATTTTAAATCGGCAAAAACTTTTGCACTGACCTGATAGTTAAGAAATAGACCCCAGGAACCTTAAAAAAGATTTGACGATTAGAAACACGACTTCAAGTACAGTGATTTAAAAATAGAATTACTCCACAAATTCCTAGTCTAGTTTATCAGTTATCAAAACCAATGTAGTAGATTACACACACAAATATACACACAAATACACACGCACACACAAAACATGAAGTTGTCACCTTTAATAAAATGTACCAATAATCAGTTATACACGCTTGGGCGATCATGTCTCGAAAAAGACATGACTGACTGGGGACGAGATTATCCCGCAGTAAGTTGTCATTACTTTCTATAGCCAAGGCTATAGAACCCAATGTGTTCTGTTATTTAACCCATAACTGGAGTGACGAGACAAATTAATACCTTTCCCAAGGGTATTTGAGCGTGAATGCAAGGGATTTAACTGGAATTCGAACTCTGCTCTCCGATTTCTCGTTCCGAGTCGATATCCACTGCACTACAACGCACATCTCAGAAAGTATGTAACTATAATAACCATTAAAGAGCAGATATAGTACCGACAAACATTCGAAAATCGAACTCACAATGCAATGACATGTTTTATTAAGTAACCAGCAACTAGGTCCCCAACTAAAGCTCTTGTTCCTTTTACAATTATACTTTTTTGCTGTTCCTGTGGGTGTCTCTGCTAAACAGTCACGAAAGTGAAGACCTAATTCATTACATAAGGTTATGTGAAAATCGCTTTTTTCACAGAACACTGATACTCGATGGTAACAGTGTATAAATGCCTTTGCGCCAGAAACCTACATTTATTTTAAATTATTGTTTTTTTTTATAGAGGCTTTCTAAACCTACCGCGCTAATGAAAATCACCTATTTATTTATTTGTTTTTGTCTCTAACTGATTTACAGACTCCATTTTCTTTTATTAAGACCCCACAACCGTTTATCGCATAGTGATAAAAATTCCGACCGCTTGCCGATTACTGTATATATTCGCGTATAGTGCGTTCAATGTTTTTTTTTTTTTTTTGCGCTATACATTTTTTTTTTTTTTTGAAGAAGCTTAAAAAATATGCATTTTCGTTGACCGGTTGGACTATACACAGGTAAACTTTTTCTGGTGGGGTAAAATTTCATGCAAAAAAAAAAATCAGGGGTTGCACTTATACGCGAATATACACTGTGTATTAAAAACCTGTAATAAAAAAATATTATGAAGTACAGGAATTGATGTCAGTATGCGACTTATCTACCGTGGCTCTTGGGTACGTATAGGGAGGGATGGAGGGAGAGAGAGAGATAGAAGGATGGAGAGTAACGTGGAAAGAAAGAGAATCTTGTATGTAGATATGGATACAGTTGAATAGAATATCGCAGTGTTTTATTAAATACACCCCTGCAAACATCAGGAGAGAGGCAGGGTGAAAGAGTGAGGGATATATAGAGAGGGAGGAGAAGAGAGAAATGAGAGGGAGATTAGATAGGTACGGGGAGAGAATGAGAGCAGTAGGGAAGCAGAGAAGAAAAGAGGTGGAGAGGGGAGAGAGGAAAAGAGGTGGGGAGGGGGAGTGATATGGGAGGTAGGAAGGGAAAGAGAGAAAAGAGATTGGAGGGAGAGAGAGAGGGGAAGAGGTGGGGAGGGAGAGAAGGAAAAGAGGTAGAGAGGGGGAGTGATGGGAGAGAGGTAGGAGATAAGGAAAGAGGACCGGAGAGAGCAAGGGGAAGAGGTGGGGAGGGAGAGAAGGAAAAGTGGTAGAGAGGAGGAGTGATAGGAGAGGTAGGAGACAAGGAAAGAGGATCGGGGAGAGAGGCAGGGAAAGAGGTAATGAGAGAAAGAGGGAAAGTGGTAGGGAGAGAGGGAGGAAGGAAAGGGGGTATGGAGAGAGGGAAAGGAAGGGTAGGGAGGAAGGGAGGGAAAGGAGGGGTAGGGAGGGAAAGGAGGGGTAGGGAGGAAGAGAGGGAAAGGGGTAGAGATTCTTGAATGTAGATATGGTTACAATTGAATAGAATATCTCCGTGTTTTATTAAGTGCACTATTACAAACATGTTCTATCATTCTATAGAACACTGACAATTCTGATCTTTACAGCGAAGACTCGCCATGCCAAGTACACAGTGCGGCAAACCATCCTCATCGAATTTCAAGGATGAGAAAAAAAGTCCCATTTAGACGGCTACGTCCCAAGAGCTGCTGACTTGTGCAAACTCCCGGTGGAATACATCACAACCGCAGCAATTCTCAATTGCTTCATGTCTGTCAACCGTTACATTTCCTACAGATTCCCAGAATCTACAACCCTTACGTCCATAAAACAACTCCATTCAGTAAACCTCCAGTTACTCTTAATCTATGCAATGGATAAAAAATAGCACAAAAAAATATATTTTTATTGATCGTTGAAACGAACAGCAAAGTTACCTTTAAGCCACATCGGTAGGGCATCCAGAAAAGATTGATCTTATGCCATATTCAGCTAAGCCGAGCAAATATGTCTTTTGGGCTAGGCGCAAAATAGATCGAATGAAAATTCTGTTCTTCTCATCAGTTTAGCTCTTGTTGCTTCGAATTTTGCGTCCATGAGGAGCTTGTTCCAACCCAAACCCACAACGGTCAGTCAATTTTCCGCCATATATTTTTCTCGAAGTAATGTAAATATTAGTTCATGGCTAAATAAACATCTTTCTTTCTGTAACAGATTCGGCAGGTCATTTTTAAACTGATGTACGAGTAGCTGCTGAAAAGTTATCGGCTCTATCCATTTCTCAAAATCTTACTACCCCCACCCCAAGAATTCAGCCTTGCTCGAACTGAGAGTTTGAAACGTTTTTTTGGATATATCCAGTAGGAATTCGTATCTATTTTGCATAATTGCATGAAAATAACTGTTATTGTTAGTGCAATGATAACTCCCGCCACTTCTATCTGGCTGATAGGCTAGAGTGTATAAATACCCGGCAGTTTAATGATTCCAGTAGGGGCTCTATTTGATCGGATCAAAGCCAACATGAATGCCGGGTGTGTTTCAGTTCAAGGAACCAGACTAATATTATAGTATCAAGCGTAGAATACCCAATGAGGATTGAATCCATTCCAAAGAAAGTGGTATGCTAGAATATGCTGTTTACCATTACTACATGACCAGGTGCTTCATTACTAATAAGTTTAGTTCCGTCTGGGACAAAGTCACAAGTGTCGGGCAATTATTAAGAATCAAACTGAGAACAGCAGTAACCATGTGAGAAATGAGCTGTTTAACTATTACTCATAAACAAGCGTAGTTTTTTTCAGGGTTGTATATATTGAGTACTCAGTAAGTTTTTTTTTTGTTTTTATGGCAAATCAACCTCGGCGGGTAATTTATTGCCAACTAAACGTTATTTATTTATTGCTGGTAATACCTTTTTCTTTCAACAATTTATTGTTGTTTTTTTTATATAAGTCTTGTGTCATTTTTCTTTTCGAGTCTCAAGATTCATTGGGATTTTTTTTTAAGTGCAGGGTCCCCAAGTCCTACTCTTGTTATTTAACCCATAACTGGAGGGGAGGGACTGATTAATACCTTTCTCAAGTGCTTAAGTGAATGCAGGGTATTCAACTGGAATTCGAACTCGGCTCACCGATTTCTCTTTCCGAGCCGTTATCCACTGTACCACAACGCACATCCGTCACTAAATACTTATAGCGTCTGGTGTTCCCAAGCAGTCACTCATCTAAGTACTGACCAGGCTCAACTTCGGTGATCGAGCGAGAACCGGTGTATTCAACGTGATAGGCCGTAAGCCTACTCAGTAAGTATCCAAGTTCTTTTGTGATGATAGTCGAGACTAGCCTGCTTACTAACAAGCAACTTCGTTTGACACAAGGCCCGAAACAACCATTTCTTAACAGTGATTCCTTCGCACCTTAATAGAGTGCAGTGATAGGAGCCTGATCTGAAAAAAACAAAAACAAACAAATAACCCTGATGATTACTGTCGACTTCTGTGACTGAATTTTCGACTGCCTAAAGTCGATGCCTGCATTTAAGGGTAAATATTAGTCCTGTTACGGTACCAATTAGGTTGACATTGTAGTATTTCGGTAACATGCGGTCATAGTCTCAGTGGAAAAAATATTAGAAATAACGAACTAACGGATACGCAATAGAATAAAGCTATATATATATATATATATATATATATATATGTGTGTGTTCTCATTACGATTGGGGACTCTAGAGAGGAAAATCTGAAAAAAAAAACTGTAACCACTTGGGCGATATATGCATAACTCTTCAGGAATGAATTGAGTTCTTTCGGTGACTGGCGTGTGTATACGCCGCTTATATATAACACGCTCACATTTCCCTTCTCTGATTCCATGTGCCTATGGCTTAGGGGTTAGCGACTCCGACTGACATCAAATCGGTGGAATTTCCATCCCGGCCGGTATATTACAGTGGAAGAACACGTAGATTAAAAAAACACTGTTCAAGCATTTACTTTTATAATGAGGGCTCGATACAGAATAGAGCTTGATATTGTAATTTTGTAAACCGTTGTAATAACAAAATTACTATATATATATATATATATATATATATATATATAAGTGAGCCAAAACCTACCGCGGTTTCACACTACGGATCGTCAGGGAAAAGGCTCTTTTCCCTGACGACCGTAGTGTGAAACCGCGGTAGGTTTTGGCTCACTTTAGATTTTTCGTGTGTTTTTGCTCTACTATTGTATTTTAGTACTTTCGTATAGAGCACTTTTTCTTGTGTTTGGTTCCGTTTGTTTTTTTTTCTTTATTGCGGAATCTTGAATGTTTTGTTCTTGTTCCGCTGGTTTCTTTTTTTTTCTCCCCATTTATCCGACGACTTAGTACGCCGGATTGTAACGGATTTGGGTTCTGTTTGTTAATGGTTTTTTCGAGAGTTTATATTGGCATAAATTTACGGAGTGCATTCTTACAGAGTCTAAGTAGTTATTATTATCATATATATATATATATATATATGGGTGTTTGTGTGTGTGTAGTGAAGTATTTGACTAAATTTTGAAATACTCAGACCTGGCTGATTGGTACCAAAGAATATAGTATTCTAAGTCACTTAAGTCACCTTTATTTCTCCATACTTATGGAATTCCGATTGTCGCAATGACTATGTTTAACCGTGTACATGCATTGAATTACTGCTATGTCATTGAACCAATAGAAAGTAACATAAAAGAGGAGAGAGAAAGAGAGAGAGAACACACACGCAAAGAGAAAGAGATACACACACACAGTAAATGTCATATAATTATAGCATATAAATTATTAATAAATGAATTATTAGTCTATTTTTTTGTGATGTGATAAGTTTACGAATTGCACCACATATCTATATGTGACAAGATACTATGGTACTTAAGTGTCCAATATAAGAATTGAACGGGTTTTGAGTGTCTGAATTACACAGAAACTATAAACGACATTGTTCTTGTGTACGGAAAATTCTGAGGTTCACAAATTATTGGCAATAATTAAGTTATTTTCTATTTTTAAATTTAAAGAAATTATCCCGAGACAACGCTAAATTATATAAATTTGTACCCAAAACTCGTTGTCTCCACTATCTAACGTCTGTCATAATAAATGTTTCATTTGTGTCTGTGTGTGCGCATATATATATATATATATATATATATATATATATATATAAAACAAAATAATAACTAAATAGACTCTGTAAGTATGTAGGCTGTAAATTCATACTAAAATAAACCTTCAAAAAAACCACCAACAAACAGAACCTAATTCCGTTATAATCCGGTGCACTGAGGCGTCGGATAAATGGGGAGAAAAAAAGAAATCCGCGGAACAAGAACAAAACATTCAATACTCCGCAGTAAAGAAAAAAAAACCCCAAACGGAACCAACCACAAGAAAAAGTGCTCGATACAAAGTACAAAAGATATACAAAAGTAGAGCAAAGACACACAAAAAAACTTAAATTCATTGCTTAGTGTGAGAGCATAGTGTTATATTTTTTAATTTTTGTGTTTAATAAAAATTTTTCTTATTTAGCGTGTTTTGCGTTTTTTGTTCTAACCCCCCCCCCCCTTTTTTGTTGTTGGTATGGTTCCTCCTTATCTTAGTGTATATCTATTTATTTGGTTTTATCTGACGATCCGTAGTGTGAAACCGCGGTAGGTTTTGGCTCGCTTTAGATTTTTGTGTGTGTGTATATATATATATATATAAATATATATATATATATATATATATAAAAGAATACCAACGTATATATTGTTGAATAATATAGGCATACTGTATCTACTCATTTTTATATTGATCCTTTCCAGTTGTCTAATTAGATTTTGTTATTGAAATTGACCAAGGAATAGTAGTAGTTTTTTAATCCAAGTACTTTCAACCTTTCCTAAGATCATCTTCTAGGGTAAATTGCAAAGACAAACGTGTTATTGTAACTACGATAAAATCTGAATTTTGTTGTCATAGTGATTTTGAAAAACACGCGTAAACGCTGTTATAGTGAGTTTAGAATTTTTAAATTTTTGTCTGCTTTAGTCACGGAATTTTTACAAAACAAGTGTTTCAATATAAGACGGCTGACCAGGTACTGTGAGTGTGTGAATATATATATATATATATATATATATATATATATGCGTGCGTTTCATATATACATAGACATCTTGCTGTGATCAATGAAGAGATGACGTCTATCTGACAAGAGGCTGCAATTGTGTATAACAAACACACGCACATAGCATTTACAAAAGATACAAGTGCGAGCAGTCGGGAATCAGCACTCTGACGTCACGACACAGCACCAACCACATCCTCGTCTTACTGCCCATATATGGAAGCTGATATGAGCATCTTTTTTCAAAACCAGCAGCGCTAACGATGAGAGACGAAGAAGAGAAAATCTGTGCATGCATGGCCCATCTCTTGTTACAACCCACCCACCGACCAACATTAAAACCCCTTCCTCCTTCTACACTTTGAAAGCAGTTCCACCAGCATGGCCAACGGCATGCCTTCATCTTTTTCTGTTTATGGTCGAGCATCCTAATTCTCGCACACCCATCTAGCATCCATTATTATTTGTTTTTAATCAGATCATTTATTATTATTATTATGAATTATTTTCGTTTAAAACAAACAAAAATGGACTGAACTGTTACGTGATATCAAATCTGCTATATGGTAGTGGATGCTGAACAATCTCCTCACTAATAAAGAAGATACTTGAATCAACAAAATGTGGTTCTACAGAAGGATGCTGAGAATACCTTGAACCGAATATGTGAACAACGTCGACGTTTTAGAGAAAATAAAACAAAAAATATTTTTAACATCAGAAAGAGAACTGAAATTTTTAGGGCACACGAGGAAAGGGGGCCCGGAAAACCCGATACTCACAGAACATGTTGAAGGCAAGAAGGATAGAGGAAATCAACGCATAATCTACTTAATGAGCCTAAGTAAATGGATGACGGAACAAGGTTTAAGAAAGATAACAAAAAGATTAGAAATCTTAGGAAGTTGTGGAGAGACATCATCGCCCAATATGGGAAGGGACACGGTAGATAAAAATTAATTTTTCAACATTCTCCCGCTTTTCATTTAGTGTTCATAAGTTCTTATTTTCTAAGACGAACACCAACCTGAATCTAACGCGTACACCAAAAGCAATAGTATATCTAATCATAATTTATTTTTGTTTTTTTAAGACAAATGAGACACTAGAACTTTTTGTTAATACAAACAGAAACCAGAAAATTGCAGATTTTTATCGGATTTAACCGCAGACATCAGGATACCATTTTCCCTCTTAGTGTGATGTCAAGGTGCAGGCTGAGGAATCTATACTTCTTTCATCTTCCGGGTATGAATGATTATGTTTCTCCACAGCTTCTTATCACTTAACAGCTCTGACTCTTTGTCTTCACTCGGCCACCCAGTTACACAATTTCGCCGGTAGGTCATTCGAAATTTACGTCTGCACCCTCCCCCTTACCTATGTTCTGTGATTATTAAATTCTCCAAAACTCGTTTAATTACTATAATTACCAGATATTTCAACTGCCTCTTTCTAACTGTAAATATTAAATTTTCTAAGCACCGCTTAGATGTGGCACAAGGCCGAAAATATAGGATATCCAGTGAGGATCGAACTCACGACTCAGTTGCAACTGATTCTAGCGAGACAAGCTTGCTAACCATTACACCACGCTCGGATGTGTCTGTTTAGTTCTTATTATTCGTACAAGTTTCTCGTTGCTCAGATATTCTGTCCATGGTATTCGCAGTATTTGTCTGTAGAACCACATCCCTGTCAGTCCGGGTTTTGTGCATATCTTATGCGATATAGAAGTATAGGTTAGTATATAGAAGTATAGGCACTCCAGTCCTTTGTTTCTAACGAAATTCCTTCCTCCAGTAGGGGTTTCTTTAGCTAGTTTATAAACTGGTTATTTAACTAGCTTCTGATATTAAAGGGTATGTGAGTTGGTTGGTTGGTTGGTTGGTTGTTTTATGGCATATCAGCCTCGGCGGGTCATTTATTGCCAACTAAAATTTATTTATTGCTGGTAATACCTTTTTTCTTTCAACAATTTATTGTTGTTTTTATATAAGTTTTGTGTCTAGTAATACATTTTTTTTTCGAGTATCAAGATTCATTGGGATTTGTTTTTAAGAGCAGGGTCCCCAAGTCCTACATTGTTATTTAACCCATAACTTGAGGGAAGGGACGGATTAATACCTTTTCCAACGGTACCAGTGCTTAAATGAATGAAGAGTATTCAACTGGAATTCGAACTCGGCTCACCGATTTCTCTTTCCGAGCCGATATCCACTGCACCACAACGGACATCCGTCACTAAACGCTTACAGCACCTGGTATTCCCAAGGGGTCACCCATCTAAGTACTGACCAGGCTCAACGTTGCTTAACTTCGGTGATCGAGTGAGAACCAGTGTATTCAACGTGATATGGCCGTAAGCCGGGATATGTGAGTAGTGTAACGGTTAACGAGCAGAGTTCAAATTTCGATCGAGCTTCTTTCGTTCACTTTACACAAATGCTTTTTGAAAAAAAAACAAAAACAAAACAAACACATCTTCCTCTGCCCATGGATGAAACAGCATGGTGAAATGGGCGACTTCGTGAACAATAGGGCAAATAGGACACTTTAGCTGTGGTAGGTCACCTACGTTAAAAAAAGTGATGTTGCTGAATTCAAAACAAGTCGGAAGAGGGATGGCGTCCGTCAGGTTATAATGCCATGGACAGAAACACTGATGCTTTAACTGAAATACATGCGATGCTCCTTTAACTCTAACGGGTAACAGGGCCCGTGATAAATATTGATACCCACTCAATTTAATTTCATCTAGTACAAGACATCATACGGAACAGGAAGCGATGATAGCACTAACAGCAGTCATTATGCTTTCGAAATGGCTAGCGTCCCAGCACGGATTTATTAAGTTTCACGTTTTTTATTAGTTTGAGTCGTAAATGATTTCCGTTTTTGGAAACCAATTCGAATGATGAATGTATAATTAACGACTAATCTATCTAAACTTATTTATAAATAGAACTTTGTGTGTGTGTGTGTGTGTGTGTCCGTTAGACTCCAAAACGGCTGAATCGATTTTCTTGAAAATTTACACAGTTGTACTATAAGTGTCTGCAAGTGTTCTTAGCTAGGTTTTGTGTCGAGGTACCCCCCGATAAATATCGAAAATCGATAATCGGAAAGATCGGGTTATAGAAGGAGTGGTCCGATTTTAATCAAATTTGATACACTCATAGACAAAGACATAAGAAACGATATTCAGAAGTTTCAAGGTTGCAGTTCTTACAATAGTGCAGAAAATCGATAATACATATATATATATATATATATATATATATATAAAAGGCAAGATGTTTGTGTTGTGTCTGTTTATCTGTCTCTATGTCCTTTATACAAATCCATAATTTTTATCCGATTCTCACCAAACTTCACACAAATATTCTTTAGGCTGAGTCTGAGTACCAAGACCATGGATTAGTTTTAAAACTTTCATTACACCCGAGCAACGCCGGGCTATACTGCTAGCCATAATATAATCATAATTTAACTTAAAAATAAACTTCGAGCATACTAATATACTTCTGTTTTTGCACAACAATGAATTCAAGAATAAATATTTTAAGTCACTAACAAAGGAGGAGTTGGAAAGGCCTTTACGGTACATAAGTGCTCAAGCAAGGGAATAAAAGAGAGTGAGAACAAACTAGCATTCCTGGATGTGCTAACAGCTCGAACAGAGAGGGGTTTCAAGACGTCTGTATACCGCAAGCCAACAATCCCCGGACAATACCTCAACATCGACTACAAACACCCGCACAATGTAAAGAAAGTGATCTTCTGCTGCATGCAACATCAACCAAAATCATAAACGATGACCCAGCGACACACGAACAGGAATTGGTCAGTATAAGCAGTACCCTACAACGTAACAATTATCTAGAGTACATGATAACAACTCCAACAAACATGGAGGGTGCATGAGAATAAGAACTCTTAAAAAACAGCCTCGGTTTGTCTAATCTATGTGAAGAGGTTATCAGAGAAAATACAAATATATGTGGTCCATATAACTTTAGGACGATCTTCAAAAGTGGTTCTACAATTCGCAGATTCCTCTCCCGAGTAAGACCCTCAATAGTGGAGGACATGACTAAGGACTGTGTGTACGCCATTCCATGTAGCTGTAGAAAATAAAAATAAGAAAGAAACAGGCCACCTCCTTAAATTTGGGCTACAAGAACATCGCAAGGCCGTAACACATGGGGAAATAAAAACTAGATAGAGAACGCCACTGGAAACTACGCAAACTTAAGCCTAGTATATGCACCGATTCCTTAAGTTTGCGTAGTTTCCAGTGGCGTTCTCTATCTAGTTTTTATTATGCCAGAGAAAATCATTAGTGTCAAAAAATTGCAATAAGAACTCTGTTAAAATAATTACTGAAACTTTAGGTTCATACACAGATTTTCTAAGCGTAACTTAGGCCAGACGTATGGGGCATCCAGCGAGGATCGAACCCACTATTCAGTTGTAGCTTGCTAACCATTACACCGCGTGTAGGTGCCCAGCATTAGGTTTATAAGTACAAGACATTCAATCGCTGTTGTCCTCAAGGACATATAGCCCAATGGATATAGGCGTTTGGTTTTTCTAGTGACTTGACCTAAAGAGTTGTGAGTTCAATACAAATAACTTAAAACGCCGAGTTAAAGGGAGGTAAATCATGACTACCAGAAGCGGCTTCGAACAAGAAATGAGAATGATATACCTGAGTAATGTAATGTGACAGAGAGAGAGAGAGAGCGAGAGAAAGCGCTTAGAAAGTGACCGAGAGAGAGAGAGAGAGAGAGAGCGAGCGAGAGAAAGCGCTTAGAAAGTGACCGAGAGAGAGAGAGAGAGAGAGAGCGAGCGAGAGAAAGCGCTTAGAAAGTGACCGAGAGAGAGAGAGAGAGAGAGCGAGCGAGCGAGAGAAAGCGCTTAGAAAGTGACCGAGAGAGAGAGCTTAGAAAGTGACCGAGAGAGAGAGCGAGAGAAAGCGCTTAGAAAGTGACCGAGCGAGCCGAGAGAAAGAGAAAGTGCCGAGCGAGAGAAAGCGCTTAGAAAGTGACCGAGAGAGAAAGCGCTTAGAAAGTGACCGAGAGAGAGAAAGCGCGAAAGTAGAGAGAAACGCTTAGAAAGTGACCGAGAGAGAGAGAGAGAGAGAGAGAAAGCGCTTAGAAAGTGACCGAGAGAGAGAGGCAGATAGAAAGAGGCAAAGAGAGAGAAGGTACAATAGGCCGAGAGAGAGAGAGAGAAGGTAGTTAGAGAGAGAAAGCTCAGGGAAGAGAGAGAGAGAGAGAGAGACGTTGTATAGAGAGGAGCCGAGAGAGCAAAAAAATGTTTATATTTCACAAATTCATCATTTTACTTCTTGATATTCATTGCATTGCCCAAGTTTCCTGTTTTCATTCTGTCGGTAAGCGAGCTTCTAAAATCTACAAGACTTGTAAAATCCACGCAGTTCTTCCTTCTTTCCGTTACATGTTCCTCGATTGCGTCAACAGTTCGCTTCCGCCATTTTTCCCCGCCTGTCCCTTTTGTATATGAAATCTTCCATGAGTCGGTATTTATATTCAACCCTAACTCATTACTATGTTTAGATGTGATGGCTGGTGTATATAGAAACGTGAGAGAGTGGGATATGGAATTTCTTTCTGACTCGCCGAGTGTTGACGAGAAATTCCTTCGGCTAATTTCAGCAGTTATTCCTGGCACCAATTTATTAATGTTATAAATTGGTTCTACATACCAAGATTGCCGTATAGTCAACTTCATTTATTTTAATCTCAATTTTTTTAACGTTACTGTGGATTCCTAAGACGACTGTAGCGATACTAGAAACCTAACAAATACGCAGCAGATTTCTTATTTCATTTTAGTGTTTTTCGTTTTTAAACATTTTCGATACTACTATCTTACTAGTTGCTTAACTGAAAGTCTTTATTGATACTTTTTGCCACAACACACAAGGTCGAAAAGAAACGATAAAAACATTGACACAGAAATACGAACATTTAGAAATAGTGAATGATGTATTTCACAAAACAACCGCAATATTAAGAAACAATACAAATTTCGTTGAAAACAAAAATAGAAGGGCTCATCTGTTAATCAGCCTGTAACCCTTTACATAAGTGGCGTAAAATCATCTTTGTAATTACTTCCTTCTATCTTGACGGCGCCGATGTACTTGCGTCCGTCGTGACGGCGCCGATGTACTTGCTTCCGTCGTGACGGCGCCGATGTACTTGCGTCCGTCGTGACGACGCCGATGTACTTGCGTCCGTCGTGACGGCGCCGATCCGTTCGCGTCCGTCGTGACGGCACCAATTCTCCCACGCTAATTGACCTACGTCTTTCATGACTAGAGACGTTTTTAAGTACTATGATCACCACTGCATATATTGATTTAAATGATTTGACAAATGAAACTCCGAAGGGCAATGAACCAATCAAACAGAAATACCGAAAAGGGTTAAGCCATGTTTATCATAAATCTCGCATTGTAAGAGTGACCTTGTGCCATTTTACATTCTAGTAGAGGGACAGATAATTATTTACACAGCATGTGTGTGTGTGAAGTAACATTTGCTTCAAAATATTTACCAAGTAAGCCAGGACTCGTTCTTTGTCTGCTTGTATTAAGGAATCTATAATATGTGGTATTATTTTCCGACCAGCTTTTTTTATTATTAGCCCACGATGTCAAAGACAGATTTTGATCTTAAAATGAAAATGATGAATCTGCCATCCAAAACCTTTTTTTTTTCCTCTTTACAGTCTGGCAAAATAGCGGAAAACACTGCACCAGTTGACATTCATCGACTTTAAAAATTTACGTTAGGTAGCAATGCTGCTGTTAAAAAAAAAATGTCGTCTCCGCTGACGCAAAATCATTATTTTTTTTTTTTTTTTGCGAGCACGGTATGTAACCTCTTAATCACTGGCGAAAAAGCATAGCTGGCCGATGTTGGGGAAAAAACTCTTTTGAAGTATAAAAAAACAAACCAAACCAAAAAACCTATCTCCAGCGATGTTATTCTTGGGTGTCGAATAAAAACGGTAACCTAATAAATGCTAAAAGTTCAGAAAACTTAATAAACGGGCAGATTGAAAAAATAAGAAAATATAATAGACGAAGGAAGGGGTCAATAAATTTGTTGGCTTCGATATTATGAAACAGTCGCAAACTTTCATAAAACAAAACCTCGAAGAAACGCAAGAAAAATAAATATCCATCAACGTCTCAGCAGCAAAGCGCTTAAAACAATATTAAAAATAGACTCGTTTAGTCTTGCCAATGTTACAATATATATAATTGGGTATAAATAACTAACAAATAATATATATATATATATATATATATATATATAAAGAACAGACGTCATATTATTTAAACCCGAGGAACCTTTCGGCCAACTCTTATCAAGGGTTCTCGTTGGCTTTAATTTTAAGGGAATTAAGAAAAAGGACAAGGCAAAATAAATTACTTACAATGCTGGGAGATGATGGAACTCGTTTAAAAATAAATTTATTGAAAAAAAAAACACATAAAATGTAAGGGGGATGTACACATGTAATTCCACAAGAGTGTTTAAAAGTGAAAAAATGTTACACTCAAAGACTCACCAGCAATTGTAAGGAGCGTAAAAACCGCTCTTTCTCTCTGCACAGGCTAGACTGTTGAATTTTCAAGCAAATTGCTTCCAAAATACGTAGATGATGTGTAGACCGAGCGCTGTGCAAATTAAAATTAAAGCCAACGAGAACCCTTGATAAGAGTTGGCCGAAAGGTTCCTCGGGTTTAAGTAATATGACGTCTGTTCTTTTTAAAGCCATTAGTAATTTCTGCGGATACAAATCGTTATTTGTATATATTATATATATATATCCCCAGGTAAAGAGGGCCCAAGGTTTTACAATTTTGAGTTCCCTGGTATTTACTTTTTTTATAGAAAGTGTTCAATACAACAATTATTGTAGAGCATAAATAAATATTATAATTATGAATTAAAAGTACATTGCGACACGGAAATTTCTATGTATCGAGATTTCTATCTCGTCATCAGCCAATGGTGGTTGTGAAAATGATTTACAGTTAAATACAAAAAACAATCGGTTTGCTATTTATGTATGTGGGAAGATATAAAATTTACGTGAGTGTTTGTTCCTTTTAACTAAACAGAATAAACATTCACTTTGAATCTTTATATATATATATATATATATATATAGAGAGAGAGAGAGATGAATGTGCACACACTCATCTATATATATAATGAATTATTTTGGACATTATTTTTACCGATACTCGTATTTAAGTAGATATTCTGTTTTTAATTAAACAGTATTTTATATTTATATCTACCGGCCTGATTATTTCACGCTAAATTTTTATGACGAAAATGTGTGCTATCCAGCAGGATATTATCGTCATAAAAATTTATCGTGAAATAATCAGGCCGGTAGATATAAATATAAAATACTGTTTAATTAAAAACAGAATATCTACTCAAATACGAGTATCGGTAAAAATAATGTCCAAAATAATTCATTACAAATTGTCGGTTGCTTATAACCAAGTTTCGTTAAATTTCGTTAATTTCCGTAACATGTTTACATTTAAATTTATATATATATATATATATATATATATATATATAGTGCTGTGCAAAAGTATTAGGACAAGAACTATTTTATCTTTTATGAGGCATCAAAATAAAGTTTAAAATAATCCCGGTCCTAACATTTTTGCACACTACCGGTAGTGTACAAAAGTATTAGGACAGGGGTGATTTTCCTAAAAACCTCACTGAAATTCAAATACAGAGTGAAAAGCCAAACAAATTGCTAATAAATATTGACTATTTAAAACTAGGTGTAAAAGAAATGTATTAAAAAGAAGTTATATTTAATTTTTCCTATTTTCTGTTAAACAAGTTAATTTGAAACTACTCATTCTATTATCCTTGGATATGACTGACATTTTTCTTATTCTCCCCTCTCGAATTGAGCTGTAAATAGTCAACATAGTTTAAAGGTTCCTTTTTAAACTTTATTTTGATAATAGCTGTCTGACCTCGAGTAGTTCATGCAAGTGGTCTTTATTTTTGAATTTGGCAAATAATTTATCTTTAAGCAGACCACACTGCCAAAGGTAGCAGAGCTAACAATTGCACAAAGGAGCAGAATAAAGGTTTTAAGAGGCGTTGGGCGGACTCTTAGAAGGATTGCAGCTGACATCAAATGTTCCCCAAATACAGTGAAACACATCCTTGATAGAGAAAAAGAAACTGGGAACTTTGAAACAAAGAAAAGGAATGAACGGCCAAAGAAACTATCTGATAAAAATAGTTAAATATCTACGATTAGCTGGCCTGAGGGACCGGAAGAAGACAGCCCGTGAATTAAGGGACGAGTGCAACAATCTGCTTCCTAAAAATGAACAGGTTTCTAGGTCCATAGTTACCAGAAGACTTTGTGAAAATGGATTGTATGGGAGAATAGCGGTTAGGAAACCATTGTTGTGTGAAGTAAACGTAAGAAAGCCCTTAAAATTTGCAAAACAACACAAGGATTGGACGGTAGATCAGTGGACGAAAGTACTCTGAACAGACGAGTAAAAAAAGGAGACAGTATGTTAGACGGAGATCAAACGAAAGGTACCTTGCAAAATGCATTGTGCAAACAATGAAGCATGGAGGTGGAAATATTCTTGCTTGGGGATGCTTTAGTGGCCAGGGAGTTGAAGACCTGAAAAAAACTTGATGGAAAGACGGATCAAAAAATGTACCATCGATTCTTATCCGTCATGTTGTTCAATCTGGGATACGTTTAATAGGACAAGGATTTATTTATCAATAAGACAATAACCCTAAATATACTTCAAACCTTTGTAACAATTATATAACTAAAAAGGAAGAGGAAGGAAAGAAGACTTCGGAATTTGTATTGGCCTCCACAAAGCCCTAGTATCTTAATCCTATTGAACATCAATGGGATATTTTGGATAAAAAAAAAAATGATAAATCTAATGTTACTTCGCAAGACACACTTTGGGAGGAGATAACATTAGATACACTGTGATGAAGCTTGTGATGCCAATGCCTGACAGAATGAAAGCTGTGATCAAAGCAAAAGGCTATTTTACTAAATATTAAATTTATTTTGCAACAAGTATTTTTTCTTGTTAAAGCATTTGTTGAGTAAATCAAATAAAATTGCTTTAATTAAATTGTTTATTTTCTGTCAATATGCCTCATAAAAGACAAAATAGTTCTTGTCTTAATACTTTTGCACAGTACTGTATATAAATAGATAGATGTATACATACATAGACACACATATATATATATATATATATATATATATATAGATGGATGTGCGCACGTACACACACACACACACACACACACACATATAAATGGATGTGCGCACGTACACACACACACACACACATATAAATGGATGTGCGCACGTACACACACACACACACACACATATAAATGGATGTGCGCACGTACACACACACACACACACACATATAAATGGATGTGCGCACGTACACACACACACATATAAATGGATGTGCGCACGTACACACACACATATAGATGGATGTGCGCACGCACACACACACACGCATATATTCCTTTCTGTCATGCAAAGGGGATTTGGGTTATTTTTTAATGTAAGAGAATCAAAAGTAGGTACATCAATATATATGTTGCTATCATTTTAGACGGCATTTAGATACAGATACTTTGCTGTCACTTTTGACGGCAAGGACCCACTCATTAGTTTGATTTGTTTTAGGTTGCGTATATTTCGTGGACATCTATTAGCTGACCAATATTCTTGCAAGATCTGCCAGAGATTTAAAACTATAGCAAAGTTCGCCAGTTTAACAACCAAATAAAACTTTTCAATTTGGATACGGTGATATTACGTGCATCATTTATCTTTTAACATAGTGACCATTGAATAATTAGCGTGAACACACACACACACATATATATATATATATATATATATATATATATATATATAATGTGTGTGGGGGGCAGAGGAGGGGCATCTGGGGAGTGTAGTAGGGGCGGAGGTGGTAGAGAGGGAAAGAAAGTGGGAAAGGGAAGAGGAAACTAATGGATTTATTTTTAATCTGACATTTTCATTTGTTATGTACTAGCAGTATAGCCCGGCGTTGCTCGGGTGTAATGAAAGCATTAAAACTAATTCATGGTCCTGGAGCTCAGACTCAGCCTAATGAATATTTGTGTGAAGTTTGGTGAGAATCGGATAAAAATTGTGGATTTGTATAAAGGACATACAGACAGATAAACAGACACACACACATACAAACATCTTGTCTTATATATCTATATATAAATATATAACATAGTGATGATCCACGTATACTGTCTTAATATGTATAGGAAAGACTACTAAAAAGTTTTAAGTTTAAAAATGTATTTTTTTTACAGTATTTATTATATTTGATATTTCAGATCAGATCGTCCTCGGCCTTTCATCAGAAACAAATGATTTTAAAATTTAAATTAGAAACGTTTTCACGAGAGCGTTCGTCCGAGAGATTGTTTACATCACGTGACGCGGAAAGCGACAGATTTTTTTTTAATATTTGTAAACGCAAACCCATCATCGATTTTCTGCACTATTGTCAGAACCGCAACCTTGAAACTTCTGAATATCCTCTTTTATGTCTTTGTCTAGGAGTGTATCAAATTTGATTAAAATTGGACCACTTTTTCTATAACCCGATTTTTTCGATTATCGATTTTCGCTATTTATCGGGGGGGGTACCTCGACACAAAACCTAGCTAAGAACACTCGCAGACACTTATAGTACAACTGTGTAAATTTTCAAGAAAATCGGTTCAGCCGTTTCGGAGTCTATAGGTAACGGATACACACACACAAAGTTCCATTTATAAGTAAGTTTAGATATCTGCCTCCGCACCCGAGAAAAGGGGCTAAAAGAAGAGCTACTGCAAAGTGACATCTGAAGTTATCCCAGTCATCACGGGAGTATCGGTAGATTGTCTGATGAAATGAAACATCGGAGAATGCCTTTGCTTTAGCATGATTTTTGACATAAATCCGTGAGTAGTTTAAAGTGGTCGGGTGGGTGGGGGTTAACACTTCAGCAGAAAGCTGGTCAAAATAAGAGGTGAGGAAAATGTTAGCATGATGTCCAGTTACATCGGGAATATGAACCGGCTAATCCAACTCCTGTACCAACTCCTAAGCGTTAGAGAAGTCTCGGTAGTATTTACCTTCCTCAGTAGGCTAATTTTAACAGAGATATATTAAAATTTAAGTTCTGAGCGTCACTGTGTCTTTGACGTTGCGAGGTAAACAGTAACTGGTTTTTGTTACATTACTTCTCCCGGATTATATAGATTTTTTTTCCATCAACAACGCCGTTATTTGTCTAAAAATACAGATACATCGAGCGAAACCCATAAATACACACGCACATAAATGTTGAGTTATGGTGATGTTTAATGCCAAGATTGTTTTTTTTTTTTTTTTTGTCAGTTGTTTACTCATAAGAAATTTTGGTAAACCGGTTTTTGTCGTAAAGTGCTCGATATCAAAATATAGAGTTATTAAGATTAATTTTGAGAAGTTTGTCACTTAATAGAGAACAGTCATGCCGACTTCGAAATTTTGTGAAGGCACCATTCTGATCTTTCCACTCGTCAGGGCTTATTTTTCAATCTGCAAATGAAGTTGACATGATTGCTCAGTTTTGACAAACTTTTTCACATTAAACCTACATATAAGATATAATATTGAACATTGAGTGCTGATGTTATCAATCCCCGTATAAAATGTGAACTGCCTCATCATTGCGATAACCAGATATATTTAACTTATGTAACGGTCAGTCTCAATTCAGCACCTGAAGATTGTGTTGTGCATGAAACTGAGTCGTGCTACTGGTGAGGAATATATATATATATATATATATATATATATATATATATATAGTGGAATTTCAACTGGTGATTGAGTACGACCACGTTTAATTCGTTGATTTTGCTTTAAGTGGTCCATGAACATTGCAAAAAATTTTAATTCTAACCCGCATGTAGTGCGTCTTTTATACCAGCATGCATAAAGTCACAAGTCATCGTGACCGAGGATTTGAACGTACTGATTTTACTTACCAATCACGCCAGATTATTCGTTCTTTTCGAGAAGCTCTAAATAAGGTCTGCGCATCGTAATTTAAACATAAATAAGAATATAGCTCGTTGGGTTTTGAAAATGTGCCTACGCAGGTGTCTTTAACAGGGACTAGCTAACTAGCTAGCTCGCTCCCCGAGCAGACGGGCACATTCGAAATTGAATAACCGACTATTATTATTATTATTATTATTATTATTATTATTATATATTCCCTATATCAAATTTTCATGCAATATTTGTATGGGTGCATTTATATACATACAGGTAAAATTTTGATTATTTTATCAGAATGTATTTTTTTTTTTTTTGCTTTTTTAATGTTTTATGTTCTGGGTTCGTCAAAAAAATCTCATTTTGCAAAGAACGGGTCTATAAAGGCTGCAGAAAAAAAACTACCTTTTTTACATAATATACGAACGAGGCATTTGTACGATACGCGCATTTCAAAAAGCAGAAAATCCTGGAATGAAATGGAGGCTGACAAAAATATACAACATAAAACTCGTTCTGAGTATAACAAACTACATCCGACAGAAAGGCTTCTGATAAGGTGATTTTCAGGCGCGTGGAACGATCTGTTAATTGTTGCTGTTCCCAAATCTAACTTGACTTGGAGTAGTAGCACCTGTTAGGGTCCCGGCTATGGACAAACAGTTAGCCCCCAAACTGTTGTCAAAACACTATGAACATATAAATATTGATTTTTATAGTAAAACTACTAGCAATACGTTTTCATAGTAAAAATGAATTAAGAGAAATACATGTGACTCTTGGCAAAAACTTTCTTTACAAAATGAAACCTGATCTACAAACTGATTTCTTACAAAGAATGCATATTCTAATCATACAAAACTATCCTAAAATCTTGTCGGCGTTAAATAAACGATTGGGGTTGATATGCCGTCAAACAAAATAAACCAAACTTTTAATTGACTTCATTATAAATAAAAGAAAATTCTCATAAAACCGGCGAGAAAAGAATCAAAGACATGTATGTCGAAGAATCTTTTTAACAAATTCCAGTCTTTTTATTTTAGTGTAAAAATTTAGCTACAGAAATGCACATTAGTTAAGTATTTACATAACTTTTCTATAATTCAGTTATTAATAAAAAAAAAATCAATGATGACAATAAAAAAAATATCATTTGGTGTCACATTGTTCAATATCCTCACACGGAATCGACATAAGGTTGGGCACTGAAAGGTGTGCTAATATTCATGGTAAAAAATGGCCCGTATATTTCACTGAACAGTACGGCAATGTCAAAGTTACCATATTATTGGATTTTGCTATTCATAATCAGTAAGTTTCGTTCGCAGACTATTACTGTTTAAGCGATTTCGATTGCCGTAAGCGGCCCCTGAAGTTATGACCTAATGCGAGACGAAACAATGTCTGTCTGACTCTATCCACATCTACGCGTATGCATTGATTGTAAAATGCAAACCGTTCATTAATATTTTCTAAATCTAAACATTGAAAACTTATATGTGTGTGTGTGTGTGTGTGTGTGGTTGTGTGCATGTGTATGAGAGTGAAAAGTATGTATATATATTTGCAATTTGTTATATATATATATTATATCATTTATATATTTTATATGCGCGGTACTTATTTGAAAGCACTCAATATCAGTGGTAGAGCTGACATATTCATATAGATAGGTGTGAGTTTGTAACCCTGGGTTTCACGCTCTTGCCTGACGATCGCAAGAGCGTGGAACCCAGGGTTACAAACTCACACCTATATATATATATATATATATATATATATATACATACACACAAAGCAACGTTTCTTTTAAATTATTCAGGCGGATTGGGACAAATAATTTAATCAAACGACGTGCTTCCACTTTGGTTTCTATTACCCCTTAGTAACATTAAACTTCCGACTTCATTGTTATAATTTCAAAGGAAGCAAATAGTTTATTTTTCCCTATTTTTTTAGCGAGTGTTTTTGTTTTGTTTAACACTATTCTCAATTTACCATCACTTCTTACCCCCTTTCCTTTGTAAAGCTAGACGAAACCAAATTTTCCATTTCTTCGCCTACAACTCTATCTAAAAGTTAAAATCTAATTTAGACATGATTACTTCCAAAAAAATTTTGTGACGTAAATTTCTCAAATCTTAACTCTCATTTTTTATTTTATTTTTTATTTATTTTATTTTATTTTTTATTCTTATTTTTATTTCCATTTTGAAATATTACGGTTGCTTAGGGATTTCATGTTGAAATGTTCATTCAACATTTTTGAATATTGAAAAATGTATTTTATTTTATTTTATATTAGCTCTGTAAATTTAATTACATTGAGCTCTCCTCCTGTATCAGTTTTTAATACTAAAATTTTAAGATCAGGATTTACCTTCCCACTTTTCCGTTTGGATTAAAGTATTTTAATATATATATCTCCAAAGAAAAGCGATAATTTGTTGGGGATCACCCCTATTTTTGCACATAAGAATGGACTCGCCAGAGGTGTACATATAATCTTGCCTATAGAGAGAACGGTAGTACCCGGACATACTTTTTCACTACAAGACTGTATATATTGATTCTGCTAATAGTATTCCTGAATTGACCAACACTTGTTCCAGTTTGTATATTTTTGTTCAATATAACTTACATTTTTTTATCTCCATATCTGCTTTTGTTATTTATTATTTTGTGTGTTTTCTCAACCAGAATCCACAACATACTTAATGTTTAAAAATGAAAAATCTTTCTTGAAGCTTTAATCTTTAATTACACAAATATCTTACATTTAGAAAACAACAAATGCAAACTACAGATTCTTGAGGTAATATTCATTAAAATCTTAAGCCGTCAATAAAAAGAATCAACTATGAATACTGTAGTAATATACTAAAATGTTTATAAAAAGAACAGTTTTTCATGCATTAATATGTGCATGACATTATAACATTAAAAAATCCATAGTGGATAATTTTCACGTTCTAATGAATGCTAAACATAACTGTCAAACGTTACATTCGAAGCAAGAAGAAAAATTTACAGTAATTTTTATCAAAACAGTTTTGCGGTTATTTTTTATTACGACAACTTATACTCCTGAAGATAATCTCGGAAGGAGATTGAAAGTCCTTGGGAACACTGACAAATGGAAAATAAAATTAGTTGTAAAGGTTACAATACATTTTTTACATCTTTCAATTATGAAACACGAAAGATTATCCGTGAGTACGAACGGATTTTATTAAAAATAAGCAGACATAATGTTTACAATTTATTTAATCACACACACACACACATATATATACCACTAGAAGAAAGTGATGATATTTAGTAAGTTTAAATGATGGTAGCATTAAGTGAATAACTTGAATGCTAGTAAGAAAATTGTGTTGAACTAATCGACATACCCTGTTCATTATTTATCACGCTTATTTGTGTCTGTTGCAGTTTTAATTTCAGGCAAATGAATTCAAATTTAATATTTTCAATAAACAAAAGGCATTAGTGCATTTAAAACTGAATTTGAATTGTTTGGAATTCCTTTTTTTTTATAAGTAAAGCGTTAAAAACTGTCTATATTGACAAATCTGTAAGCACAATGTAATTATCTATATCTAATCTAATCTTATTTATAAATGGAACTTTGTGTGTGTCCGTTATCTAGACTTCCAAAACGGCTGAACTGATTTTCTTGAAAATTTACACAGTTGTACTATAAGCGTCTGCAAGTGCTCTTAGCTATGTTTTGTGTCAAGGTACCCCCGATAAATATCGAAAATCGATAATCGAAAAGATCGGGTTATAGAAGGAGTGGTCCGATTTTAATCAAATTCGATACACTCATAGACAAAGACATAAGAAACGATATTCAGGAGTTTCCAGGTTGCAGTTTTTACAATAGTGCAGAAAATCGATAATTTATTTATATATATATATATATATATAAGGCAAGATGTTTGTGTGTGTGTCTGTTTATCTGCTTGTATGTCTGTATTTCTTCAACCCTTTTATTTTAGTTTTTGCTTCGGGTTTGGCTCTAAGTGGGTATAATTGTAGTTCTTTGTCTCAGTCATGATACCATTTACTCAGATGACTTATTTAGCCTTCAAAATTCAGTTTACGACGAAAAATCTTATTTGATATCGATATCAGGAAACCAAAATTTGACTTCGCTTTAACTGGAAACAACTATTGCTTTTTAGTCTTTCGTGCCAACGTCCAAAGAGTCTGAGTTCCAGGACCGTGGATTAGTTTTAAAGCTTTCATTACACCCGAGCAACGCCGGGCTATACTGCTAGTTAAAACATATTTAAGACATAAAATATAATTTTCTGTTGACTATTTATAGAAGTTTAGCTGATTTAATGTTTAATTAACCTGATTTGAAACAAGTATTACTTTTAGATTAAAATGTCATAGAAAAACATTTTTAACACGAAATTGGATGGCTTTCATGAGCTGTTGAGAACTTTCATTCTAGGCTTATGATTGAGAATTTTTTTAAGTGGGTGCATAACTTTAAAAATTACTTGAATACAATGTTAGCCTCTATTTTTTAACTATCAGGTCATTTTTAAAAGAAAATATTATAAGCAATCTAATATTTTATTGAATCTTTGCTTTATGGCCCTAAATTATGAAAACGCTCGTTTAGAAAATGTTAGAAAATCACCATTACATTTTAAACTTACCATAGTTATCGCTATTATTTTTTATGATACATTTGGACATCCGTATTTACAAAAGTATAAAATAAGTTCAAAATTATTTTTAAAATATTGTGGTAGAGTGAGCTTTTTTAAAATCATTTTTATTCGTAAGTACAATTTTAATTTAATAACAACATCACTTGACCTCTATAAACTAATCCAGAATTTTAAAAAGATTTAAAATTTAAAAATTATTCTATTAAAAGTTTAAAAATGTAGACAATTTATAAAAATTAAATATTCATAGAAATATTTTTTATTAAGACAATAGTGTCTATGATACATTTTATACATAAAAGCAATTAAAAGCATTTTCAATTAAATAATGTCTTACATTTAATTCATTTTTTTATTTTACGATTCCGAATAGACTTTCTGTATCTGATTGATGTTCAGTATGACGGGAAACAATTCTTATAGGATTTGTTCTTAAAACTAATATAAACATTAAGCGATACAAAAATTAATCTCTACAAATTTCATAAAATTAAATAAGTGGGGTTAATCGATGTAGAAAAAACAACAGCAACAACATATTTTTACAAAGTTAAAAAAACATTTAAAAAGTAATTTTATATATTTCTTGGATAATTCCTGAAAGCTTCATTAAAATCTGACAATTATCTAATTTTTGGAAGAATTTCTAAATCAGTGTTTTTCACCTTAATAGGACGCTAAGATTTTCCATACTAATTTATATTCACTCGCTGACGAAATGAACAAAATTTTTTGACAACAATTTCGAACGTTATAAAAAGAATAAAAAATATATATACAATTTCCTAATCAAAAAAATCTATTTTTTCTCTTAATAATAACAAAGATGTTTACGACAAAACTTGGTTTTTATTAAGTTTGGGGCAACTTTTCATTATGTATGCTCATTTTTTAAACAGGTCTTTGTGTAATTATATAAGAAAAACTCAACAAACCATCTAAAGCGGTTATAAATTATAATTTATTTCGGCGTGTAAGATTTTATAACATATATATATCTTTAAAGTATTAAGTTTTTCTTTATGTATATTACATTGTGCAGGATAATATCCATGGAGCTCTCTATATAGATCTATCTCATTAATATTATATATTAAATATATCTTTTTGGATTATTCGCGCCGTTTATGGATTTGAAATTTTTAGAAAATACTTTCAAAAGCTTCTTGAATTTAAGAAAAAAATTTTTTTCTAAACAGGTAGAGGATAGAATGGGACCTGTAGGTTCTAAATTTTCTAGAATGTATGGTCTACCTAAAATCAAATTAAAAAATCCGATCAGGCCCATTTTGTTTATGGTCGGTTCTGTCCAATATAAGTTGGCAAGATGGCTTATTGAAATTCTCGATTCTGTTTTGAAGTTTTATTCAGGCTATTGTATTCCATACTCTTTTGAATTAGTATCACACATAGGTAAATTAAAACATTCTACTGACATTGATTATCCAGTGTCTTTCGATATTTTTTAGTATGTTCTCTAATGTTACCCCTGATGAAACCCTTGACATTTGTGCCAACTATCTATATCGAGGCCTCTCAAAACCTCCATCTTCACTTGAGACTATTTTTTATGGAGCCGATGGAGATGACTACTATGTCTCGTTCAGTTTCAATAATCTCGTGTATCGATAAATCGATAGAGTATTATTAGGTAATACTCTGGGACATCTTACCGCCAATATTTTGATTAATTATAAACAATTGTTGGATCAGTCAGTTAAATGCCATACGTGATACTGACTGGGCAGAATATTATCCCGCAGTAGGTTGCCATTGCTTTCTGCGGTAGACTGGTTGCCGACCAAGGCTATAGAACCCATTCTGTCCTGCTATTTAACCCATAACTGGAAGGAAGAGACGGATTAATATCTTTCCCAAGGGTATTTGCGCATAAGTGAATACAACGGATTCAGCTGGAATTCGAACTCGGCTCCCCGATTTCTCGTTCCGAGCCGATATCCACTGTACTACAACGCACATCCGCTTGGAATAAGTTTCCTAAACCATACTCTGACGTGCGTTATGTTGAGGATACCTTTACGTTCTTTAAAAAAACATAACGAGACGGAATAATGTTTTCAACATTTACTGGCATCAAGCCGCTTGTATACGGACAGGTAACAAATTCGGCAGATATGCAAAGATAGAAAGGGACGTAAGACAAGGATGCGTCTTTTCACCGGATTTGTTCAACCTCTACAGCGAGAATATATTGAGGACCCTAGAAGTTATACCTAGATTCTTCATCGGAGGCCACAACTTAAACAACCTAAGGTACTCAGATGGTGCAATGTTGATAGAAGACACAGAAAGGAAACTACAATACCTCCTACAGAAGGTAGCTGAAGAGAGTGACAAGAAAGGACTACAAATAAACTGCAAGAAAACCGAATGCATCGTCATCAATAAAAAGGGCAGCCCAATATGTCAAATACAATTCGGGGATAATAAGATCAAGCAGGTACAAAAATGTAAATACATGGGAAGTGTTCTAACAGAAGACGGAAAGTGCGACACAGAGATCCGAGGGCGAATTGGCATGGCGAAGGAAGCATTACAGAAGTTGATTAAAGTATTAAGAAACAGGACAATTTTGCTAGAAACAAAGAAGAGAGTACTGGATTGCTATGTGATGTCAGTTTTTCAATATGGCAGTGAATGCTGGACAATATCATCAAAGATGAAGGAAAAACTTGAAGCAACTGAAATGTGGTTCTCCAGAAGGATGCTGCGAATATCATGGATCGAGCATGTGAGCAATGATGAGGTTTTGGAAATGATGGAAACAAAAAGGAAATTAATACTGGTCATCGGGAAGAGACAGCTGAAGTTCCTGGAACATGCAATTAAGAAAAAGGGCTTGGAGAACTTGATACTAACAGACTAAATAGAGGGAAAAAGAGACATGAGAAAGCAGCAGATAACATATTTGAAGGACCTAATCTGGTAGATAATGGAATGAGGGTTGCATGATGTAACAGGAGAAGGCGTACTAAGCGCCACCAAGAATAGGGAGACTTGGAAAGCTGTGATCGCCTACGTCCTGAAAGGACATGGCACATAGAAGAAGAAGAAATGGTTTCCATTTCACTTTGTCATTTAAAATGGAGGTCGAGAAAATAGTTTTCCTTTCGTATCAGTCGAGAAAAATGCTAACAATAATTTTTTGCTTTTGTATATGAATACTTGTTACAAATAAAAAATTATTGCATTTTCCCTGGGTTGTAGAGTGGCTGACACCCCCGCAACACTCAATGATGGAATTGCCCATGGATTGAAGTGGTCTATTTAAGTAAAGAAAGGTAGCATTCAAGTAATATTCGGACTGATTACTTCGGCAATTATTGCGATCTAAACCCCTCCTTTCTGTGTTGTAAATTTTGTCTTGTCTATCATTGTAACTATTGTAGTGTTTGGCGTATATTCGTTTAGCACTGGATATTGTGCTGAATAATACCGCAGTACACTTTCTCTGTATCGTATCCACCTCGATGATATAACACCTTGAGAAAGTTCCACAGAGAATAAAATGCGTCAGATGAGATAATATATATATATATATATATATATATATATATATATATATATTATCTTTGAAAAGAGTAGACGTCATTTTGTTTTTCCCAAACCCGAGGAACCTTTCAGCACAAAATTACAAAGGGGTAAAGAAGAGGACAAGGCCAAAAAGGGAATACTTGCAATACTGGGAGAAGATGGAATTCGTTTAAAAATAAATTTATTGAAAAATATTAAAATGTGAGGCGGGTGTAAACATAAATTCCACAAGAGTGAAATAAAAAAGAAAAATGTTGCACTCACAAACTCGCCAGTAGTTGCAAGGAGCGCAGGAACTGCTCTTTCTGCCTGCACAGGCTCGGCTGCTGAATTTTTAGGCAAATGGCCTCCAAAATACGTAAATGGTATGCCGAACGAGCACTGTGCAGGACAGAAAACCAATTGTCCTCATAAGAGGAGGCACAAACTTGACTATATAATTTTATATATATATATATATATATATAAAATATTAAAAGTTTAAACTAGAATCGTAGCACTAATAAAAAATTATTCAATCACTAGCGTATACAGAAAACCCACATGCGGTTTACATTTTAATTGGGATTCCTTTGCTCCTAAGTCTAGAAAGATTAACCTTGTCGAAACACTTACCCATCGTGCACTCGTGATGCGTTTTAAGTGTATACTGGATGCCGAACTGAGGCAAATTACCAACGTTTTCTTCGCAAACGGTCACCCAAAGAATGCTATTCTGACTATTATTAAGCTTAAAATTTCTAAGTTCCATGAAATTAAAACATTTGATCTACTTAAGCGTCATGTCTACATTAGACTACCATGGATTGGTTAATGTTTTGCTGATAGAATCTCGTCATCTATAAATCAGTTTCAATTCTGTTAAAGTATGCAAAATCTTCTCGACCATAAACGCGTTTCCTTCTGTCCGTAAAAATGTTTTGCCTACCCTTAAAGTTTAGTTATTTATCGTTATAAATTTTATGGGAAGACCAACTATGTGGGCAAGACTATCCAGCGACATCAGGTAAAATTTGCGCAGTATGTGTCTGTCCCTATCTCTAAACACACGCCGATAACATCCGGGCACTCACAAACACATGAGTCTGCTATTGGTGAACATTTGTTAAATACGGATACTTGTAAGACTAGCTATCAAGATGAGTTATTCTGTTCTGTACAGAACCCGGACTAAACACGATCTTAATATCCACGAAACTGTTGTGATTAACACGCAATGTCCGGCTCTGTGCACACAGAGAGTACTTAATCTGACAAATTATTAATTCATTCTGGTCGAATTAAATCTCCCCCCGCCTCATGTCCTTTTTGAGATCGCATGTGAAAATATTTTCCCTTCAGTAACTTAATTCTGACGAAGCGTTGGATGAAAGGCGTCTAAAGTTCTATGTTATTTGATTTTATCGAAATTATACATCTGTATTCAATTTTAATCATTAAATTAGGATGCTCGTTTTAAGATAGATATTAACTTGGTGTCGTACAAATCTCTCTCTCTCTCTCTCACGCACACGTACATATATGTGTGTGTGTGTGTGTGCGTGCGTGTGTGAAAACATGGCCCAGTGGATATAGGTGTTGGTTAGTTCTAGTGACTTGACCGAAAGAGTTAAGAGTTCAATATTAGGCTACAGCAGGGGTAAACAAATAACTTAGGGAGTTAAGTTAATGGGAGATAACTACATGGCTACCGGAAGTGGCTTCGCACATGGAATGAAAATGATCGAAACGAAGGGTTCGGTTCGAAATTTCTAGCAAGAAGAAGGCCGGAGTGTACAATGGCCGAAACGTCGTAAACATGACAATAAAGACGAGGAAAAAAGTCCGAACAATGTAACTAATCTCTCTCTCATATATATATATATATATATATATATATATATATATATATCTTACGTCTATGATGTGACGCAGTTTCATGCGTAATGCAATTATCAGGTGTATATTTCAAACTGACAGTTTATTAGATTTTATTAACACCTGAATAATAATTCTATACATATGTACACCCTTCTCATATGTATATTTATTAATATATATATATATATATATATATATATATGTACTTATTAACCTGTTTTCTGATTAGTCTACCTCATGTTGCCGCTAAATGCTTACTAAATTTGGTTGGATCAAAAGCTTTTGAAATTACTCGACCTTTTAAAGTAGTATTTATTGCATTTTATGAAATATTTCTGCTCTAACCACTAAGCCATACCCACAAAACTTTGAAACAGATATTCAGAAAATGGAGTCAAATAGAGAAAGTAAGTAAAAAGTCAACTGAGATGGGCACGGGTGCGGAACAGTCGGACTCGGAGGTATTTTTAGGCTTTTAACGCAGCCAGAAATAACAACGAAAAATCGGTTATGTTATTAGTAGATTGCCCGCATTTGTTAAGACATACCAGAGTGCTTATCCCTAAGTTTAGACCAGATTCCCTTGAAAACTATTATTTCCCCCGCTTACACTCCTTCAGTCTTTTGCACAGCGTTGTACTCACCCACCATTACCCGTTCTCTCTCACTCTCTCTGATGCGCACGTACAGAGTTACACCCTCACAATGTCGGCATCTGCTAACTTCTTCAGTACTTCTCAAACGACGACTATTACCAAAAGCTGTAGCCAAAATAGCAGCAGCATTCGTAGAGTAAGTAACAGACATTGAGGCAAAAAAATGAAAACACAAGTAGAAGTAAAAGAACAATTATATATATATAATTGTTCTTATATATATATATATATATATATATATATATATATATATATAATGTGTGTATTTAGGCAGCAAATTTTCTTTTAGACATGTCAGATTAAATGCATTGCAAACATTGGGTTTGCTTATTTTTAATATAAAATCCGTTCATACTCACGGATAATCTTTCGCAGATTACAATTTAAAGATGTCAGAAATGAGCTGTAATGTTGACAGATGTTATCATCATTCATTTCTCAAGGTACCCAAGTACTTTCAATCTCTTTCTGAGATCATCTTCAGGGGTCTGAGTTTTGGAAACAAAAAATAACAGCAAAACTGTGTTGCTAAAAATTACTGTAATTTTTTTCTGCTTCAAATATAATTTCTTCAATTTATTTAATCTATATATTTAATATATATATATTCCAGATAAAGTGTAAACTTACGGAGTCTAGTTGTTATTATTATTATTATAAGCTCTGGGTTTTCCTATCGAGCACTTTAAACCTAATAATCATGGAGCAAATAAACTTAGATTGCTCGCTAAAAGATATCCCCATACCAAAAAAACATTTATGAGTTGTAATTATTGCAGAAAATCGAAACTTTTATAACTAATTTAAGATGGAGAGCATTTTTGTTACTTACATAATATAGACAATAGTGAAAATTATAACCATTATGGTTTTAAAACTTATAAACATCCCCCCTATTGCAAAGAGCTAGAAAATTTCGAAATAGATTTTATAGGCTTAATTAGAAGAATAAAATATAGAAAAATTAAACACAATAATTACCAACAAAATTTAAGTAAAACTTTAAACTTATGCTGTAAAGATAACCTTATTTATATCAAAGGTGATAAATCTAACAATATATATAAAATGTCTAAATCTGATTATAATAAAGAATTAAAAAATGCTGTAATTAAACACTATAATAAAATATCCCCTAACATAGAAGCTAATTTAAATAAAGAAGCTATTTCGTTGGTTGCTAAGTTTAAATTGCTCAATAGAGTTGAAAAATTAGCTCTAAAAATAGTTTCTTAACTATTAAAGATCACAAAGAATCATTCCCCAATTACCCTGAATTTAGACTGCTTAATCCGACTAAAACTGAACTTGGAAAAATCAGTAAAGTAATTATTCAAAGAATTTGTGATAATTTGAGAATGTTTTTAAATATTAACCAGTGGAAGTCTACAGGTGACTGCATTAAGTGGTTTAAAGGATTGAAAAGTTTTAAAAAATCTACCTTTATAAAATATGACATAAAAGACTTTTACCCTTCTATAACAGCTATATTACTTACAGAGTGTATCAACTTAGCTAAAGAATATAATGATATTTCGACAGCTGAAATAGAATTAATTTGGCATTGCCGTAAAACCCTCCTATATTATAATGATGAAATATGGATAAAAAAAAACTGATGTCCAAGGATTATGGGGGCATATGATGGTGCGTAGGTCGCGGAGCTGATCGGTTGCTTCCTACTATATAAACTGAATGAAATCATTGACTTCAATAATAATGGGCTGTACCGTGACGATGGTTTAATTATGGTAGATTACTGTACACCCCAAATAGGTGATAAACTTAGGAAAAAACAACAATTTTTTAAATTATATGGATTTTCTATTGAAATTGAATATAATCTTAGAATTGTTAATTATTTAGATATTACCCTTAACTTAAACACCGGGTATATTACACCCTATATTAAAAACAACCATATCCCTATTTATGTAAACAAGGAATCTAACCATCCTGCTCATATATTGAAGAGCATTCCCACTAGCATAGCTTACAGATTATCTACCAATTCGTCTAATTTAGAAATTTTTGATAAGTACAAAAATATTTATCAATCGGCACTTGTTAAAAGTGGGTACAATGGTGTTCTTCAATTTCTGAACCGTGAGACTGATAAAATTAAGAATAGAACTAGATATAGAAAAATAACATGGAGGTTAAATCTAAGATTGGAAAAATGTTTTTTAACCTTATTGATAAACATTTCAATAAAGATAGTCCTCTTAAAAAATTCAACAGAAATACTATCAAACTTAGTTATTCTTGCGTTCCCAATAATGGCAAAATAATTAATAACTCTAATAAAAGGAAAATGAAAACAACCACTACCAATAAGAATCCTAATGGTAAATGTAACTGTAGACTAAAATCTCAATGTCCTATTAAGGGAAACTAATCAATCCAACGTAGTTTACAGTGTTAAAGTTTATAAAGACGAGCATGACAAACACCCAAAAACGTACATTGGTGCGACTCATGACTCATTTAAAGTCAGATATTACAATCATAAAAGCTCATTTAAAAATGAAAAATACAGACAAAATACAACGTTAGCGGATTATATTTGGAATATTAAATCTAAAATTAAAAAAGACCCCATTTTAAAATGGGAAATAATAAAAAAAATGTAATAATTATAATAAAGGTGGTAAGTTCTGCAACTTATGCGGAGAGGAAAAACTAGCAATAGCCTTATTCGAACCCGCGCAGGATTTAATGCTAAAACTGAGATCGTAAATAAGTGCAAACTTCAAAAAAATAAATTCATTGCTTAGTTACCGTTAATTTTTTATTGTTGTTGTTTCCAATCCCTCTATCTTTGTGTTGGTATGGTTTTTTCCCAGTATTTGTAAAAATCTATTTATTTGCTGTTTTAAGTACTTCAGCCTCATTCCCTGACGATCCGTAGTGTGAAACCGCGGTAGGTGGTGGCTCGCTTCTAGATTTCTTGTATTCTCGCTCTACTTTCGTACTTTCGTATTGAGCACTTTATTGTTAAGGTTTTCGTCTTGATTTTTTTCTTTCTAACGGGCACTAAACGTATTGTTCTTGTGCGCTGTTTTTTTTTTTTTCTACCCCCCATTATTTAACCCACGAGGTAGTTCGCGCCGGGTTGCAAGACGGATTACAAGACGGTTTAATTTAAATTTAGGCTAAATTTATAAACGTTTCCTATTTGTGCTTTACAGCCCTAAAATTAATATTATATTTTATATGACACATCACTCAATATGCCTTGGGCCTGACATATAGATTTGGTCCAATTGGATAATTAGTTTACTAGTTAGTTATTCAAGTGAAGCTACAGTTGCAAATTTTCAAAACAATGGAAAATATCTCAATTTCGTGTGTTGATAAAAAATTGCTTTCTGAAAGAAAAAATCCTGTTCCAGTAAAGCAATAGCGTGATAAGTGTTATTCGGACGCTGCTCCGTCGGAAACAACAGTTAAGAAGTGGCATACTGACTTTAAACGCGGTTATACAGATACAAATGATGCTGAATGCTCAGGTCGACCCGAATCGGTAGTTGTCCCAGAAAACACTAAAAGCTCGTTTTGGCCGATCGTAAATTGAAGTTGTGTGACATAGCAGAAGCGTGGAACATATCAGAATGCTGTGTATTCACTATTTTGCATAATCATTTGTCATTGAGAAGCTGTGTTCAAAGTGGGTGCCGCGTTTACTCACAGTCGATCAAAAACAACAACGCGACGACGATACAGAGCGTTGTTTGAAATTGTTTCAACGCAACAAGGAGTTTTTGCGTAATTATGTAACAATGGATAAAACACAGATCCATTCACTTCACTTTGGAGTCAAATCGGCAGTCAACTGAGTAGACAGCACCAGGTCACAAGTCGATCGACACAATGGCAATTGCACTTCGAATTGCTCCCGCATCTACCATATTCTCTAGATCTGGCCCCTAGTGACTACTGGGTGTTTGCAGACCTCAGAAGAATGCTCAAGGGAAAGAGATTCGGCTCCAATGAAGAAGTGATATTGGAGACTGAGGTGTATTTTGAGGCTAAATACAAAAGCATCGAAATGTTGGGGAAGCGTTGGAATAACTGTATCACCCTAAAAAGAGATGAATAAAGTCGAAGTTTGCATAAAGGTTGTTTTTATTAGTTAGGCCCGGGCTTTACTGAGTGATACACACACACATATATATATATATATATATATATATATGTATGTATGTGTGTGTATGTGTGTTAAAGACTAATGGCAGACTGCTAGGACTTAATGCAAACAGTTTTTAAAACATGATTATATTCATTTAATGAATTGACTGGGAACCTTGACGAGGTGTAATGGTTAGGAAGTTTATCTCGCTCGAACAATTACGACTGTAGTGTGTTTACGATTTGCTACAAGAACGAGTAATGAATCATCAATATTGGAAATAGAGCACTTGCATATATAGACAGCAACTGATATGGCATGCTGTGACGATTGCTGTGTTGAAGAAATATCCGTCAACTCTAGAAATAACGGTAACAGTGAAATTGAAACAGTCTTCGCAGGCTACGGCAACGCCGACGGAAACAGACCTAAACTTCGCAGGTTACGGCAACGCCGACGGAAACAGACCTAAACTTCGCAGGCTACGGCAACGCCGACGGAAACAGACCTAAATTTCGCAGGCTACGGCAACGCCGACGGGAACAGACCTAAACTTCGCAGGTTACGGCAACGCCGACGAAAACAGACCTAAATTTCGCAGGCTACGGCAACGCCGACGGAAACAGACCTAAATTTCGCAGGCTACGGCAACGCCGACGGAAACAGACCTAAATTTCGCAGGCTACGGCAACGCCGACGGGAACAGACCTAAACTTCGCAGGTTACGGCAACGCCGACGGGAACAGACCTAAATTTCGCAGGTTACGGCAACGCCGACGGAATGAGATTTTCTAGGTGACAGCAACACCAGCGGAAAGAGGCAGATTTTTCAAGCGATAGTAACAGTTCGACTAAAGAATCCTAAATTTATTTCTGTATGAAAACGTTTAATCTCACCATTTCCATCCAATATGGTAAAAATGTAGTTTTATTGTATGCCATAATTATAGGCAACTGTAAAGTTAAAATGTGATTAGAACGTGTGTAAATATAAAACTTTACATTCAGGTTAACAGAGAGTTGTAATCTCTGTGTATAATAATTAATAAAAAATATTAAATGTCACTAACTGCTTTGTTATTTTCTGCATCTCGACACTAGAATTTTGTTAATCACTCTTTCTACTCATCTGGAGATATCAGCAATTTACTGTTTATTTTCTTGTTTTCAGTCATTTTTAAAATGGCTTATTTTTTTCTTCTACTTTCATTGTCTGTATACATATTTTATTAAATTCATTAATATCTATGAGACATTCTTGTTACCTATTTACATCAAGAAGCCCATAGATTATTGCTACAAGTATTTATTTTGTTTATGTCTTAATCTCTTTTTTTGGTCATGCATTTAACCCAGTACTTCTCAGTCAGATTGAATATTTAGCTCTTTAGCACAAGAGATTAATAAATGCAAAGCTATGGACTTAATTACCGTTATATTAGACAGCGGAAGAAAAAAAAAAGGACAGCGAGAAATAAAACACAGAATTTTAAAGTGATAAGTAAATAAAAACGTATTTAAGTGAGTAAAAAAAGAGAGACAAAAAACTAGAAAGAAAATCGTTAGAAAAAATATCCTGTGCTCAACGTAAAAAGAAAATTGACACGTGCGTACCAGTGAGAGGATGAAGAAGGTAGATACTTGAAGATTTTTAAAAATACGAAAAATATATGTATATGAAAACTAAATACATAATTCTATATTTGGAAATTTTAGTTAACAGACTGAAGCCCATTCACGAGGTAAATACTTGAGTCAACACATGGAATCATTCACACAATGGCACACTGACTTAAATTTCTGCACATTTTAGATGGAGATGCAGAAAAAATTCGCAGCCCAACCCACTTGCTCCCGCCCTCCAAAAAAAAAAAGAGTAATAACGTGTCTTTTAATGACCAAATATTAGAATACTTATATTGCAAAGTGGGTCATACCGAGAACTTTTCAGCACCTCTTGTACATATGCTTTTACACTTTATCTCCGTTAACTTCTCTTTAGATGCCCCCCTACGAAACATGGTGCAGATTTTATCCACCCACATCTTTTCAAAAGAACCACTCTCCTCGTTCTTAGTAAAAACTTGTTTTAAATGTTCTTTTCCTTTCAAGAACGAAACAAAAAACTGCTATACTTATACTCCTTGATGTCTATTTTTAAGATTTTATTAGTACAGTTATATATTATCAGAAAGAAAGATTATGATGCGCCAATTTTCATCGCAAGACATAAAATATCACAGAGCTAAATAAGTTATGGGAAATGTCTAAGGAAAATATAATCCCGAAGTCATATGGTATTTTTTATCATGACCATATCCATAATATTTCATAAATATTAGTTGATCATATTAATTCTTTTATGAAAAATATCTTCGAAGTGGGAGGCAGCCAAAGAGGACAGAAGTTGAAACAGACAGATAACAAGAAGAGGAGACACAGACAGATAACAAGAGGAGACACAGAACAGATAACAAGAGGAGACACAGACAGATAACAAGAAGAGGAGACACAGACAGATAACAAGAAGAGGAGACACAGACAGATAACAAGAAGAGGAGACACAGACAGATAACAAGAAGAGGAGACACAGACAGATAACAAGAGGAGGAGACGGACAACGAGAGGAGGAGGAGGAGACACACAGGCAGACCGATAACAAGAGCAGGAGACACAGGCAGACCGATAACAAGAGCAGGAGACACAGGCAGACCGATAACAAGAGCAGGAGACACAGGCAGACCGATAACAAGAGCAGGAGACACAGGCAGACCGATAACAAGAGCAGGAGACACAGGCAGACCGATAACAAGAGCAGGAGACACAGGCAGACCGATAACAAGAGCAGGGCACAGGCAGACAAAGTAGAGAAGGAGACAGAAAGCAACATAACATTTTCAAACCGACAGAATTAAAATAGTGTAATTTCACGTGGCATGTACCAATTTTCATTATTCCCATATTTCGTTCAGATGAAATGAAGAACATTAACATGGCAGCTTCTAACCTGATGCGGAAACTAAGAGATTGCGCATGTATCATTGCCGGCTAACTCGATCAAATCGGTGGCGAGTTGAACAGAAGACAGGTGGCACTGTGTTTATTCTATAGATGTACAATGTAACATACAAACCAAATTCTCACCGTCTTTGTCTTGGAGTTCGTTAGCAACTACGGTCGGATTATAACGACCGACCCCGTTTTATTAGCAAACTTCAAAGTCAACATCACCGCCTAAACCAAGATGCTGCAAGAAAGTGCAACATGCGTCATGATTAGAAACTCAAAAAAGAGAGTAGACTCAAAACTTGATACTCGCACAACCATCGATCGCTCCCGCAAAGTTTTCTCTGCCCAATTTCACTCAAGACTTTTCAGACACTTTCGCTGCCCTTTGCCTGCCTCTGTCTCCTTCCCAGAGTGATAGAAATTTGAATGTCTCCGCAGACAGTTTTATCAAAGTCACCTCTCAAAAATCGGACATGGTGAGATTCAAAGTTGAGTTTCAGTATCGGAACGCACAGATATAAGAAAATTTTAAAGGTAAATAAAATTGTATGTCTTGCAAGAAATCATAAATCGTATTTCATTTGTTATTTAGTAATTGTATGGATTAGCGGCCACAACTGCTAGTTTCATATACGCCAAAATGTACAGCCTGTTGTGTTTAAGGTTTATACCTAACCACCGTCCCGAAAGATATTAGTGGTGTATTTTTTAAAATAATACCAAGTTTTTGAAAACTATTCAAGTCAGAAAAAAATGCTACAAATGGCACGGACCCAGTAATATAACCAATTGTTAAAACCATCTGACACTGAATATAAAGGGCTTAAAAATACAACATCTTCAGGATTAGTGGATATAGTAGTTGGTTATAAATGTGTTACTATCATCTATTTGGCATGAGTTTGATCTTTGGATGCAACAAAGCTAATAAGAACTCATTTCATAAATATTAGGTTGTCCCAGAAGTTCGTAAACACTTGAAAAAAATTGAAATTTTACTCGCCAAGTAATCTAAGGTTACCAGAAAACACTTGCAAAAAATTGAAATTTTACTCGCAAAAACAACAAAAATTATTGCTCAAAATAAAGACCATCATTTTCCAAAACTTTCTGCCATCGATCTGCAAGCTTTCGGATCTGGTCAAAGTACCATTCAGCCGGCTTCGAATAAAAGAATTCTTGACATGCTTACTCGACTTCATCAAACGAGTCAAATCGGCAGCCCTTTGCATTGAGTGGAAAAGGCCGTATCTGATGGAGCACAGTCAGGACTGTAGGCTGGATGTGGCAGAACCCCAACGCCGTCCAGCTCTTCAAACTTATCTTTGGTCTTCCTGGCGGTGTGTGACTTGACATTGTCCTGCTGCATTAAAGCGCGCTTTTGATTGATCAGAGCCGGGTACTTTTGCTTCAACTTTTCATAGACCCGTTCAAGTTGCTGACAGTAAAGTTCGACACTGATGGCACGACCATTCGGAACCAACTCAAAATGCACGATTCCTTCAAAGTTCCACCAAACGCACAATATGACTTTCTTGCCGAATAGATCTTGTTTTGGAACCGACGGTGTCTCTTGCCCTTTCTGAACCCATCGCTTGTCTCGATTGTGTTGGACCAGATAGACCCATTTCGCAAGTGTTTACGAACTTTTGGGACAACCTAATAAATACTACAATCAAAATTGACTTTACAGAGTACTCTTCCACGGGGTTACACAGTCAATCATGAAATGCCATTGAGTTGACGTTCCGCGTGGCTAATGCATTCACACCCAACATGCACCAAGTTTTGCTTAAAACTGGGATATTTTTTGTGGAAAATATTTGCATGGTTAACACGTTGACCTCCTGAGTTCAGTTACAAAATGATTTCAAACTCCTTGTAATAACTTTATAACAGTCAACTTAGGCAATAAAATGTTTTTATGAGTTGATTTACAGCTACAACTGAATTTCTAACATTTTTTTTTCACACTGAAGTATCGTTGCGGAAAAAAAATTCACTTTTTCGTAGATGAAAATTAAGCAGAAAATGTCGGACACGAGAAAATTCGTATTTAGCAGTCAATGTGTTATGGATTTTCACTAATGATTCAACGAATGAAGCCCATGAAATTGTTGGAACTATTAAAGGTTCTGTTGAAAGCAATCCACAGGTTTTTAAAAAGCAAAAACGTAAAAAATGTTCAAATTTGTGCTGAGAACGCAATCATTGGTTGACAGCGCACAAATCACAAATTCGGGGGGGGATTTCACTGACTGACTGGAAAATATTCAGCTGTTTCGTAAATAAACACCACGATTTGGGGGTAAAAGAAAAATGTTTAACATCATACAAGTCCATCAGCAACCCCTACAGTTTAGATTTGTCTACTTCCAAATTCTACGTTTTTTCGAAAGTCCAAAATCGCCGACGAAAAAGAGACATTAGCTCGTAGATGAGATTAAGGAGAACACAACAAAGCAATTCACATATTGACCCTTGAAGATAAAAAGAAAAAAAGGATTTTGCACACGATTTTAAAAATTAAAAGAAACATCGTATCCATTTGTGAAATCACAAGATGCAATTTAAAGAGCGTAAGACAACATTTAGATATGCGTTGTGGTGCAGTGGCTTGGAACAAGACATCGGAGAGCCGAGTTCGAATTCGTTGCATTCACTTGTGCGCAAATACTCTTGCGAAAGGTATTAACCCATCGGTTTTTTTTCTAGCTATGGGTTAAATAGGACAGATTGGGTTTTATAACCTTGGTTGGCAGCTAGTCTACCGCTAAAAGAAATGGCAATCTACTGCGGAGAAACCTTCTGCCCAGTCGATCATGACCGCCTAAGCGTGTATTACGTATGGTACTTAACTGATTGAAGGCACCATTGCCCTCGGCAGATTAATTACATTAAACGTTTGGCTCATATCCATAAAAAAAATTATCAACGTGTGGTTATCTTTGGGTTTTCTAATAAGCGTTTATGTTTCTGTCAAAAGATATTTTCAAATAACAGTGTTTTATTAATTACAAGACCGCACACTACACTAGATTTTTAATCTAGATCCTGTAGAGGGCTAATTAGACACCTAATTGAGCAACTTCAAGAACATCTGGTTCATCTTAGAAAACGGAAATGATCATTTTGAAGCAATATCTTCAAAGCCTTACTTTAACTCTGATTCGGGTTATAAGTCCATTTCTAGCTAAAAAAAAAAACAAATTTGTTCCAAAATTCCAATTCAAGCCGAAAATTGAGTTCTTCAAATCAAACTCCGTGGAACTTCAAAACGTCACGTCACGAACGAAACCTCTTAATTCAACACCGTTTTCTTGGCATTTGATTTTCTCAATTCACAAAGTTTTGGAAATGTTTTAAACTGAATTTAATACAATTGTTATTAAATCCGCAATGTTTTGTATTTCTTTAAACTCAACATAAAAAAATTAAAGTCACTAATTTTTTTTCAGTTATTTTGAAATTTTTAACTGTTCTCTCCGCACCCAGACACAAATCTCAATGTTGGATGTTCAATCACCATATACAGGATAGATTTTCAATCCTGGGATCATTCTGGCCCCAGAAATGTATAATATGTCTATGTAGACCACATGTGACTCAAGTTATAGGTATTTTAGACACACGGAGGAACAGAAAACTTGCCGTTATTTTTTTACTTTTAGATAGATGATATCAGTTTTATTTGTCTTGCGATAGTGCAAATCACTTAGGTGGAGTCATACTTAATTTCCGTTTCGGAGAGTAAATTGTAATGAAAAATAAACCATTCTAACTAATTCTTACTTAAATATATCATAACAGATGACGGAAAAGAGCCAATTACGACAAGATTCAACCCAAAGGGAAGTGGATTGACAAGGATAAATCTCCATAAGCAACCCCAAGAGGCCAGCTCCATGGAAGAAAGGTGATGCTGCACATGGGGTGGGATTTTCAGAGCATTATTCGTTTAGAGTTCTTAAAACGGAAGGAATCATTAAATGCACATTTATACGCCCAGCTTTTACAAACTATTAAAGCTTAGTCGGTCGTAAAGCGTTCAACTGGAAAAAAATGGCTCCCTTGACATCTCAAGCTTGTATACAACAATTATAATACGAGGAAAAATATTCGTGCAGGGAAAAAAATTTGGAACTCGACTGGTTGGTTCTACCCTAGCCATCACATTTACCTGACGTTGCACCAACCAACTGTTAACTTTTTCGATCACTGCGAATCTACTTGATTTAGAAACCCTCTACTTAAAACCAAACCAGATTCAAAAGTTTGTTGAAAATCTTTTCGCCTCAAAATCTGCGGAAATTTATTCAAATTCTTTGGACGAGCTGTTTGATAAAAGACATCAAATCATTGCAAATGATGTAAATACAGAACTGAATAAAATGTAATTTAAAATTGTATGAAGTTAATAAAAACGGAAATTGTTAATGACAACATAAAATTGTTTTTTTTTTTGGTTTCAAATTACCCTTGGCTTTAGTATTATGTTTCTTTCAAAAGAAAGACGAAAAGAAAAAGAGAAAAGAAAAAGAGAAAAGAAAAAGAGAAAAGAAAAAGAGAAAAGAAAAAGAGAAAAGAAAAAGAGAAAAGAAAAAGAGAAAAGAAAAAGAGAAAAGATTTCAGATTACTCCAGTTTTTCTTATTGGCAATGTTGTTGATTTAAATAGCCGACTGTATTTTAAATTTTAAATTTTATTCCAATTTTCTAAAGTTAATGAAAAATTACCACATTTTTCTGGATTTCTTCAATTTGCTTTAATGTTTGTATATCGCTTGTGCACTTTCGATGAGTGTATGTATGGTTTGGATAAAAACATTTCTTTGTCTTTTTTATAAAATTGCTTTTTATCAAATATTGAGGGATTTAATTTTCTATGTTCCACGTGGCTTATTTAGAAAATATCTCTTGATTTTTAAACGTAAGAAATTAGAGAAAGCTTTTCTTATAGTAATTTCTATTACCAACAAGCCTAACTCAGAAATACCCGGCCCTGTAGTTGGATGCATAATTTTTATTTTAGATTCAAAATAGTCTAAAGGCTAAATCATTGCTTCATGAATTCACAACAAAGATGTGGATATTATTTCGAATCTTAATATTGCCAATAATGACAACAGCAGTGTCGCATGCAATATTCTGCATAGATTGCGTACTCTACAATAGTGTCATGTGCATTATTCTATACCGATTGCTTTTAACCTTTCTCGTACCGGCTTGATTATGACATCCTCAGATCGTAGAATTTGCCCTGTCCCTTTTAACGATGTGCTTTCATACTGTCTTCGTTTGCATATTTTGTATTGTGTTTAATCCTATACGCAGGTAATTACCGAACGAAATAATTATTTCCAAATTAGACAACGTGGTAACGACTCCGTATCTCCCAGAATTCGATATTTTTTCTCAATGACGATCTAACGCATGCTTTTTAAAAATAAAATTTAATTGTTAAAATATATAACATAATTCGGAAGTACGTTGTGGTGCAGTGGATATCGGCTTGGAACGAGAAATCGGAGAGCCGAGTTCAAATTCCAGTTGAATTCATTGCATTCACTTACGCGCAAATACCCTTGGGAAAGGTATCAATCCGTCTATTCCTTCCAGTTATGGGTTAAATAACAGGACAGATTGGGTTCTATAGCCTTGGCTGGCAACCAATCTACCGCAGAAAGCAATAGCAACCTACTGCGGGATAATCTTCTGCCCAGTCAGTAATGTCTCTTTCTAGACATGATCGCCTAAGCGTGTTTCATGTATGGTACTTAACTGACTGACACTAGAAAAATCATCTGGGACTTTCAAACTCATCCCGAACAACACAGTTAAGTGCCATACGTGATACACGCTTAGGTGATCATGTCTCGAAAGAGACATGACTGACTGAGCAGAAGATAATCCCGCAGTAGGTTGCCATTACTTTCTGCGGTAGACTGGTTGCCAGCCAAGGCTATAGAACCTACTCTGTCTTGTTATTTAATCCAGATTTGAAGGGAAGAGACGGATTAATGCATTTCCCAAGGGCATTTGCGCGTAAGTGAATGCAAGGAATTATACTGGTTTTCGAAATCGGCTCCCCGATTTCTCTTTCCGAACCTATATTCATTGCACCACAACGCACATCTAATCGAAAAACCCGGATGTGGCTGTAGACAAGGAAAATAAGTTATAAAAGTTTCATGGATTAATTTTTTGACAGCTTAACATTTTGAAAGTTATTTGAAGTCAGAAAATATTCTTGGATTGTAAGAATAAAGATAATTATTTAGGCATACAAGTCTTACTAATTAACTAATAAGTAATTGGGTGGGGGAGAGGGTTTTTTTTTACTCCGACATTTTCTATTATTTAACCCAAGAAGGACATCCCAATATGCAAGGCTCTTTTTTCCCTATTTAATTAAATAATATCTTCTGTGCCTTGTGAGGCAGTGGATGTCGACTCAGAACGAGAAAAGGAAAGGGATTAATTCGTCGCTTCTCCCGCCAGTTATGAATCAAATAACAGGACAGGTTGGGTTCTGTAGCCTTGGTTGGCAACCAGTCTACCGCAGAAAGTAATATAATAGCAACCCACTGCGGGAGAATTAGCTACCCAGTCAGTTATGTTTTTCGAGATATGATCACCCAAGCGAGTATCTAGTATGGCAATTAACTGCCTGACACTTTTTCCTCTTAAGACCCTACCTACTCACTTTCGTATCGGAAAAGCAAACAAACACAATTTCAAAAGAATAAACGGGTTATATTTAATCCGACATTGTTAATACTTCAAACGTTATAATAGTGGAGATAAACAAACGCCGTGTAGTGATTTGTTAATAAAATAGTGTAATACCCTCTATCGTCCTGCACATTCAAGTAAAAAAAAGTGTTTTCCGGCAGGAATTGACCCTGTCTCTTCTTTTGTATTACATACTATTGAATAAATACAAAGTGGGCGTCTATTTAAACTAAGATGTATCCACTACAATAACTTCTAAATAATACAAATATCGGATTAAATATAAATCCATTAATTATATATACACTAGATGCAACGGATAAATTGTCGCCATTTTATATTTTTAATTTCACGCATGCGTGCTGTTGTTATTTTGTTGCCGGCACAGTATAGTAGGGTCAGTTAGGCATCGTCTGTAAGAAAATGGGTATCATGACGCAATTCACTTCGCCAAAAATGGGTATCATGACGCAATTCACTTCGCCAAAAATGGGTATCATGACGCAATTCACTTCGCCAAAAATGGGTATCATGACGCAATTCACTTCGCCAAAAATGGGTATCATGACGCAATTCACTTCGCCAAAAATGGGTATCATGACGCAATTCACTTCATAAATGGGTATCATGACGCAATTCACTTCGCCAAAAATACTGGTATCATGACGCAATTCACTTCGCCAAAAATGGGTATCATGACGCAATTCACTTCGCCAAAAATGGGTATCATGACGCAATTCACTTCGCCAAAAATGGGTATCATGACGCAATTCACTTCGCCAAAAATGGGTATCATGACGCAATTCACTTCGCCAAAAATGGGTATCATGACGCAATTCACTTCGCCATCAGGTATCATGACGCAATTCACTTCGCCAAAAAGTAGTGTACGGGCGCAATTCACTTCGCCAAAAATGGGTATCATGACGCAATTCACTTCGCCAAAAATGGGTATCATGACGCAATTCACTTCGCCAAAAATGGGTATCATGACGCAATTCACTTCGCCAAAAATGGGTATCATGACGCAATTCACTTCGCCAAAAATGGGTATCATGACGCAATTCACTTCGCCAAAAATGGGTATCTTGACGCAATTCACTTCGCCAAAAATGGGTATCATGACGCAATTCACTTCGCCAAAAATGGGTATCATGACGCAATTCACTTCGCCAAAAATGGGTATCATGACGCAATTCACTTCGCCAAAAATGGGTATCATGACGCAATTCACTTCGCCAAAAATGGGTATCTTGACGCAATTCACTTCGCCAAAAATGGGTATCATGACGCAAATTCTTCGCCAAAAATGGGTATCATAGCGCAATTCACTTCGCCAAAAATGGGTATCATGACGCAATTCACTTCGCCAAAAATGGGTATCATGACGCAATTCACTTCGCCAAAAAATGGGTATCATGACGCAATTCACTTCGCCAAAAATGGGTATCATGACGCAATTCACTTCGCCAGAAATGGGTATCATGACGCAATTCACTTCGCCAAAAATGGGTATCATGACGCAATTCACTTCGCCAAAAATGGGTATCATGACGCAATTCACTTCGCCAAAAATGGGTAGCATGACGCAATTCACTTCGCCAAAAATGGGTAGCATGACGCAATTCACTTCGCCAAAAATGGGTAGCATGACGCAATTCACTTCGCCAAAAATGGGTATCATGACGCAATTCACTTCGCCAAAAATGGGTATCATGACGCAATTCACTTCGCCAAAAATGGGTATCATGACGCAATTCACTTCGCCAAAAATGGGTATCATGACGCAATTCACTTCGCCAAAAATGGGTATCATGACGCAATTCACTTCACCAAAAATGGGTATCATGACGCAATTCACTTCGCAAAATGGGTATCATGACGCAATTCACTTCGCCAAAATTTGAAACAGCGTACTGTACTGCTTTGCATTTGAAGCTCCGAAAAAATCATTTCAGGGTGTTTTGTTGTCAATCTGAGGCGAGTGCAGAGGATTTGGAAAGAGTTAGATAAGTCTAATAATGGTTACGAAGGTGTTTGGAGTGCTTACAAGTGATGGCGTCGTGATGACTTAATTTTTCCACAGGGCTTCAGACTCAACAGGGAGGCCTAAATCAAGTGCCTTGAAGCAATAGTACTGCTCAAGGTCAAGAGGGTAGTTGCTGGTAGAACCTATATCAGGCAACTGGACTCTGTACAATGCTACATAAGCAGGAGAATCTAGTCTTGGCTGTCAGACAATTTCTGCGACCACATTTTCACTTACATTTGACCACCCAACTCCCCAGACTGCAACCCCTTGATTATTATGCGTGGGGCGCTGTTGAGTGAGAGACCAACAAAACTTCTTGTAATACCAAAGATGAACTGAAGGTGGAATTCATCAATTTAAACAAGGAGACCGTCTAGAAGAGTTGCAGAAGATTCCAAAGTTGTCTGGAGGCCGTGGTTAAAGCCAATGGCGATTTTATTGAAAAATTTTCTCTTTAATAGTTTAAGATATTTTTGTGTAATTTTGATAAATATATCTGTTAAAATGATATGTCATTTTCCTTTTTGTACAATTTTGATGACAATTCATCCACCAATCCTAGATAGATAGATAGATAGATAGATAGATAGATCTCTCAGAGGCAGAAGGGTGAATCTGAAATCGAGCATGCAGTTCATAACTCTTGAGTATGAGAGAAAAGTGAGAAAATTATATGATCATCAAATAGCGATGTATTTAAAACTTATTCATAAATTAAGTCAGTTCTGTTGCTTTGCTTCGGGAAATTAGCCAATCACTTTTTTGTGAAAGGCATCAGTGCTACGTTCTACTTTTATCTCATTTAAAAGGTTTTTTCTTTATGAAATTGAAAACGAAATTAGTCATGTTAAAAACAACTTCCACGTTTTTATTTATTTTTTTTTTTACTTTTCTCGTTTTTCCAGCTTCAATCCCTCACCCCATTTCCACTCGGTTCTTCCACGTTCTTTGTACCTGTGCGTGGGACTGGTATACGGAAGCGAGGCCTTCTCTGCATACACTTCTCTACTGGTCTTTGTTTCCAAACTTATCCTAAGAAATGAAGGAACGGGAGATTAAAAAACAAAGAATCAGTGAGTCAGTTTAGGGTCATACGTGATACACGCTTTGGCGATCATGTCTCGAAAGAGACATGACTGACTAGATCTTCCCGCAGTAAGTTAGTATTACTTTTTGCGCTAGACTGGTTGTCAAAGAAGGTTATAGAACCCAATCTGTTTTTTAATCCATAGCTGGAGAGAAGGAACGGATGAATACTTTTCCCAAGGGTATTTGCGCATAAGTGAATACAACGAATTCAACTGTAATTCGTACTCGGCTCTCCGATTTTTCGTTTCCAGCCGATAACCACAGTACCACAACTACGAGTTCAAAGAGGATTCTAAAAACAATATTTTCTTTTATTACACAAATCTAAGGTATACAGTGCATGCGTTGCATACATGGACCCTTCGCTAATTTTATATATATATATATATATACTTACGCATCGCTCATTCAGTAATGAATTAAAGCACTGAATACTGACGTATGATACATCATACGCTAAAAAGTCTGCCTCCCTCTACCGATCGCCCATAGCTCAGAGGTAGAATCGCCGACTGACGCCAATTCGATCAGGTTTCAATTCTGGGTTGGATGTCTAACCGTACTGATGAGCTATGATAAAGCGAAACAGATCTGTCTGCGGATGACTATATATGTTTAATGAAAATTATTTGCGCCTTTAACTGAGGAAGTTCATGCAGACTTCGAAGCTTCGTGTGAACACCGTTATGAGGTAGCCGCTCGTCAAAGCTGAGTTTGTTTTCAATCTTGGCGCCAAACATTATCACAACTCAACACTTATATATATATATATAGTAAAAAAAGGGCTATTGGTTAGACCAGTAGATAGTAATTTAAAAAAGTGCTGAATGCACATTCCAAAGAATTGAATATTACTTTTACTGCCTGATTATACAGATATTGTTAAAACCTAGGTAGCAAATAATTGGTGAACATTTCGTTATTTTATGTATCTATATATATTTATGTACATATAAACACACACACGTGACTGGGGGAATCACAAGATACTTCAATGCAATATTTTTTTTAAATAGTCATATTTTGCTGGATATCGACTCGTTACGAGCAATTGGAGAGCCGAGTTCGAATTCATTCACGTGCAAATACCCTTGGGAAAAGTATTAATTCGTCTCATCCCCCAGTTATGGGTTAAATAACAGGATAGAATGGGTTCTATATCCTTGGCTGGCAAGCAGTCTACAACAAAAAGTAATGGCAACCTACTGCTGGATAATCTTCCAACCAGTCAGTCATATCTCTTTCGAGACATGATCGCCCAAGCGTGTATCATGTATGGCACTTAACGGGCAGGCTGATATTTTCAGACCAAACAGTTGCTTCAGATGCGTTTTAGTTTAATTTTTTAAATTCACGGTTTCTTATTAATTTTTATTTTATTTCTTTAAACATCGTTTATTTTATTACTAGCAGTATAGCCCGGTTTTGCTCGGGTGTAATGAAAGCTTTAAAACTAATCCATGGTTCTGGAGCTCAGGCTCTTTGGACGTTGGCACGAAAAACTAAAAAGTTTCCAGTTAAGGCGAAATCGTAGACTGAAAGAAAAATGAATGAATGTAAGTCAAATTTTGATTTTCTGGTATCGATATATATATATATATATATATTATTGCACTATTGTAAGAACTGCATCCTTGAAACTTCTGAATATCGTCTCTTATGTGTTTGTCTATGAGTGTATCAAATTTGATTAAAATCGGACCACTCCTTCTATAACCCGATTTTTCGATGATCGATTTTCGATATTTATCGGGGTACCGTGACACAAAACCTAGCTAAGAACACTCGCAGACGCTTATAGTACAACTGTGTAAATCTTCAAGAAAATCGATTCAGCTGTTTCGGAGTCTATAGGTAACGGATACACACACACAAAGTTCCTTTTATAAATAAGTTTAGATATGACAAAAATAGTATTTGCGATATTCGTTTTTACTATATATATATATATATATATATATATATATATATATTCTTATAATTTTTTTTTTCAGACTAAGTTTGTCCATAAAAATGCAGTCTTTCCGAATGTAAAAAAAATGTTGAAGTAACAAGTGGAAATCGAAAAAAAAAAACATTAAAAAAAGAACATTTAAGATTATCACAGTAGCGACGGCGCACTACATTCAAAGCCGCCAATTTAATAGGTTTATTCGGCTGTATCTAAAATAGAATTGTGAATTTGTCTGGATTCCGGAGGAACTGGAACGAATTCTTTCCAGGCGTCGTATTTATTTTAAACATTCGTCAGAAGCAGACTGCATAATAGACAAACCTCATGAAAATGATGGATGTACACAAAGGAAATAATTTACGGAAATCAGATTTTTTCCCTGTGTGTGGATTTTAGTAGTAATAAAAAACACTTCATTTTTCTTTCCCTAAAAATGATTTAGGATAAGAAACAAGAATAAATTTAATAATTGGTATTTGAATGGGCATAAAAGCAAATATACAAAACACAAACACGACATCATTATTAAAATTGGTAACAATACGGAAAGAAAGTACAGTGGATTTTTTTTTTTTTTTTTTTTTTAAGCGTTTCACCCCGAGCAAGGCATGTCACTGTCACTACTGTGCAGAGGGCTACGTAGAGTGGAGAAAGGCTGGTTAAATATAGGAAATAACAGAGGGTGGGTGATAGGCGGGTGAGGATACCGAGAATGAGGGTTGGGTAGATGAGAGTGTTGTGAGAATAGTTGGGAGTTAGTGTGATAGGAGGTGTCTATTGACCCTACATTTAAACACCTGGAGATTGTAACTGTCGGGAAAGCAGACTTGTGGAAGGGAGTTCCACAGGCGGGAAGCGCGAGAAAAGAAGCTGTTGGAGTAGAATTTACGGTTACATCTTATTTGTTTAACTGTAAAAGGGTGGGACCTAGTTGCTAATCTAGTATCTCGTGTAAATTCGTGCTTGGGCGGCACCAGTGGTCTAAGCTCATCGGAGCAGAAGCCATGAAAGTACTTGTAGAAGAGGCACAGGGAAGCTACATCACGCCGGTGTGAGAGCGGCTGCAGCCGGTCTGCCAAGTCAGTATCAACCACGTTACAGATCCTCCTTTGTTACGAACATTTTCGGGTTGCTGCTGCATTGGATCCCAATTCTTATGTTCTAGTTAGCCCCACATATACAATTAACACACCTCTCTTTATGGATATTAGACCTTGTGCAAATTTAATAAAAACTTCTTTTATGTACCTTGTCCCTTTCCCTGGTGGATCTTAGTACACTTCCTCCTGTAACATCTCCCAATCCCCGTTCTGTCATTCATCTGCCCAGGCCCTTCAAACACGTTATCCGCTGCTTTTCTGTCTCTTTTACCTCTCTATGTGGCCTGTTAGTATTAGGTTCTGCAAGCCCGCCTTCCTTATTGCATGTCCCAAGAACTTTAGTTGTTTCTTCCTGATGCTAAATATTAATTTTCTTTTTGTTACTATCCTTTCCAAAACCTCTTCATTGCTCACATGCTTGGTCTACGATATCCGCAGCATTTTTCTGTGGAACACCATTTCAGCTGCTTCAAGTTTTTCCTTCAAAACAATTAATTTTAAACGATAACCGGATGTATTTATTTCACAAATAACTAAATAAAAATCTGATATATTTAACAATATATAAGGATATATTTTCTGGAGTAACGCTGTCTCCAGTTTTAATGGGATGGATGTACTTCGTTCAGTAGGGTCGATAGGTAGTACACCGGAAATCTCGCCAAGAGAGAACAAACATTCCAAGAGGCTCGGGAAAAAGGAAGAGCGCATGACAAGGCCCATAACGTTTGAATAACTATCTTGGACAAAGGGTTGAATTGACTTTTGGTAAGTTTAACTTCATTACTTTGAAACTGCAAAGTAGTTTCATTAAACTTTGTGAATACATCTGATAACTAAGTAATGCCATACTAAAGTTTGTATTTTCTTTTAGTTTATCCCAAAACTGAACGTGAGATAAATCAACGACTATTTCGAAAAACGAATAAAGAATTTTGAAGCAATTTCCATTGAATCAGTGTCATACGCAATACACGCTTGGGTCATCATGTCTCATGCGAGACATGACTGGGTCCTCGGGTATAACGGTAAACTACATTCAGCAGCAAGGCCTCTGATTGGGAGGTTGTGAGAAGCATGGAACCACGTCTTAATTGTTGTTGTTCCCAGATCCACCCTGACCTGGAGTGGTAGCACCTGTTAGGGTCCCAACTAAGATTGGGACCTTAAATAATTAACCCCCAAACTGGGGTCAAAACACTATGAAAATATCAAAATACACTTTTATAGAAATATATACATAAAAATAAACTTTTATAAAAAAACATACATTTTTGAAGGGAAAAAATTATTACTTTAACACATTTTCAAAGAAAAAAATTCCCAAAATACTCTTTTGAAGAAAAGATTATGACCAGAAATACATTTTTGAATACAAAACTAGAAGACATCTTCAGTTTTCTAAAATAAAAATAAAAAATACATCAAAATCTGTCTGCATCAAACTTCTCAGTATAACTGAACATTAAAAAATACCTTACAACCCCACCATTCTGGCATTAAATAACCCACAGAGGTTGATATGCCATTAAACAAAACTCAAACTCGAACAATGACTGACTAGGCAGAAAACTTTTCAGAAGTAGGTTGCAATTTCTTTCTGAGGTAGACTGGTTGTCGACCGAGGTTCTTGAAACCCAATATGTTCTGCTGCTCAAACCGTGGCTGGACGGAAAAAAGATGAATTCGGACCTTTCCCAAGGGTATTTGCGTGTAAGTGAATACAGCAAGTTCAATTGGAATTGCAATTCGGCCCTCTGATTTCTTATTCAGAGCCCATATCACTTGTACAACAAGGCCATAACCTTCTTATAATTAGCGTCTGCAAAAATAAGCGTCCAAGAATTTCATCAACAGCAGCGTAGACGGGCATCTAGATGTGGGGTAATGGCTAACAAGCGTGTTGCGCTATTACATTTGAGTAGTGAGTTTAATCCTGATATGGTACCCCATACTTTCAGCTTTTTGACACAGATAAGGGGTGTTTAGAAAATCAAGTCTCAGTATAGAATTCTCGAAAAAGTCTGTCATTCAGGATATGTCCATTTTATTTTCTACTCGGATAGCAATATTTATCTATATTTCTGAGATGAAGTAGTATTTACAGTATTTACATTATTCAGACTGTTCTCCTCATCTTTGTTGCCATTTGTACGACGATTCGACCGTTGTACGCTCCGGTCTTCTTCAGGCGCTAGGAATTTCGAAGATATTAGAGGGAGATAATTCATGACTTCCAAAAGAGGCACTACTACGCAAGAGATGAAAATGATATACCCCAGTAATTGTAATAAAGGGTTCTGTTCAGAGTTTTTAGCACTTGAAGGAAACCGGAGCGTACAACGGCCAAAACGTCGTACAAATTACCACAAAAATGAGGACAATAGTCCGAATAATGTAAATACTGAGAAAACAATGTTTAATGGTTTGTGAAAATAATCGCTTCCGATTTTTTGTTGTCGGAATCACAGAATTATGACTGCAACTTGATTTCTAGCAATGTCATCCTGAAATATGGGCATTGCGCTATAGTTTTTTACTCTTGGAAGAGTCCTACACTGTCTTGTACAGTCTTTGCATGAGTTCTACGTACAAGCCGCATAACGGTTAATGGATGACTGCGATGCGTAGCGGTTTTATTTTTAAAGTTGGCTCGACTTACACTAGCCCACATTTAATACAGGTTAAATCAAATTTTGCAGCAACATTTTCAGAGAAACTAATATCAAGACTCTTACAAATATCTCTCGATTTTTTTCATGTTCAACACAAACACATCAGGTACGAGTTTTTTTAATTACTCAAGCGACGAAGACTACAAGTCATTAAAATTGTCGCCAGCTGCTACGCAAGTGGGTTGTCCTGTCTTTGAAAGAAAAAAGAAAAACATTTAATGAAATTTTGTTTCTCGGTGTCTTGTAAATATAGAAATAAGAACTTTTGAACGAAATCTTCCTCTCTGACAAAACGCAACAAAGCAAAAGTTCATTGGTTTGGTTTCGTTTGGTTTGTTGGGGTTTTATGGCATATAAACCACTATGGGTTATTTCATGCCAAATCCAGTTTATATCAAATATATATAATTTGTGAACATAATTTAAGTGTAACGTCCTTAAACCACGGGTCGTTTACTTTTAGTCGAGTAAATGGTTTCAAATGTTTCTATCTGACATGAGTTAGTTTATTTAATATAAATAATTAATTCATTTGCATAGCCAATTGATGTCATTATTTCTCACTACCAGATTTACTTGCAGTGATTAAAGACCCAACGTAGTACTATTCAACAGTAGGTTGATTGTTTGGATTTTTATGGCATATCAACCTTAATCAGTTGAGTTTGAGTTTTGTTTAATGGCATATCAACACCTCTGTGGGTTATTTAATGCCAAAAACGTAGGGTTTTAAGATATATTTTTAATGTTCAGTTATAGTGAGATGGTTGATTTTATCAGATTTTGTTGAAAATGTTTTTTATTTTTATTCAAAAATGTTTTGTGGTCAATCTTTTTCCTTAAAAAATGTATTGTTGGTAATATTTTTAATTCAGAAACGTATATTTTTATAAAAGTCTATTTTTGTACTTTTATAGAGTTTTGACGTTAGTTTAAAGTTCAAACTATTTCCTCTTAGAGGGGACACTAAAAGGGTGCTACCACCCCGGATCTGTGTGAATCTGGGAACAACAGCAATTAAGAGGTGGTTTCATGCTCCTCACAACCTCCCAATCAAAGGCCTTACTACAGAATGCAGTTTATTGTCATACCCAGGGCCTCAAAAGTTCACTGCCTCGCAGAACTGACTCCTCTTCGGTCAAATGCAATTATCTCAAGCCTGTTGCACAACGTTTCCATACATTTCGCCTGTTCTTTGAACGCAGTTATCAACGAGAGAAAAATCTTTAAGAAATTCTTCAGATGACTTGTGCACAAATGCGCTCAGAATAAAACCTCTATTTGCATGAGTCTCACTACATGAAACAATCAGTAATTATGTGTAACGCATAAAAACAAACACTGGATTTTTTTTTTTGTTAAATCTAATCTAAACTTATTTATAAATGAAACTTTGTCTGTGTGTATGTGTGTGTCCGTTACCTATAGACTCCAAAGCGGCTGAACGGATTTTCTTAAAATTTTACAGTTGTACTATAAGCGTCTACGAGTGATTTTAGCTAGGTTTTGTGTCGAGGTACCCCTGATAAATATCAAAAATCGATAATCGAAAAAAATCGGGTTATAGAAGGAGTAGTCTGATTTTAAATCAAATTTGATACATTCATAGACAAAGACATAAGAAACGATATTCAGAAGTTTCAAGGTTGCAGTTCTTACAATAGTGCAGAAAATTTGATATCGATACAAGAAATCAAAATTTGAGTTACATCCATTCATTTTTCTCTCAGTCTACGGTTTTACTTTGACTGGAAATAACTATTGCTTTTTAGTCTTTCGTGTCAACGTCCAAAGAGTCTGAGCTCCAGGACCATGAATTAGTTTTAAAGCTTTCATTACATCCGAGCAATGTCGGGTTATACCGCTAGTACTAGCTAAAACATTTCAAATAGTTTTCACTTTCGGAAAGTTTTCTCAACAAATGTTAAGTCTTCATTTGCTTGATTAGAATATATTTTCTTCAATTATTCAAAAAAGTTTAGAGCAATTATTTGGTGTCGATATAATTTCAGGTATGTGAAAAAATGTTGTTCATACTTTTATTTTACAGGCAGCCATATTGTATTCTGCAACAATTTCGTTGCATATTTATAAAATAACCGCTAACTTTTTAACACATCACTGAATAAGTTCCGGGCCTGACATATAGATGGCGCCACTAATAAAACAACCCATGTGATTTTTATGAAGTACTAACCTTCAAAATGCACGTGACAAAATTTGGGATAACCCGATTATTAGTTTACAAACTACATTTAATTAAGTGAAGCTACTTCAAAACAATGGAAAAATCTATCTGAATTTCCTGTGTTAATAAAGCACTGCTTTCTGATGGCAAAAATTCCTGTTCAAGCAAAGCAATGGTTTGATAAGTGTTATTCTGACTCTGCTCCGTCGGAAACAACGATTAAGAGGTGGTATGCTGACTTTAAATGCAGTCATACAGACACAAATGATGCTGAACGCTCAGGTAGCCCAAAATCGGCAGTTGTCCCGGAAAACACCAAACATATTCACAAACTCGTTTTGGCCGATCGTAAATTGAAGTTACGTGAGATAGCAGAGGAGTTGAACATATCAGTTGAACATATTCACCATTTTGCATAAACATTTGTCAGTGAAAAATCTGTGTTCAAAGTGGGTTCCGCGTTTGCTCACAGTCGATCAAAAACAACAACAACAACGCGTCGACGATTCAGGTTGTTGTTTGCAACTGTTTCAACATAACAAGGAGTTTTTGCGTAAGTATGTGACAATGGATCAAACATGGATTCATCAGTTCACCCCGAAGTCAAATCGGCAGTCAGCTAAGTAGACAGTAGCAGGCGAAAGCCGTCTAAAGCGACCAAAGATGGAAACATCAGCAGGCAATGTTTTGATCCCCGTACTTTGGGATGTGCAAGGTATTTTGTTTATCTATTACCTTGAGAAAGGAAGAACCATCAATAGCTCATATTATATAGCATTATTGGTGCATTTGAAGGAGAAAATCCAAAAAAAACGGCCACAAATAAAAAAGAAAAAGCGATCTTTCACCAAGACCGTGCACCATGTCACAAGTCGATCGCAACGATGGCAAAGCTACATGAATTGAAGTTAGAATTGCTTCTGAATCCACCCTGTTCTCCAGATCTGGTCCCCAGCAACTACTGGCTAATTGCAGACCTCAAAAGAATGCTCTATGAAAAGAAATTTGACTCGACTTAAGTAATATCGGAAATTGAGGCGTATTTTGATGCTAGAGACAAATCGTTCTACAAAAACGAATTGTTAGAGAAGCGTTGGAATGAGTGTATCACCCTAGAAGCCGAATTTTAAATAGAAGTTGTTTTATTAGTTAGGCCCGGGATTTTTTGAGTGATGTGTTAGGCCTTGTAAAATATTTACAACGATAAGATACTATACTGCAATTTCTAAACTGACCATTAAGTTTCCTTATCTGAGCACTTCGGCGCAATTTACTGGATATCATTCTTGTTTTGATAGATCAGTTAAGACTGGATAGTGAATTCGACCCTCACTGGGTTTCTCACATCTAAGCTACCTTTAGGAAATCATTTTCGGCACTTCGACGCGTTGTAATGATTAGTAATCGTGTCTCGTTAAATCAAATACGAGTGAACAGTGAGTTCGATAGTCCCTGGGTACCCCATGCTTTCGGCATTGTGTTACAAATCGGTAAACTTCAAAGAAACGAAAAATAATTTAAAATCTTAAGACATCTTCGAAGCCCGTATCTCAATAAGTCTTATTTAATAAGAAAGTCAGTCAGTTAGTCAGATGTGCCATACGTGATAGACGCTATGAGCAATCATGTCTCGAAAGAGACATGACTGACTGGGCAGAAGACAATCCCGCAGTAGGTTGCCATTGCTTTCTGCGACCAAGGCTACAGAACCCAATCTGTCCTATTATTTAACCCATAACTGGAGAGAAGAGACGGATTAATACATTTTCCAATGGTATTAGTGCGTATTTGTATTTCGGAGTCGATATTCACTGCACCAAAACGCACATCCATCAGAAATAAGGAAAAGACACCCAGAAGAAAATTTACAAATATCTTAACAGAAAGAAAATGTTCATATCAATCGAAATAACCATTATGTAAACAAATGTATTATTTTATTTGTCAGTCTGAAGCCATATTTTATTCTACAACAAAAATCTGAACATATTTTTATATTCATTATTTTTTAGGCCATGTAAAATAAGTATAACGATGATACTATACTGCAGTCCCCAAGCTGAACATTTACCTTGGCTGGCGCTACCCAATCACCACTTTTCAGTTTTCATAGAGTTCAAAGTCGTTCACATTTTCTATCTTGCAACTTATTTTCTCAAAGAAGCAAAACCGCAAACCTATAGCTACTCTAACGTCGTTTCCATGGAAAATCTTCGAACGAGGCTCATTCTTTAATTCGAAAAGTTTACGATGGATTCGTTTCCTACATCAACCTTTTGAAGGTGATAAAATTCTTAGAATCTAAAAATATTTTAAAGAAAATATTTTTAGATTCGACTAAGTTTTGAGACAATAAAATATGAGATAATAAATTTACTTCTGCTTAAAATTGTTTTGGGACAATCAAATATTTTTAGATTCTAAGAATTTTTTGAAACGGTAATTGTTTAGTGAATGTGCGTTGTGGTGCATTAGATATCGAGTTGGAACGAGAAATCGGGGAGCCGAGTTCGAATTCCAGCTGAATTCATTGCATTGACTTAAGCGCAAATATCCTTGGGAAAGGTATTAATTCATCTATTCCTTCCAGTTATGGGTTAAATAACAAGACAGATTGGGTTCTGTAGCCTTGGTCGGCAACCAGTCTACCGCAGAAAGCAATAGCAACCTACTGCGGGATAATCTTCTGCCCGGTCAGTCATGTCTCTTTCGAGACATGATCACCAAAAAGTGTATCATGTATGACACTTAACTGACTGAATTGTTTAATAAAGCAAGTATTATAAACTCATAGCTGGGAGAAAAGAGGTGGGCTCATACATTTCTCAATGAACATAACAAACCCAACCGAAATTGGAACTCGGCTGTTCTATTAACAATTGTGAACCATTATCCATCAGACCACCAGCACACTTAAATTACAGTACCTGGTAATCAGAAGTGGTTATTTGATTATCGGCTTTTTTTTCCTTAAGGACACATGGCCCAGTAGATATACTTGGCACTGGAGTTGTTAGTTCAATACCTGGCTACAGCAGTGGCGAAAAAATAATTTAGAGAGTTGAGTTAAAGGGAGATAACTACATAGCATCCGGAAGTAGTATTACACATGGAACGAGAACAATCTTCCCAAATGATCGAAATTAAAGGGTTCGGTTTAAAATTTCTAGCACCTGAAGAAAGCTGGAGTGTAGAACGGCCGAAACATCGTAAACATGACAATAAAGATGAGGGCAACAGTTCAAACAATTTAAATAATGATTGTTTTTTTTATTTTGTCATATTTTATATTTGATTCTACTAATTTCAACTTGGTTTTCATTTACTATATTAATCTGTTTTAAGGCTTTTCGCATTCAATATTGTTTCAACGGTGGCTTACTTAGAACAGGTGGTAGTCTCCTTGTTTCGTTATATTATATTCACTGCAATGTCTTCATGGATCATAATACTTTTTAAAGCAATTTTAAGTGAATTATGTTCATTTTTCTTTTGGTAAAAAGTCATTAGTTGTTATTACAATCTTTTCAGTTTCATACCAGTGCATATGTGTGTTGCTTAATTTTTATTTTGTTCGTCATACTCTTTTCCTTAAATTTCTGGAATTTTAATTCAGGTCGGATCGTTTTACTTCCATTGTGACATTGTTTCATTCTTTCGAACGCCTATTGAAATCATAATTTCATCTGCTTTCTGTAGCATTCTACTCCTCGCCTCTATTCTCTTTTTTCCTAATTAATCCTTACTAGTTATATCGGTCGGTCATAAACAGATTTGGCAGGTTTGGCTACTAAATTTCGTTACTCGTTTCTTTTGAGGGTCATTTAAAAATAATCCGGGTCTTTTAGTAACGCATGGGCGTACATATGTAGCACAATTTACTTGCAGCATAAAGTGACAACATTGATGAGAAAGTGTGACTAATTCCGTTCGTCGAAGGGCTGAAAACAAGGAACAACTAGTACATCCTGAGCCTAGGAAGCAAAGTGTAGTCGTCGTCAGAAGAGTGTTGATTACAATTATAATACTAATTATCATCATCACCATCAGTGATATGTAATATATGGGTGCTTTTATAAGACATCTAGAGCATGATCCCCCCCACCTTAATTTCTAAAATGGGCAGAATTGGGCCACGCGGAAAGAAAAGAGAGCGATGGAAAGTTCCAAAAAGTTTTTATAATCATATCCCCCAACCCCAAGCAAGGCATTTTACTGCCACTGTTTTGCAGCGGATTACATAGGAGAAAAGTTATGAGAAAGAGTGACAGGTTATAGGTAGTGTCAGGAAGTGGGTAAGAGAAAGATGAGAATACTGACGAGAGTAGAGTGGACGGAGAAAGGAGCATGAGAGAGAGGATGCAGGTTAATGAGATAGGAGATGATTATTGACTTTACATTTAAATACTTGGAGATTATAGCTGTCGGGGAAGCAAGTAAATGAAAGGGAATTCCACAAGCGGGAAGTGCGAGAAAATAAGCTGAAGGAGTAGAATTTCTGTTTAGAATTTATTGGTTTCACAGTAAAAGGGTGCGACCTAGTTGCTAATCTTGTGGCTCGAGTAAATTTATATATAGGGAGCATCAGAGAGCTAAGTTCATCGGAGCAGAAACCGTGAAAGCATTTGTAGAAGAGACACAGGGAAGCCACATTGCGCCGGTGAGAAAGTGACTGTATCCGAGCTGCCAAGTCGGAATCTATCACATTACAGATTCTCCGTTGGATTTTGTCAAAGACACCTAGGTGGATAGCAGGAGCAATATTCAATGTGAATAGAGGAAAGTTGTAGCTTCACGGTATAAAATAACACTACACTGGTAAAAGAAGATCATGTGTCGTAAATCATTTCGGGCTCTTGTTAAATGATCTAATTTCGACAGAAATATACATTGCGCTAAATGAACCCTCCTTATAGATACACAATATATCTTTCCGCCAAAACTATATTATTTATTTCAATCAAAGTTTAAAATTAAAAAATATTTTAGCCAATCAAGACGATCGAAATCACATTTCGCGTTTCTGATACCAACTTCAGAGTGGATAAAATTTCAAATAAAATCAGTCAACCACGAGCTTGACGAATTTCTACAAAAATCCTCCAGATAACAGCTTTACTTATACACATTTCTTCGTTAAAATACTGCCAACCAGAATTTTTTATTAAACTTTAAATAATACAATAAAAGTAAAAAACTCATTAAGAGTTGAACATGTTGAACATGACATATTTGAGACAGAAACACTTTTTTCTAGGGGGAGGGGAGGGAGAGAGTGGAAGAGAGAGAGATGGGTAAAAGAGAGGGTTCTGTAGAAAATATTTGTGTTACTTATTTCTTTTTTTTCGCGTATAAAGTCTATATTGGTAAAGCAAAAAATACCCCCCCCCACCAAAAAAAAACAAATAGTGAATAGGCAATGAAAACAGGAAACGATAAAAGAGAAAATGAAAAGATTCAAGAACAAAAGCTGATGAAAAAAGGATAAACAAAAATAATCGATAATCTTACCAGCACCTGTGTAATTTTCACGGGTCAAGTCAGCCAGCAACAATGAATATAATCGATCACTTAGATTTGATGATGTTAACAAATGCTATCAACAAAAAGAAAAAAAAAGGAAAAAAAAAAGCGTCTGTCGTGAGAAAAAAAAGATCCTCTGGAATTTTAACATCCAAATGTTTCATTATATCCAAATGAGAAGCTCGGATGTGACAATTGTAAAAAAGAAAAAATGTTTCCATGCTAACAGATCATCATCAGCATCACTCCCATGACTGAATGTGGTCGTAGAGTAGCTGGACACCTGACCAGCTTCCTCCATGTCTCGGTTACGTGCCAATTTCTCAGTCTCTGTGAATGATCGACTCAGTTAAATTTTTAACCCACTTTTTTGCCTGTTTCAGTCAGTTAAGTACCATACGTGATACACGCTTTGGCGATCATGTCTTGAAAGAGACATGACTGACTGGGCAGAAGATAATCCCGCAGTAGATCGCCATTTCTTTCTGCGGTAGACTGGTTGCCAGCCAAGGCTATAGAACTCAATCTGTCGCACAAATACCCTTGGGAAAGATATTAATCCGTCTATTCCCTGCCGTTATGAGTTAAATAAAAGGACAGATAGTTTCCATTCCTATCCATACCGCCTGATGAGACATTGAAGTTTCAATATCGAAACAAATGTACGATTTCTAGTGGATATATATATAAAAAAATATGTACATGTTCTAAAATATAATTCACTCGCAGTATAGCCCGGCGTTGCTCGGATGTAATGAAAGCTTTAAAATTAATCCATGGTCCTGGAACTCAGACTCAGCCTAAAGAATATTTGTGTGAAGTTTGGTGAGAATCGGATAAAAATTGTGGATTTTTATAAAGGACATACAGACTGATAAACAGACACACACACAAACATCTTGCCTTATATATATATATATATATATATATATATATATAATCGATTTTCTGCACTATTGTAAGAACTGCAACATTGAAACTTCTGAATATCGTTTCTTATGTCTTTGTCTATGAGTATGAAATTTGATTCAAATCGGACCACTCCTTCTATAACCCATTTTTTTCGATTATCGATTTTCGATATTTATCGATGGTACCTCGACACAAAACCTAGCTAAGAACACTCGCAGACGCTTACAGTATAACTGTGTAAATTTTCGAGAAAATCAGTTCAGCCGTTTCCGAGTCTATAGGTAACGGATACATACACACACACACAAAGTTCCATTTATAAATAAGTTTAGATTAGATTTAGATTAGATTATATATATATATATATATATATATAGAGAGAGAGAGAGAGAGAGGGTTAGACAGAGAAATATAAAAAGCATCAGTGTAAAAGAGAATTGCCATTAATTTATAAGGGAGGGAGAAAAAGAAAAAAAATGAAAGAAAGAGAGAAATTAAATTAATTTATACGGGAAAGAAAGAGTGAGCAAGAGAGATAAAACTTCAGAGAATGAGTGAATTTTCATTAATCTATAAGGGAAAACAAAGAGAGAGAGTGAGAGAGTAAGGGAGAAGTAGATAAAAAAGAGCAAGGAAACATCGGAGAAAGAGAATTTCCATTAATTTTTACGTCAGAGAGAAAGAAACACGGACAAAATCAAAGAAGGAAGAGATTGTAAGCGGCAGTAATCGTTCGCATTCTTAAATACACATAGAGACATCTTGAATCTTGAAATAGAAATGCGGTTGGTTTATTCCAAATTGCCTCAGAGATCCAGATTTCTGGTTCTTCGTTTTAACCAAGAAGTCAGATAAGCAACTGCTTTCAAAACTGTACCGTCGAAAAGTCACGAAACCTGTTGATATATGACCACATGCCCCACTTGAGTATCTAATCTCTCCTGCCACACCCTGTCGACCTCACTACACCCTCCAATTCAGCACTGGAAGTGTGTGGTCTCAGTACGGACCAGACAGGAGAATTTTACGCAGATGCCACTGACCAATGACGTCATTTCACACCGAAGATGTCAGATTAGAGCAAATTAGGAAGAAGATGAAGTTTTTAATGAAATATAATTAAAACGCATTTGCATAGCCAAGGACAGATTTCAAAATCTAAGCAGAGTATTGAGAGACAAGAAGATTTCGTTGGAAACAAAGAAAAAAACGAGTACTGGATTGTTATGTGATATCAGTTCTTATGTAAGGCAGCGGATGCTGAAGATGAAGGATAGACTCGAAGCAACAGAAATATGGTTCTACAGAACGATGCTGAAAATACCATGGACTGAATATGTGAGCAACGACAACGTTTTGGAGAGGTTGCAAACAAAAAGGAAACTTATACTTAGCATTAGGAAGAGACAGCTGAGGTTTCTGGAACACATTATGAGGAAGGATGGCTTAGAGAATCTAATACTCAAAAAACAGAGAAAGAAGGAGAGACAGGGGAGAGCAACGTGTAACATACTTGATATGCTTGAGTAGGGTTCGGGTGAGATAGAATGAAGAAAAGTGTTAAGAGCGACAAGAGATAAGGGTGTGTGGAAGTCCATGATCGCCTGCGGCCCAAAAGCATACGGCACATGAAGAAGAATATTACACCATACAGCACTGCTTATTAAGTCATACTTCACTAACTTCGGATTTGTATGCCTCAGTTAATTGATGGCGTTAATGGTTTTCCGAAGTTCCACAAATTACATTTAAAGTAAGCTTCTTGTCCTGAAATTTTGTTATCAACGCAGGATCGCCATCGTTATTCATTTTCTATTATGCCGAATATATTTCTCTATATTTCTGAGATAAGGTATTATAACTACTGACACTATTTACATTGTAATGGTACCCTTCTACGAGGAATAAACTCTTCCTCTTGCGATATTTGAATTAACTGCGTGACTTTTAAAGAGCAGTCAAGTACAGCAGTTAACGGAAATAGTTAACGACAGCTACTAGTCAGGTAGCGTAATAATACCTTCGGACTTGCTTATTTCTATATTACTTATTATTAACACTTCTTATGAATATCCTGTTTCTGGTTATACCAATACACTGTTTTGAACCTACCTTCTTGTCCAGTGTTTTACTTCCGGCACAAACCGGTCACTGCAACTTTTCGGTGAAGTTTCGACACAACTCCATCACAAATTGGTGAAGAATATCCACAACAGTATTGTAACTACTTACACTATTTACATTGTTCAGACGGTTGTCCTCATCTTTATTGCTATATTCACGACGCTTCGGGCGTTGTACGCGCTGGTCTTCTTCAGGTGATTGATATTTCACACTGTATCCATTATTTAATTCACTAGGGTAGATTATTCTAGTTCCAGGAACCATGCCAATTCTAGATGTCTAAGTAACAGTTATCTCGCTTTAACTCAACTCACGAATTATTTTTTTTTTTTGTTCACCTCTGCTGTAGTAAGGGATTGAACTCACTACTATTTGGGTCAAGTCACTGGAAACAACCAACGTTTTTATCCATTAGGCCATGTGTCCTCTAAGATCTAGTAACGTAACTGCTGTTGTTCCTAAGTTCACCCTGACCCGTGTTAAAAGCAGTTGTTAGGGTTCCTGCTTCTGGTAAAAATGTTAACAGTTGACACGGGTGACTCACTATTTTGGTGTCAAACTGAACTATAGTAAAACTACATAGTGGCTGAATTAGTTGCGCATTTCTCAACCAGTATCAAAATATAGTTTTCGAGCAAGGTAAAAGTAGAGATTTGATTTTCAAGATTGGTGCAACACAATCTTTGTAAAACTCATTTAAACGAGTCAAGTAGATGCTTACACTCGCACCTTTGTTTCCGTGTCAACCATGTTCAATATTTTCTGTTTCCAGCTGACCTTATTTAATTCTAAACTAAGCTTAAGTATCACCCAGAAAATATCGATATACACTATTTAAATCCATATAAGCATGAACGACAAATGTTTGCTAAATGTTAAGAGCGTTGAAAGCTTTTATATTTTCTACATCAAGCAAAAAGTAGAGACCTTTTATAAAAAGCATCCAACTGTATGAGAGTTATCTCCCTTAGTTCCTTTTTTAACCTCCTTTTTTTGTCAAGAAAAAGCAGCAATTCAAGTATTAACATGCCTTCGAAAGGCACTAGATATCCCTTGGCCTGCAACGAATTTTCTTTGTTAACTAGTGTATTCTTTATAGCTTTAGTCTTCGCTTTCTACAGTTCAACGCCAGCAATGAAAGAATCAGATTTCTGATTAAGGCACTGTGTGAGAGAATTTAATACTAAGGTTGACGATTGCTCATCTTGTATTTCATAAAAAGAACAACATGAGAGGTAAGAGAAAATAATGATACTTTAATGGCACGAATCAGTATTCAGATGAGAAAGCTGTGTGATCGCTTGAGTTGCAATTGAACCGTAACGGGGTTTCACGATATGTAATATGTTAAACAGAAAGAGCTTCGATCCGTATCATTCAGTACAAAACTGCTTTTGTTTTCATTGCGAAAGCAACGTTCCACCTGGTCAAGTCTACGTGATTAGCTACAAAGATTCGCGATTTACTCAAGAAAGTGGGTAAAAAAAATGTTAGTCAATATTATTCACACTCTTCGATCTGATGTCCTCATCTTTACTGTCATGTTTACGACGTTTCGGTCGTTGTACGCTCTGCTCTTCTTCAGGCGATAGAAACTTTGAGCTGAACCCTTTATTTTGATCATTGGGGAAAACAATTCCCATTCTATGCGCGATGCTACTTCCTCAAGGACACATGGCCCAGTGGATATTGACATTGGCTAGTTCCAGTAATTTGACCCAGAGTTGTGAGTTCAGTACCTGGCTACACGAGTTGTGAACAAATAGCTTAGAGAGTTGAGTTAAAGGGAGATAACTACATGGCATCTCACATGGATTGAGAATTATATATCCCAGTGATCAAAATATAGGGTTTGGTTCAAAATTCCTAGCACCTGAAGAAGAGCGAAGCGTACAACGGCCGAAACGGCGTAAACATGGCAATAAAGATGCGGACAACTGTGCGAACAGTGTAAATAATGTAAATACTATGTCATCGCAAAGGTATAGACAAATGTTAGTCAAGTTGAAAATAATTTCGATATTAGTAACCGTAACAATTAAATCGATCTGTCATATGCATAGATTCATTTATAAGCTCTAGATTTTGATGGATTTTGGACATAACCTCTCCAACGTGACAATAAAACAAACAAAAAAAAAACATCAGTGTTTGAAAATGAATCATGTATTTTACCGTTATAAATTTTGAGATTACCACGAGGTAGAATTACGGTTGACTGGTAGGAAACCACGTCTAGAATTAGTTTACTATTTCTTATATCCGAAGGTCTGCCGTTTAAATCGTATTTCAGAGATGAATTAGTAACATTTACAAAGAGGGGATTTAGCAATATGAGTCAATTGAAGTATTGTTAAATAAAAAAACAGCGGACCCTGTCACAATACTGGATACAGAACATTTACTTTCGACCGATGGTTATCAGTAGGTGGAGTCAAATTCAATTTTTTAGAGCAAGCGGCTAAGACAAAGAAAAAGTCATGGAAAATAGATAAATTAACATATTTAGACGAAGATGACAAGCCAAAGAAATTTTTATACATAAAACTAACCATTTTGGCGAAAAGGCACACAAAGAACGAAGCGGGTCTGGCAGAACCAACCGGGAAGACGGCCGCTGAACCGTGTTCTCTTCTACGTCTCATCTCTATTTCGCACGCCTATAGGAGTAAGTTAAAACTTAATAAAATCTGGGTAACGATCTGACTGAAGGATAATCTTTAAGCTACAGACGTTTGGTTGCAAGAAACTGCACCCCTTTTATCAAACGTGGTGCTTGTTTTGGTCACGTTGTGGCGAAATCTTCGTCGCCAAGTTGTTGTAGCCTGTTTGGTCCAAGAAGAAAGACACGGAAACAAGAAGGTAAGTTCAAACAGTGTATTAGAATAACAGAACAATATATACAATAATAAGTGTCAATAATCAGCAAATAGAAGTGTACGTTCGAACCGTATAGTTACGCTGTGTCTCGACTGTCTCTTGACTGTCTTAGAGCTGCGTCCTCGGAAGTCACGCACGTTATTATTTATTGACGGAGGAAGAATCCATTCCTATAGATAGGGCACCATAATTGGTCTGAGCTGCAATTTAACCCTCTAGGGCCATTCGTACCATATTTGATACAGTATGAAAACAAGCCTTGAAAGAAATATTTTTCTGAAAATTTTTTTAAGAGAAATATTTTATAAATTTCAAATGAAAGCAGTACTGACTGCTCAGTCAATGAATACCAAATGTTTCCTTATAGGGAAATACTGTATCAAATATGATACGAATGGCCCTAGATGGTTAATACCTCATGAGCTTTCTCTTGAGAACTGAACGTAACTTTCTACAACTTAACAATGAATGCAAAACTTTCATTGTTTTTTATTGCATATTTACATGGATTTCGCATGACGATAGAAAACGAAAAAGTTGTGGTTATAACAAAATGAGAATCCAGTATTAACACCAAAACCAGAACTCCGTCTACAAGAAATTTGATCTGTGTCTGATGGAATATGTAGGGTGTCATCCATTACGAACTTGTGAAAATGTAATGTAAAGACCGTGACCGCAGACGTTTATGACAAACAACTTCCTCGGATGAACGAAATCTTACGTCTAACGTGCGCTGCTTGGGTAAATAGAAAATGTTATTGTCTAGTATAGCAACCCAAAACAAAACAAACCCAAGCAAAATTAAGATCATTAGGGTGGAAGCTTCTTTTACATCCTAACTAACCAGATTTAGCACTCACATATTTGCATTTGCTTCGATCACTAGAACATTTTATAAGTGGCAGAACATTAAAAAACAACGACGTTGAAACAGGAATTTCAAAGTTTTAAGAGAAAAGCACAGTTTTTCTTTAAACATTGAATCGAAGATTTTTCCTTTCCATTTGGCGTCAGTCTTGGAGAATGAATGGGATTACATATTGTTGGTATTTAAATAAATATAACATTTGTTTTTATGTAAGTTTTGTAAAACGTATTTTCTTTCCAAACAACCAAATAATCTTTTCTGCCTAAAACAACTGGATATTAAAAGATGTTATCTTTCCATTGCCTGATAGATTTAAAATGTCCAAAATTTTAGTGAAACTATTTTCATTAGAAAAGCTATATGCCACAAAGATGTTGTGAAAACTTTCAAGCCTCTTAAGTGTGTTCTGATAAACACCAAGTATTGCTTTTTGTAGGTACTTGCTGCGACGAAGTCTTTGCAAATATCAAGATCCACTCGTCGCTCTTCGTCACAATTTCTCTTTACCTGGTTTCAAATATCTATTGTCAACGTCAGAAATAAATTTCAAAATTGTAATTTATAGTAACGCCGAAGCGCTAGAGTTTTTATGCTTTCAATTCAGACATGCCAAAGAGAAATGCTAAGTTCTTTCAGTAAAAGAACTGAATTAGATACAAATAAAGGAAGCGTATGTTATTTCTGTTAATCTTACGTCATAAGTAATCTATAAATTATATATCTAATCTAAACTTATAATTGAAACTGTCTGTGTGCGTGTGTCCGTTACCTATAGACTCCGAAACGGCTGAACCGATTTTCTTGAAAATTTACAGTTGTACTATAAGCGTCTGCGAGTGTTCTTGGCTAGGTTTTGTGTCGAGATACCCCCGATAAATATCGAAAATCGATAATCGAAAAAGTCGGGTTATAGAAGGAGTGGTCCGATTTCAACCAAATTTGATACAAAGACATAAGAAACGATATTCAGAAGTTTCAAGGTTGCAGTTCTTACAATAGTGCAGAAAATCGATAATATAAAATGCAAGATGTTTGTGTGTGTGTGTGTGTCTGTTTATCTACCTGTATGTCTGTATTTTTTTCAGCCCTTTTATTTTAGCTTTTGCTTCGGGTTTGGCTCTAAGTAGGTATAATTGTAGTTCTTAGTCTCAGCCATATATAAAAGGCAAGATGTTTGTGTGTGTGTCTGTTTATCTGTCTGTATGTCCTTTATAAAAATCCTAAACTTATTATGAACTCTCCCGTCTATATTAATAAGAGTTAGCTCGAGAAGTTCTTGGGAAGTTCATAGGAACGCTTGAGAGTTCTTTAGAGTTCTATTGAAGTTCAGCAGAACTACTAGGCAGTTGATATTAGTCGGCAGTTAGCCGAATACTAAGGAGTCAGCTTTCAGTGGAAGAATACCAAGTTTCTACATTTTGGGCGCGTTAAGTCAATTAGCAACCAACATAGCACGATTATAACCTTCAGTGCGAAAACTACTCCACAAAACTAGTCAACAAAAAGTTGATTATAGTTATCTATAGAGTTACGGGCACTCGCTGGGGGTTGCGAAAAATACCACCCAACCAAAAAGAAAAGGGTACTTGTGAAAGGATACCCGCTTGTCAAGCAAGACATAGTATTAAGTCAGTTTCATTCTAGCGGTACCATATCTTCTTTTATGTGCCATGTTTTTTCAAGACGTAGACGATCATGGTTCTCCCAATCCCCGTATCCTTTGTAGCTTTTAACACTTTCTCTGCCATCCACTTACTCAAGCCCATCAAGTATGTCACGCATAGCTCTCTCTCGTCTCTTTTCCTCTATCCATCCAGTGAGTATCATATTCTTCAAGCCCTCCTTCCTCGTTACGTGTTCCAGACACTTCAGCTGTCTCTTCCTGATGTTAAGTATAAGTTCCCTTTTCGTTTCCATCCTCTTCAAAACATTGTCACCATACAGACCTTTCATTTTTATGTCTGTTCACATAATAAGAAAGGAATTCTGGCAGTTACTCCCTTACATTCAAATGCTCTTAGGAAAGGTACCAATTCGTCGCTTCTCCCTCCAGCCTTGGTTGGCAGCCAGTTTACTGCATAAAGTAATGGCAACCTTCTGCGGAAAAATCTTCTGCCCAGTCACGTCTTCTATAGATAAGAAAATCACGAATGTTAATACTTTGACGTATTTAATAAATTTAGTTTTGGCCATAACAGGTATTTAATTATGCATAAACACTCATAGTGTAAGCAACATTTACCTTAATTTCTGATCGCTGACAATCGCTTTGTACAAGTTTTCAAAGGACAATCTAAAGATTGTTTTAACAGATTTCAGTGGCCAATGTTTTAAATAAAATAGGTAAAATATAAAGTTTAATTTCTGCTACTATTACAAATATTCAGTTCATTAGTTTGAGTTTTGTTTAATGGCATATCAACCTCTATGGGTTATTTAATGCCAAGAAGGTAGGGTTTTAAGGATTTTTTTAAAAATGTTCGGTTATAGTAAGAAGGTTGATTTAGTTAGATTTTGATGAATTTTTTTTTCTTTTAGAAACTGAAAATGTCTTGTTTTGTATTCAAAAATATATTGCTAGTAATAATTTGTTTTTTCCTTCAAAAATGCGTTACGGTAATATTTTTTTCTTCAAAACAGTATTGTTGGTAATATTTTTATTCAAAAATGTATTTTTATAGTTTCATAGTGTTTTGACCCCAGTTTAGGGGTTAACTATTTGCCCATACCTGGGACTCTGACAGGTGCTACCACCCCGAGTCAGAGTGGACCTGGGAACAACAGCAACTAAGAGGTGGTTCCATGCTCCTCACAACCTCTCAATCAAAGGCCTTGCTGCTAGAAGCAGTTTAAGGTCATACCCAGGACCCAGTTTATTAGTACAGAAAAGCAGCGAAAATTAACTTTGACAGGATCAGTAGAATAGTGGTAAATTAAACAGAGGGAAAGCTGAAAACTTATTTCCATAGAAAAAAAAACTGCATGCGCGCACACACAAAACCACACACACACATCTATATCTCTCTCTCTCTCTCTCTCTCTCTCTCTCTCTCTGTATATATATATATATATATATATATATCGCTCATTCAGTAATAAATTAGAGCACTCTAACTACTGGCGCATGATACCTCATACGCTAAAAGTCTGCCTCCTACCGAGCGCCCATAGCTCAGAGGTAGAATCGCCGGCTGATGCCAATTCTGTCGGGTTTCATTCGGGTGTCTAATCATACTGATGAACTGTGATACAGCGAAACAGATTTGTCTGCGGATGACACTATATATATTCATTCACACACATACTAACTTTTCCGACTCATAAACACACACATTCACACATGGTTCTCTCCTACAGATATTTTATTTTAAAAAAGAAAATCGTCCATCGCTAGATACTTGCATACATTATTTCACCACAATTTAGAACGGAAATGTATTTCGTTTTGTCATTTACATTCTAACATTACCGAAACACTTAATTCGTCTTATAGTCGTCTCTATGCTTTATTTTTGCATACATAGGCTTACATAGTACACGTGACATACACATAGACACAGGCATAAAATTTTTTCTTACTTTTAAAAAATTTTCATCTATTCCTTTATTGCACGTGACACGTACCTGACCAATGAAATCAAACCTCAATCAACATACTGTCTCTTTGATTTTTAAAAAAATCCAAAACAGTAATTTTGAAACATTCGTCTTTAAAAAATCTCTGAAAAAGTTTTTTTTAAATGAAACATAAGACTAAAGACACTTCTTGTTCTTTATTATTCTATTAATATATATGTATGTATGTATGTATGAGTGCGATGGGTAAATTGTCACCATTATATGTTCGTGCATGCGTGTTGTTTTTAATTTTGTCGCCTGCACCGTATAGTAGGGTCAGTTGCACACCATCTGTGAGAAAAGAGCAGCATAACGCAATTTCGTATAGAAATTTGAAGCAGCATGCTATACTGCTTGACATTCGCACCGAAAGCTCTAATAAGAACATTTCAAAGTGTTTGGGTGGCAATTGAAGGACAGTACAGAGGATTCGAAAAAGAGTTGGATGAGCTTAATGGTGATTATGAAGGTGAGGCGGCTCGGAAAACTCAATTTGATTGTTTTGTTAAGAAAAGAACTATCAAACTTGTTGGTGGGAGCCTCAAACTCAACACAAAGTCTTACATCAAGTCTCTGAGCTAAGAGAGTGGCTGCTGGAAGACTATGCCTGGCAACAGAATTCTGCACCAAGTAAGAGAACACAGTAATGGCTGTCAGACAACTTTTGCGACCACATCACCCCTTTACATCTAACTGCTTAGACTGCAACACCCTTGATTATTATGTGTTGGGCTCAGTTGAGGCTGAGATCAACAAAATTCTTTTTAACACCAAATATGATCTGAAGGCAAGAATTATGGCAGCATTCACCAGCTTAAATAAGGAGACCGTCTAGAAGATTTGCAAGAGATTTTGAAATCGCCTAGAAGTTGTGGTTCAAACCAATGGCGTTTTTATTAAATATATTTACTCTGTAGTACTTCAAGATATTTTTGTGCAGTTTGGGTAAATATATTTTTTAAAATTAGCTCTGGCGGTGTTATTTTAATTTGTTCGTAATTTAAACGACAATTTATCCTATATATGTAAAGAAACATTAAGGCAGACACGTCATCTCATGGTAAATCGGAAGTGAAGGCCTATTTCAGGCGAACCATTATAAGCTTCCGTCTTTATTTTACAAAGGATTTTACACGAATCCTTTGTAAAATAAAGGTGTAAGCTGATAATGGTTTGCCTGAAATAGAGCAAATATAAGAAAAATTAAGGCAGACACGTTATCAGCATGGGAAATTGGAAGTATGGGCCTATTTCAGGCAAACCATTATCAGCTTACGTCTTTATTTTACAAAGGATTCGTGTAAAATTCTTTGTAAAATAAAGACGGAAGCTGATAATGGTTCGCCTGAAATAGGCCCATACTTTCAATTTCCCATGGGATAACGTGTCTGCCTTAATTTTTCTTATATTTGCTCTATATGTATTTATATACATATATATTTAGAGCTCTCTTAGAGAGTTATCCTACCACTGTATGTACAAGATACTCCTTTGGATTCTTCTATACCCACACCGCATGCTTATATATATATATATATATATATATATATATATATAAAAAGAGAGATAGAGAGTCTCTTTGACACTTCTTCCAGTGGAGCCATAATCAGCAAAGCTAAGAAAGACTATGAAACAATTATAAAAGATTATAGATTCCAGGCCACACTCACATATACACCACACAGAAAAACAAAATAGAATGAAAAGAAAGAACAACACAAACGTAAAAACGGACGTAGAAAATATTAATTAAACTCATACACAAACACTTTCCCGCATCAAGAACATTTCAGAAATTCAAAAATATAGTAAAAAGTAGCTACAGTTGCACCGAAGACATAACACAAGTAATAAAAAAAGCACAAAGGAAAACAATCTACCTGAACAAATTAAACTCACATTTAAGCGCAGAACAAAGAACTATTATGCCTTAAACTGCAATTGCTTGCAGAACAATGTAATATTCGACGCCACTGTAAAATCAGCAGATAACGAAGAAAAAATATACGTAGGAGTAACTGAAGGACCCTGAAAACAAATTGCGCACACAAAACATTCTTTATAAATAGTAAATACGCGAACAGCACAATGCTTTCTAAGTATATTTTAGAGATTAAAAACAAAATCAAATAAAAGCAAAACTATTATGGAATATAAGGAAAAGAACATCAGCCTACAATAATCAATCCAAAAATTGTAAACTCCACCAGAAGGAAGAAAAACTATTATTACCTTCCCAGACCAAAACAAACTACTAAATAAACGACTAGAACTCATCACAAAATGCAGACACAAAACAAACTTTTAATACGCTACTTAAAAATCGAAAGCTGAAAAACAAACAAGAATAAATTTAAAAAATAAATAAAATAAAATAATATAAACAAAAACAAATAAAATAAATTAATCCAGACAAATAAATAAATAAATAAATAAATAAAATAATAAATTAAATTAAATAAATAAATATTCCCCGAAAAATCATACTGAAATCAAATCAAAAGATTTTTGAATATGGATATTTGACTCTTGAAAATTATTATGTCACATTATTTTATGCGGTTATTATTTAATGCCGTTTAATTTATTAACGAAAATATTTTTCGTTTTATATCGTGGAAACAATTTATCTATTAGAATTGAAATAACTAATTAAAAAAACAAAAAAAAACAAAATGGTTGTTAAAATTCGTAATCTTTGCTGTGGAAGCTTTTCTTCAATATTTGCAACCTACGAAAGAAATTTCGAATCTCTTCATTATACTAATGGGATTTACTTGATTAATTTTGGTTTATCTCCAGACATTGGTTAATTCAAAATATTTACACGAATTACGTTAGAAATTAATATTTACAACATTCCCAACCTGTGAACGAATCTGCTGAAGCAGAGTAATCCGTTAGCAACTTATCAGAACATTTACATTCTGCATTTCAAAACTGGTTTAGAGATTTAAAAAGAAAGACTGAGACACTTAAAATCTTGATTCTAATTTTATCATAAGATAAATTTTCGTAAAAATATATATGGACATTCATACTGCATGAAAGCTCACCTAGTCTGGCAGAAGGCTTCCGTGAGTGATCTTCTGGAGCAGCTAATCGACAAAGAGAAATCCTCGTTAATGTTGAAAATTAGTCAATCAACTGTCTTACTTGATACACGCTTTGGCAATCGTGTCTCTTTCGAGACATGGCTAACTAGGCAGAAGGTTTTCCCGCAGTAAGTTGCCATTACTTTCTGTGGAAGACAGTTTCCCAACAAAAGCTACAGAACCCAATCTGTCCTGTTATTCAACCATATAGCTGAAGGGAGAAGCGATACTTTTCTCAAGGGTATTTGTACGTAATTGAATGAAACGAATTCGACTGGAATTCGAACTCTGCTCTCGGATTTCTCCTTCCAAACCGATATTCATTACACCACAACACAGAGTTTAATTACTGAACGAATATAATGGTTCCTTTAAAAAGCAAACCGGCATAATTACAGATAACAAATATGAGTCTCTAGCAGATAAAGTCTTACCGAATATTTAATCCAGATCTAGATATCATAGATAGAGTAGTACGGGCATCACATCCCTGGTAAAAGTGTTGTTTCTTTGGCCACAACAGCCCGATCCTCTCCTGGCTAGTTTGAATCCTTCTCCTAGACCCAAAGGCTATCGAACCCAGTCTGCTGATCTTGAGGAGGACCTCCACTGTGGTAGACTGGGGTAAGAAATGTCGTAAATTTTAATGCTTCTAAAACGAAGCTACTGTGTCAACCACCACAGGCAGTCGCTCCTCCCCTTAACAGCATGGACCAAGCGAGTCTCCCCGAATACACTGCGCCTCCTCGGCCTCATCCTCTGTTCCAACCTCAAATGAAAACATTACATCGATACGATAGCCCAATCCACTGCTAGGAAGGTTGAGTCACTGTGCCGAGCCAGGAAGTTTTTTCCCATCTGAGTTCATCTTGCACATATACAAATCAACCATTCGACCATTCGACCATTCATTGAATACTGTTGTCATATCTGCTCTGGCACCCCTGCTACTTGTTTCAGGGTTCTCGACAGGCTCCAAAGGAGAATCTGTAACGACTCTAGCCAGCTTCTACTTTGATGAGATTAGCTCACTGGTGCCTCCTCCACAAGAATTTACTCGAGCAACCAGACTGGCAACTAGGTCCCACCCATTTACAGTTAAAATCACCCAAATGCAGCCGTCACTTCTACTCCAGCAGGCTAAAAAATGGATTCGATTAGAATTCGAAATCGTCTCTCCAATTCCTAAAACTGAGCCGCTGCCCATTACTCTACCGATTATTTAATCACAATTTTTAAATAAGAAATTGTTTTGAGTTGTGAACGAAAAATAAAGAGGGGGGATTTTCTTTTTTGCGCAAGTGTCTCATTCAGCACGACAAATACTAACAGACTGAATGAAAAATATTAGCAAATTTCTTTATAATATTATAAACGTCAAGTGTATTATTACTCGTCCAGTTTCTTTATTACACGATACGGTATGATGTAGTATAAAAAATAAATAACACTTTTCTTGCTTCAAAAAACTTGATCCTCCTAATTGATATGCATCCTCAACATTGATAGAAATTCTGTGTAAAATTAGATGTCTATTAGGTTTTGGTTAGGTTATAAAAATTATTTTTAATATATTAAAATTAAATTATACGTCTTCTTGTAAATACCATTTCGAGAACCACAAAGAAACTGAAAATAAACAGAAATCGGTATGGGTCATACTTAAGTAGGATTTTTAAAAATTACTGATTTCTTTACAAAAGATCTGGCCTAGATAATTTAAAATGCGAGTTCATCTTTTCTTTAACAATCACTGACAAACGAAACCTGTCGAAATGTTATTTTCAAATAAACAAAAAGAAAATGGATATATTTGTACAATTATTACAATTATTTGTACAATTATGGCAGTAATTTTGCTAAAGGAGATCATAGACTTCAAAATTTAGAGGATATTCTTGAACAGAAAATAAATACTTCTCTCCCAAGAAAAGATTTTAATTATCACAATAATGTAAATGAAAAAAGTCTGATATTTTTTCAGCATAAATCTCGACAAAAGTCGAAGCTTATTTAATCTCATTTAGACTACAGATTTTGCCTGCATGAAATTACATTTTAAAAACATTTTAAACTGATCATATAATATTGTTCCTTAACATCTACCAATAGCTAACAAACAATGGAGTATTTCGTTTTGATCTGGTGGAAAAACGGAAAAAACACATCCGAGACTATTTTGTTTCAGAAAGAAAAAGATAGATGTGGCAATAACACCGTCGTGTGTTGAACTTTTGCTTCAGTGAAAAGTTAAACGAAAAAAAAAAAAAGACTTGTCAATTTCAAAACTTAATTTATACCGTTTTTGTTAAATAATGAACTGCAGTCGTACTTATGATTGTTGTTGCAATTTGTGGTTAATGTTGGTTATTCTTTTATTAAAATAGAAATTCCATCGATATTTCATAGTAGTAAAACTCACGACGAGCTTATTATATTTTTTAACTTAAGATTCATCAGAAAATATCAATAGGAAAACCGATATATTTTCACGGGTATTTATAGTTTATTTAATTCGAAGGTAAATGATCGAAAGTCTATATTCCATAGAAAATTCAATTTCTAAGACAATGGTATATAGAAATTGGGATTTCTGTGAATATTGAAAACAATTACTTAATGACAGGGTATATTTTAATACAGAATCATTCATACCGTAAAAAAAAGTTTGATTTTAAGTTAATTTTACAATTACATTCGTTATCTTTTCTAAGTCATCTAACAGGATTGTCATTTATTCAGGCTCTTGCAAAATAATCTCAATGGCAAAAATATTAATCCTTTGGATGACATATCAAAAACATCTTAATTAGAACTTAGCCGAGAAACCACGGAAATTCTGGGAAGATGGAATCTTTAAGTTGAAGGAAAAATGGAGAACAATTGTGCAACAAAATGGTTCAAATTTAGTTGAATGAATAATTAAAACCATCATTTTGTTGTTTTTATTTCCCTTAAAAATTGTCATAATCTTTCCGGACAGCTATATATATATATATATATATATATATATATATAATATATATATATATATAATATATATATATATTACTATAAAATATAATATACAGTAATAAACATATATAAAGTGGTTAATACTAATGGAAGTACATTCTACAGATATGCAACTTAATAACTATAAGGTTTCAGTGTTTCATACACCATCATTAATCAGTATTAAACGCCGAAACTTTATGGCTATTAAATTGCAGTATGCTATCATAATAATAACTATATATCTATACTCTACTTTTGTATTGAGCACTTTTTAGAAGTAAATATCTGTGGAATGTACTTCAATAATATATATATATGTGTGTGTGTGTGTGTGTGTGTGTGTGTGTGTGTTTGTAGAATATACAATCCGAACAGAAGTGGAGCGATGAGAAAATGGAAAATGCTTTTTATTGAGAACGTGTTTCGTCTTCGTTAGGTAAGCGCCTTTATGTCACAATGAAAGAAATCTATATTTTTAATATTAAAATGGTTAATGTGTTTACTGGATTTGTGTCTTCCGGTCAGAATGAATATATACACACTTTTGTTTTTTAATAATTATTAATATTTTACAAGAACGCTGTAACACATATATAATGCCGATAGTTTATCAACTCAGAAAGAGAAGAAAAAAAAAACAATGAAAACGCTTACCTCGTCACAGGTAAGCCACCTCCGTTTTTGTTGACTTGTCGTTGCGAGATGTAGAAGTTTCCTCCTGAGACGACCTAGAATAAAAAAGACAGACATTTGACTTTCAAAATTCAATTTACTATAAAAATATTTTAAAAAATTCTATTGTTAACTTTAACGCTCTAAATTATTTTCGTACAGCCAACATGGAATTATTTTTTATATTTTATAAGCTAGTCTCATTATATGAGCTCTCTTTTGGATTTGAAGAGTCATCAGAAACGAAACGAGAAAAACGTCTTGAATGCGATAAAATTTATTTCAGCAATATTAATTCAAATTATTGGAGAAAATAAATGAAAAAAAAAAAAAAAAAAAAAAAAAAAAAAGCAAAAAACGAATAATTTCTACAAAAATATGAGACGAAAAGAAAGAAAAATATTCAATGTTCGGTATGCGAAATATTTTTAGAGCTTTAAATTCATATCCCCAAAATTTAAAGGAAAATCATCCCATTTGAAAATGTAAAAGCAAGTCTGATATTTACCAAGATTTTCATCGGTGAAAACGTAACAAGTGAATCGCTTTGAAACAGGATCAATGTCACTACAGTAATAATGGTTCATGGACACAACTTTCTAAGTGCATAAAAAAACTAAAATCATTGGGCTGAAAACTATGAAAGTATGAGAGACCGAGAGAGGGTTGATCTAACTCTTATAGTAATGAGCCTAGAAACGAAAATATTTATATTTGCCCCACAATCAAGTCACCGAACTCAAACATTTTCATTATCAGGACCATGAATGTGAAATTTGAAAATATCGATTGATGTTTGAATTTATCCGTGTGTGACATAAGCCCTGGTTTCTAGAGTCGTTATTCAAGAGCAAGCCACGCTTCAAACGGCTTGCATGACTTGTTCACTAGCCACTGTACTTTTACGAGATACAAGACAGCATTTAAAATGGAGAGGCAGATTGAATCAAAGTTTACAAGTTCGTTTTTAACAGTCATTTGTCTTCTATTTTCCATATGAATCACAATTTTGAAAGAGAAAAACAAAAGTGACGTTTTAATACTTCTCATATAGTGAATATTTGAGCACCTCGACGGTGTTTATTGGTTAACAATCTTGTCTCATCAAATCAATTACGACTAAATAGTGAGTTTAAACCTCACTGTGTGCCCCATACATTCGGCCTTATGCCACATCTGAGCTACCTATTAGAAAATCATTTCGGACACATCGAGGTGGTGTAATAGAAAGTTTGTCTCTACATCAATTATGACTGAATAGTAAGTTCCATCCATCTTGGGGCTCCTTACTTTCGGCCTTGTGCAACATCTAAGCTGCGCATAGAAAATCACTATATAGCGAATATTAGCAATTTCGCTTCGTATGGCTTCTTTTAAAAAAGAAAAACAAGCTAATCATTTCAAATATATTTTACTTTATAAATTCAAAGATGTATCAAACTTGTATAAAAATGGTGAACCAAAGGCTCTTTTCAAATTTCTTTGCCATTGAAGGGCCAGGTTGATGCCTTTGACTGCTGCATCCAGTTCAGCCAGATTGATATGCTTGGCATCATTAATCGGGCGCAACCAAGAAGCATCTCGATGATGCTTCCATTCGCCTCTAACGCCACCCCTGTGGCCACAGAACTTGCATCCACCCAGACCTTCATCTCGTTGCTATTCATGCACCAGTCTCCTCCAACAGGGTCCTTTTCACACACCCTGTTCATCGTCTCTTCCAGCATACGACGCAAATTGGCATCTCTGATTTCATCGTTCCATCTCTTGGTCACCGCACTTGCTCGGCGCTTGATGAATGCAGTGGCCACCCTCCGCCAGCCGCACACGTCAAAGTGCCCCACGAATTTCCCACAAATGGAAAACACACGTCGACGAGTTACCACGTCAGGAATTTCCGGGATCTGTCCACCCCGCTTCCATCGGAGAGTCCCGTTCTCTCCCCACACCTGAAGACCAAAGACCCTAGTTCCGTCTCCTAGCCGTTTTGGGTCTTTACAGACTAGGCTGTAATCTGAAAAGTGCTGTCGAACGCGCGCTGCAGAAACCAGGCTCTCATTGATAAAAAATGTCGTCAACGTAAGCCGACGTGGCATTTTTGATCACAAGATCTTGGGACATTATAGCGTCGACAACAGATTTCATGATGAGCGGTGCCACATTTAGGCCAAAACCAAATCGTGTAAAGCAGAACCGCTTGCCCTTAAAAATGACCGTTTGGAATGGCCACAGCTCCTTGTCAATGTGGATTTGTAAGTAGGCATGTCGCAGATCTAAAAGCGACACATCAACTCGTTGTTGTCGCCATTCTCTGAGTTTTTGCGCGCACACCTCGGCATCGGCAGTGAATGCTTCTAAAAATCCATTCAATTCTTGGTAGTCGAGTACCGGCCAGACCTTCTGCTTGTGCTCTTGCACGACTGCCATCAAGGGTGGACCAAGTTCTTTGGTCTGGCACAATGTACTCTTGCACGTTATTCGTCAGCTCGCCGGGCGAGCGATCACTTGCCCATTTCCATGTTGCAGTCCACTTTTTGCTTTTCATCGAATGTTACACTGAAATCGGGCTCATCAATAAAAATGGCGGCACATCCATCCAGACCTATGCAAGTCGATATTCATAGCACTGCCAAAGAAGGCAGGTGCAAACGAGTGCGAACTACACAAAATTATCAGCTTAATGAGTCACGTTACAAAACTGATTGTCAGAATCCTGATGAATAGAGCGAGAAGCAGAATCAGGCCAAAGATAGGACAAGAACAGTGCTGGTTCGTCAAAGACACTGAAACATGGAATGCCATATTTATGATTAGGATGTTCTCCGAAAGGGCGATACAAATGAAGACGGACTTGTACCTATGTTTTCTTGATTATGCGAAGTCATTCGACAAAATAAGACACAAAGAATTGATGGAGATGCTCGGCAGCTTTGACAGTTTGGGAAGGACCTTAAAGTAATCAAGAATCTCTAGTGGCAGCAAACTGCTTGCATATGGACAGGCAACGATTTTAGCAGATTTACAAAGATAGAAAGAGGCGTAAGACAATATGTCTTTTCACCGGATCTGTTCAACTTGTACAGTGAGAATATTTTGAGGACCCTAAATGCTACGCCAGGATTTGTTATTGGAGGCCACAATTTGAACAACATAAGGTATGCAGATGACACGGTGCTGATTGCAGACACTGAAAGAAAGCTACAAGACCTACTACAGAAGGTAGCTGTGGAGAGTGACAAAAAAGGACTAAAATAAATTGTAAGAAAACTGAATGCATGGTTATCAGCCAAAAGAGCAACCCTAAATGCCAAATACAGGTGAGGAATCCTAGAATCAAGCAAGTACAACAATCTAAATACCTAGGAAGTGGTCTAACAGGTGTGGCACTATCTCCAGCGGTTATATTTTTTTTTGTTTGGTTTAATGCAACGTAGAGAGAGAGAAATTAATATTAGTGGTATTATTAGTTATGCTTTATTGTAATTCGCGATGTGAGCTTATGTAAAAAAAACTATTTTAATATTATCATATACTTGTAAAATCCGGGGAATAGATAAATTAGCTGACAATTTGAGGGAAAGAGAGAAATATAGTTTTCTTTCTTTTTCATTGACGATACACATTATTTTGCGCTAAGTGGAAATTCGACAAAATGGTCGCAGTCGTAATAAAATGTCAGAATTTGCTTGATGAGGTAAAGTAAGGTTAGACCCCCACCAACAGATGTTCCCTGAGAACAGAAATTTGTGTGAAATGAAAAATCTAAATATGATGTAATCGAAAGAAAGTGAGCTGTTGATATCTCATTCGTCGAGCCACGCCACCCCCGCAAATCGTGTGGATGGAAAACGGTCTCATTGGTCAAAAGCTTTGAGTTGGTTAAATTCCCCGAGAGGATTGAAGAGGACGAGAAAAATCAGTAGCTGTGTGTAGTTGCTGAGTTTAGTTGTTGGTGAGTCGAAATGTAACAACCGTGGAAAAGGGTTCCCAACTGAGGGAGCCATGACCCGCGGATGGTCGCCTACCACAGAACTTATGGCTAAAGAGTTAATGCCAAATGAAGCCGACCGCCGATTAACTTAAAGAGTTAATTCTGAATGATGCGCCTCCGATAGGAATCCCGCAAGAACGTTATTGATTTTTTTTAAATCATGGGAGAATCGAAATTTCTGATTCTTCGTTCGCCCTACTTCGGTAAACTCCGTTAAATTCCGATAAGAACCCGAAAGGACTTTGTTATTTTAGAAGTTACATAGAGAATTGACAGCCCTGATTATAGAAAATATGTGAAAGACTTTAACGAAAATTTAATGAATACATGAAAAGACTTTAGTGAAAATTTGAAAAGCTCTGTTTACTTTAACGAAACCTAGAAAAGACATTTTTTTAAGGATTGAAAGCTCTGATATTTTTAAACGAACGAAATCTCTCCGTCGTAAACTGGCATGCCGACAACTGTATTATCATCTGACAACTGTGTTGTCTGCTCTCGTGACTAATAATTGTTTTTTTTAAGGCATTCTTCGTAGCTCTCAAGGCGTGTTCGACCTTATTTATTTATTTTATTAATTTGTTTTTGGTTCCGTGTTGATTTTTAGTCACCAGTGTACACCAGTGTCCGGACTGGCTCTGGTGGAAAGATGACTACTGAAATTGCACAACGTGACTTCTGAGATCAATTCACAACGTGGACAGTCGTCCGTTGTTGCAACAGACGTCTTGAAGACCAGCTTTTGTGACGACATCTTTGCAGCGAGATCTTCACAACCAGCAACAGCGACCGAACCAACCGGCCAGCCGGGTAGCAGTGTCAAAACTGGTGCCGTCACAAGCGTCGATGAGAACAAGCCGGCTCGGGCGAAAGTGTTACACAGGAGATGGAAGTACGACACAGAGATCCGAAGGCGAATTGGCATGGTGAATAATGCATTCCAGAAGCTGTGTAAAGTACTAAGATAGGAAAAATTTACTAGAAATAAGAAAGAGAGTGCTAGATTATTATGTGATGTCTGTTCTTCAATACGGCAGTGAATGCTGGACAATATAATCGAAGATGGGGAAAAAACTTGAAGCAGCTGAAATGTGGTTCTACAGAGGAATGCTGCGGATATCATGGACCGAGCATGCGAGCAATGATGAGGTGTTGGAAAGAATGGCAACCAAAAGAAAATTAATACTGAGCATCAGGAAGAGACAACTGAAGTTCCTGGGACATGCAATGAGGAAGGAGGGTTTGGAGAACTTCATTCTGATAGGCCAGATAGAAGGAAAAAAAAGAAACAGAGGAAGGCAGCGTATAGCATATTTGAGGGGCCTGATCAGATGTATGACGGAACGGGGGTTACAAGGTGTAACAGGAGAAAGCATACTAAGAGCCCCCAGAGATAGGGAAACGTGGAAAACCATGATCGCCTACGTCCTGAAAGGACAGGGCACATAGAAGAAGAATAGGCTCATCTCTTTAGATCACGATTTTATTTGGTACTTTATTTGATTGTATTTGATATATGTTATATATAAATGAAAGAAAAGAAATGATAAAATGGAATTTTTTTTGTCAGATCTTGTTATCACAACGCAAAATATTTAATAACAAAAGTTATGTAAACATGAAGAGAAAGAAAAATAAACAAAAGCAAATCGGTTAGATTTTACTCCTAAAACATAAAAATTAAAATTAAATTTAAAATTATCAGCATTAATTTTTCTTAGTGGGCATGTGTAGTTGTATCAATGTAAACACCATGAAAACTTTCCCACCTTGTAATACGAATAAAAAAAAAAGGAAAACTTATCTTAGGGACCGTATCAGAGGAGATATAAGGGTTTTATTTTATGACAAATATTTTGTATATAAAACCAAAAAAAAATTGTTTTTTCAAAACTTTTGGTTTCGGAGTGTTCATAAATATTAACTAGATTAGCGGAAAAATCAGGTAAGTTAATCGACGTGAGATGATACAGTTCAATGCCTAATAAACGAATCTTAATTAGTATTTAAATTATTTTCGATTGGAATCGATTTTTATGTTATACGATTTAAAGGTAATGGATGAGGTAATGGATATAAGTTTGTTTTTTCTTGTAATTTTTTGTGGTTATGTATCATGGCTTCAGAAGTGAGTAATTCTTTCAGGAAAGGGGATATTGTGTATTAAAAAAGGCCGCAGATTTATATTTTGATAAAGTTAAATAGCGGCACGAGAATCTTCTTTCTAAGTAAGTTGCTTCCTTTTGTTTAATAAGTGTGGAATATTTTTAATCAAATTTGTGGTTGAACTCATATGTATGCCTAATGCATTTGAGAAAGTGTTGTTTTTCTTTTATCTGTATTCCTATTGTCATTTTACAGACATACTGTATGTAAAATCTTAATAGATGTGTGTGCGTGTGTGTGTGTGTGTGTATATATATATATAGAGAGAGAGAGAGAGACAGACAGACAGACAGAGATGTATGTATGCGTGTATATATATATATATATATATAGAGAGAGAGAGAGAGCGAGAGAGATGCATGTATGCGTATATATATATATATATATATATGCATGCGTGTGTAAATATATATATATTTGTGTATGTATGCGTGTGTGTATATATACGTATATATATATATATAGATAGATAGATAGATAGATAGATAGATAGATGTATGTATGCGTGTAGATATATATATATATATATATATATAGATAGAGAGAGAGAGATATGTATGTATGTATATATATATATATATATATATAGATGAATGTATGTGTGTGTGGATATATATATATATATAGAGAGAGAGAGACAGAGAGAGAGAGATGTATGTGATGGATCCGTTTTCTACGGATTACTAACCCATAGATGTCTGTGTGCATATACACCTAACTATGAAGAAAAAAGACAAATTATATATAATCTTGTATGTATTAAAACACGTTTTTCAGTTCGAATATAAGTAAAATTTCGCTAGTAGGATCTTAAAGGCTAGACACAGGCTAGAGATGTACTGACGCTATAATTAAGGTGTACCAAAAAAAAAAAAATCTCTTTTCTTCAAATCTTCTGCAATCTTTTTCTCTTTGAGAGATATATAACTCACACACATTATCGATCATTTTGAAATGCACCTTGATCGATATACCGACAAATAATTTATGTAGATAGGTATAATGAAAGAGCGATGCATCGAATGTGCAAATGCAGAAAAACGTGCTGAAACCCGAAATAACAAGCCCGCCATTTTCTGCTACCTGCAGAAGCTACTTTTCTTCTATTTGCTTTGATTGTAAAATGTCTTCAAAAGAAACCGAATTCCTAACTTCTCTCCACCCACGTAAACGCTTCTTCTATCTTTGTCATAGCGACTATTATTTTCCGCCTTCTGCCGTCTGCTCAGTAATTTCATTCAATAAAAGAATCGTCTGTTTTATAAGAACAATAGATGATTTGGATTGTTTTTTTCTGAGGCTTAGAAATGGAATTTAAATTAGTAACCGCCAATACCTACAGCAATTTTCACAAAATAGTACTTTACTTTTAAAAAAATAGAATTGCTCATTAACAAAATCTATACACGCCATCATCGATAAGAGCAGACCATCTTCTCCCAGAAGTATCAGTCGGCTAACTGCCATACGTGATATACGCTTGGGCAATCATGTCTCGAAGTAGACATGACTGATTGGGCAGAAGATTTTCCTACAGCAGGATGCCAATGATTTCTGCGGTAGACTGGTTGTCAGCAAAGGCTACTGAACCCAATCTGTACTTTTACGTAACTCATGGCTGGAGGGAAGAGACGGAAAAATATTTTTCCAAACGATATTTTAGCGTAAATGAATGCGAAGAATTCAACTGGAATTCGAACTCAGCTCTCCAATTTCTCGTTTCGAGCCGATATCTATTGCACCACAATGCATTACAGTATTGTTATTGCGTGTGTGTATCATTTCTGTTAGGTAACTGTCAATGTTCGAGATACTATGGAAATGTGCTCTAAACTATGTTCCAGAGGCAGCGTGTTTTTGCCTCCGTCTTTCCAGTGCACAAGGCTTAGGTAGGTAGAGGTGGAGAGCAGACTGTTACCCATGCTAAATATCCCTTCTTTAAAAGTTCCTTCGCCGAATGTTTAGAATGTTCGGCTTCTGACCATGAAGCTCGGATTGAAGCTAAGGTCGATTTGTCAAGAAGGTGACTTTCTGTTGTTATCGGTCTGGAGAAGGCGATCTCAGCGCGCGGCACATTTGGTAAGTGCCCGAGAGCCATACAACGGGTTGACCCAAGCCTTGTGAGTGAAATTAGGTAGACAGATATATGTGTGGGGCCGTCGTTAGTTGTGCTAAGTCGAAGTCACAAGTCATCGTGACCGGGATTTTGAGCATCTTGGCCTTGTTCAGACTGCTGTTCACGCCAGATAACGCTCTCTCTCCAAGAAACTGTAACTAAGGTCAGCTCAGCATAGTTGCAATATAAATCACAGGCGGATTATGTGAGTATTTTACAAACAAAAGCGTCCCTGAGCAGGCGTCTGCAATGGGGACTAGCTAGTCACCCTTATAGACAAGCATTCTTTGATACGAGTGGCCACTCATACACATACACCTTCTTGAAATGATTCATTGGAAAGTTAAGTGCCAATATATATAGTACTACTACTGTTACAGGAGCGACTATGACGGTTTTAGATATAGCTGTGAACTACCTTCGGGACATCAACATAGGTTTTTTTTTTCGGGGTTGACTCCAGAACTCTTAAGAGAGTATAGCAGCAAGGCAGCGGATTAAAAACAAAAAAAAAAGTGTTCCCCCTTATTTTACAAGCTACCTGTTTAGGTTTCATGAGTCCCTATGTCTGATCCAAAAAGAAGAGGTTTCGATTCTTCAGAACAGAAGAAACCACACGCAGTAGTCACAAACGCAATCTCCCCACACAGAAGATAGACACGTAAAAGATTCCCATCTTTATGAAGTGGAATATTCTTGTGACAATATATATTTTTTTTTACCTGTTACACTTGATAAATACATCTCCATAAATTATTCAATTCGCTAAATAAAATAATGTATTAGATTTTGAATGAATTCAAAAAAAGGTTTACATGACAAACTTGAATGCGTATGAGAGAAATTTTCAATATTATTTTAATATAAAATATGCTAATGAGAGACAATTCATTCAACGTATTTCACTTTTTTTGATTACGTAGTAATCATAGAATTTCCAGTTATTTTAATGTTAAAGTAACCATTATATTTTAGCTTAAAATTAAAAGGATAGTAATTTTTTACTGAATTTGCTTTTTAAATATATAAAAACTCGAATATTGCAACTATTTTTTTCGGTTACGTTATTAATGTGATCAAAGAACTAAAAAAAAAAAAAAGAAAGTCGAACGAGTAAGTTACTGGGAATAGATAGCCTGCCAGTGCTTAAAGATCATGAACGATGACTGTGTTGGCAACAAATAAACAGTCTTGACTGGTGATGTCAGAATGAAAAGAGGAAAAGAATTATAAACAAAGTAACTTTTTTATGATAATCTATGCACAAGACCAATGGACAGTGAGCGATTAAGCAAAAAGAAACGTTTCCGCTTGAATCCATCTTGCACATATACAAATCAACCATCCGTCCGCGCATAGAATACTACTATCATATACGGTCATGCGCACCTGCTGTTCATCTCAGTGTTCTCGACAGGCTCCCAAAAAAGAATCTGTAATGTGATAGGTCCCGACTAGGCAGCTCAACGACAGCCACTTTCTCATCGGCGAAATGTGGCTTCTCCTCTGTCTATTCTACAAATATTTTCTACTCCGACGAGCTTACGTCACTTGTACCTCCACCACAAGAATTTACTCGTGCAACTAGACTGGCAACAAAGTCCCACCCATTTAGAGTTAGATCAACCAAATGCAGCCAACAATTTTACACCATCAGCTTCTTTTCTCGCACTTCCTGTCTATGGAACTCCCTTCCATATACTTGCTTTCCTGACGGCTACAACCTCCAGGAATTTAAATGTAATGTCAATCCCCATCTCTTATCCACTTGACTCCAGTTCCTTCTACATCACCCCGTATATATTGTTTTTTTTTCTCTCTATTTTCGCAACTGTCTTCACGCCTGTGTTTCCATCCTTCTCTTGCTCTTTCTGACACCCTCTGTAACTGTTTTGTCTTTCTCTTCACTCTCCTCCAGTCTAAACGTTTACTCTTATGTAGCTCCCCGCTCATCAATGGCGGTACCGCCTTGCTTAGGGTTAAATGATAAAAAAAAAGTATCCTTTGACACCAAGATAACTAAGCAGGCTTTAATTAAACTGAACCCTAAAACATTAATCCGTCTCTTCCCTCCAGTTATGGGTTAAATAATAGGACAGATTAGGTTGTCTAGCCTTGGTTGGCAACCAGTCTACTGCAGAAAGTAATGGCAACCTACTGCGGGATAGTCTTCTGCTTAGTCGGTCATGACTCTTTCGAGACATGATCGTCAAAAATATGTATCACGTATGGCACTTTACTGACTGACTAATTATTGAAAAATCAGATGTATTTGGCCAAGACACGCAAATGCCTACTTTGGTAAGGCGAACAGCAACCGGCATTTTCGTGACATTAAACTTTAATAAATAAGTAATAAGGGATGATAAACTTAGTGCAGTTTATATGATCAAATTCTATGCTATTGATATAGCCGTTGATTAACCTTTTTGCAGACTCCGTTGAAAGCTATTGAAAGTGGGCAACTCATTGTCTGTGGCTGCTACGCTCAGCTGGCATGAAAAGAATGAAGAGTACAGAAAACACCATGACAATGTCGCCCTCAGAAAGCATTGAGAACTGTGCATAAAGTAATACTTCGAATTCTCAGAGAAGTGTTACGTGCCTTCACCATTATTAGTAGAGGACAATGACCAAATGAAACTCGTGTGGGATACGACTATCTTCACTGACAAGCGCTTAGAGAGTAGTTGCCCTGATCTTACTCTTGTGCAAAGGAGCAATCGTGAATGGATCCTGGTGTACTTACGTTAATGTACCAAGCGAGAAGAACACCATAAAACGTCCAGATGTACTAAAATATTATCTACTAATATATGTTCTCCCTATTGCGGTTAGTGCATTCGGTAAATTTTCACGGTGTCATTGTACCTTGCATGACGTCTTGGAGATGCCCGACATCATTGACAGCGCGCAGCTTGCAACACTGTCAGTTTAATGAGCCATGTAACAAAACTAATCGTCCGAATCCTGATAAACAGAGCGAGAAGCAGAATCAGGCCAGAGATAGGACAAGAACAGTTCGGTTTCGTCAAAGACACTGGAACAAGGAATGCCATATTTATAATTAGGATGCTCTCTGAAAGGGCAATACAAATGAAGAATAACCTATACCTGTGCATTATTGAAGGAGTTTGACAAAATACGCCACAAGGAATTGATGGAGATGTTCGGCAGCCTTGACATATTTGGGAATGACTTAAGAGTAATCAAGAATCTTTACTGGCAGCAAACTTCTTGTATACGGAAAGGTACTGAATTCAGCAGATATACAAAGAGAGAAATGGGCGTAAGACTAGGATGCATCTTTTTACCAGATCTGTTCAACTAGTCCAGCGAAAATATTTTGAGGATCCTAGAAGTTATGCTTGGATTTGTCATCGAAGGCCACAGTTTAAACAACCTAAAGTGCGCAGATGATACAGTGCTGATAGCAGACACAGAAAGAAAACTACAAAACCTTCTACAGAAGATAGCTGAAGAGAGTGATAAGAAAGAACTACAAATAAACTGCAAGAAAACCGAATGCATGGTCATGAGTAAAAAAGGGCAGCCCAATATGCCAAATACAGGTCAGGGATACTAGAATCAAGCAGGTACAAAAATTTAAATACCTGGGAAGTGTTATAACAGAAGACGGAAAGTGCGACAGAGAGATCCGAAGGCGAATTGGCATGGCGAAAGAAACATTCCAGTTGAGTAAAGTATTAAAAAACAGGACAATTTCGCTCGAAACGAGGAAGAGAGTACTGGATTGCTATGTGTTGTCAGTTCTTCAATATGGCAGTGAATGTTGGACAATATCATAAAAGATGAAGGAAAAACTTGAAGCAACTGAAATGTGGTTCTACAGAAGGATGCTGCGAAAATCATGGATCGAGCATGTGAGCAATGATGAGGTTCTAGAAATGATGGAAACGAAAAGGAAACTAATAGTAAGCATCAGGAAGAGACAGCTGAAGTTCTTCGGACATGCAATGAGGAAAGAGGGCTTGGAGAACCTGATACTAACAGACCAGATAGAGGGAAAAAGAGACAGGGGAAAGCGACAGATAACATATTTGAAGGACCTAATCAGGTGTATGATGGAACGAGGGTTGTATGGTATAACAGGAGAAAGTGTGCTAAGAGCCACCAGGGATAGGGAGACGTGGAAAGCCATGATCGCCTGCGTCCTGAAGGGAAAGGATACATAGAAGAAGAAGAATATGCTGAGGAAAGGGTTGCGTTTGTAAGTATGATAGTATCATCATCACCGGCCCGAACAACGAAGATATCAAATCCAGTAATATTAACTAAAAGAATCAATATTACAGTGTGCCAAATGCTCGTAAAAGGGTATTAACAACACTAACAAACATTCATATAAAGGCATGAGATCAGTATTGTTTCGAACTTTATCATTGAATTATCTGTAGAGATTAATGATAATGGACTAGACACTGTAATTAATGACAACTAACAATGTCTTCTGATACATATGGCTGTGCCATTAGATAAAAATATATAGTCAGTTAAGTGCCATACGTGCTACACGCTTGGACGATCATGTCTCGAAAGAGACAGTTATGGGTTAAATAACTGACTGGGCAGAAGATTATCCCGCAGTAGGTTGCCATTGCTTTCTGTGGTAGACTGGTTGCCGACCAAGGCTATAGAACCAAATCTGTCCTGTTATTTAACCCATAACTGGAAGGAATAGACGGATTAATACCTTTCCCAAGGCTATTTGCGCGTAAGTGAATACAATGGATTCAGCTGGAATTCGAACTCGGTTTCCCGGTTTCTCGTTCCGAACCGGTATCCACTGTAGTACAACGCACATCCTTTTACCTGGTACACTTGATAAATACATCTCCATAAATTATTCAATTCGCTGAATAAAATGTTATATTAGATTTTGAATGACTCCAGAAAAAGTTTTTTTTTTATTTCAAACTGAAATGTGTGCGAGCATGAGACTCTTTTCATTATCTATTTCTAAAAATAGACAAGATGCAAAAGAGAGGCAATTCATTCAATGTATTTTACTTTTTGATTACGTAGTAATAATAGAATTTCCAATTATTTTAAACTTATAGTCATGATATTTTACTTTATAATTAAATGGATAGTATTTTTTTCTATTGAATCTGCTTTTTAAATATGTAAAATCTCAAATATTGCCACTATTTTTAATCTGCGAATCCGCTTTCCTCACCGACAAATGTGCCGCGAGCTACACTACAATGCATTGGGATGAATGAAGGAACGAAAGAACACTGGTGGTTTCTCTAAAATGCGAGTGAGATCTCACGGTTAAAAAAATTCATTTTACTATGCCGTCAAAAATGACAGCAACATTTATATTGATATACCTACTATTGAGTATCTTACATTAAGGTAAAAAAAAAAATTTCACACTTCTGAGCGAGACAGGAAAAAAAAATATATTATTAATTATACTTTAGAACATGTACAATTTGCTACAAAATTGTACATTTTGTTTCGAAATTGAAAGAACAATGTGTCATCAGGTAATTAATAATGGTTGTAATAAACGTTTTATTGAAAAAAAAATTTAAAAAGTACATTTTGGAAATGTGTTTGTACAAAGTAAAAAGATATTTTAAAAAAGAGGGGGGAAAAGACAGAAAAGATGAGAAAACAAGATGAGAAATCAGGAAAGAGAAAGAGAAAGACACAGAAAACAAAGCAAAGAGGAAAACAAGAGAGAAAACACAGAGGAGAGAGCCAATGGAAATGGCTAAGAGAGAGAAATTTTAAATTTAGGCAGGAAGTGAATTGTAGACAGATAGAGATATCGGTTGAATGGTGTCTAGGCCCAAATCGTTTTGTATTAAAATAAATCATATTTCTATAAAAGAAACAATTTAAAAAAAGGAAAAGGAATTACACATAAGGAGCAGAAAGCAAAGAAGAGAACAAAGAGGAAAAGCGAGAAAATACACAAAGGGAAGGACGGGAAGCTACAACAGAAACGGCTAAGAAATAAAAATTTAAAACCAGAAGTGGATTGCAAACATATACAGACATCGGTTACATTGTTTCAAACCAAATCCTTTGGCCTATTTAAAGAAAGTGGTGAAATCACAGAGAAACTATTCATAAAACGTAGATTAGAGGATATTTAAAAGCAATACACGAAGATATAACTGTAGAAATAAAATAAAAGAAACAAATTAAAAATTAAATTTTTTATTTAAAATTAAATTTAAAATTAAAATAAATTACATTAAAATTAATATTAAAATTTAAGGCAGTAAATAGATCACAATTTCTAATAGAAAATAAAGATAAAGTAACATAAGAGGTGTTTACAGCTATATCGTGTTGAATACACCGGTTCCGTCCGATCACCGAAGTTAAGCAACATCGGGCCTGGTTAGTACTTAAATGGGTGACCATTTGATAATACCAGGTGCTGTAAGCGTAAGGACCAAGAATGTTCCACAGGTCCTCCAGGTTTGCGGGTTGGGTGCAGAATGCAGGGTGCAATAAAAGTTGCTGCCCTATGCACCACTGAGTGTGATGGATAAATGATGATGAACATAAGAGTTAAAGTAAACTGTCAAGATAGTAAGTTTAATACTGTAAAATTTTACAATTGCTAAATACCTTAGATTTTATAATTCTAGCAGGATTGTATTTTTAATATGTTTACAATTTACTGTAATTTCATGCCTTTTATTTAATACGTCACTTTTCATATACTTAATAATTTCCATTTTAATTACAGACAAAAGAAACATTGTTCATTCACCGATCTAGATATTCTAGCTTGTTTGAGAATTTTCCAGTTAAGTTTAGGTGTTTTATTCTCTTCTTTTAACTTTCAAAAGCATTTAGAAAGACATGTCATATTTTGTTTATCCGTATTAGTAAAAGATGAGAGATGATTGTAAAAATGCTTTTTAAAAAATTTCATTGTATTGCCAATATAAACTTTAGTAGCCCTAGGATTTTCTACTGATGAAATAGAGCACATGTAGACAAGGAGTTTAGTTAAACACTTATTAGATAAGTTGGTGTTTCCATAATTACGTAAGTTTTTACTATATTTTTCAATATTTTATTGTTATGTAATTTAATTATTTTCTATTATTGTTAGAGCGACTAGAACTGAGTTTTAGCGTATTCCTATTTAAAATTTGGCTTAAAAAGGTTATTTTGGGGAAAATATTTATCAATTAATTTAAGAAATGTATGTCCCAGTTAATGAACTGATTAAATGGAGATTTATACCATATGATATTTCTGTTTCTATTTTTCTTTCTGGAACAACTATATTTTTCCACAAAACTAATCTCAGAAGATCGAAACCCACTATCTCTAAGAATTTTATCGTAAATTGTCTTGTTTTTCGAATATTTCTTTGCTAGAGGATTGTATGTTTATGCGACGTTTAACCGATGGTGGATGATTAGAGCCAGGGTTTATATAAATTGGGTTAGCGTTATTTTTCATGTAAGGTTGAAAAATATTAGAAACTAAGTCCATCGTTAAGTCTAAGAAGTCAACTTGGTTTATATTAGAATTAATAACTACGCTGACCAAAAGATTTAAGATCTTTATGTACTAATTTTCTAAATTTATCAACCTTACCTCATCATCTCTATAAAGTCCTATATTATTTAAATGTCTTCATATGCCGTGAGGTTTTACAGATGGAATAATCTAAATAAATCTGAAGACTGTGCAGAATCCTGAGCTTCCATCGACAAATCAAAATTATCAGTTGAATTTTTAAACTCCTGTTCGTTATCGTGAATAAGGACTGACTTTCTGCAGTTCAAAATTATGCGAATTTCCTCTTTAGAAATGTCTGAATAAAATTCACTAAATGCAGGAATCAGATGGAAGAGGTTTTTTAGATATAGAAGGATAAAAATTCACGATATTAAATTGAAGAAAGGAACAATTGTTTTTGTTATCGATATTTTTGAATCAGTAGATTACTTCGACCACTCCACTGTATAGCTTTGAGTTGATTTCTTTTTGCAGGTTTACTCGTTCTGATATTACTTTACTGATTTTAACCAATACCTGATTTAATTGGGTTGATAATCCGAGTGAGTAATTTTTGTTGAAATTCACGTTTATGATCTTTTAATAATACATAAGCCTCCTTCTGGAAATCTATCACTGATTTTTAATTTGTCAGTGATTAGTTTGTCCGAAAAGTTAATTGTATTAATTTAATTAGAGTGCTCCATGTTTAATTCTTTTTTAGAGTTATTCATTAAATTTTTCTTTATTAGAGCCAAAGTTTAAAATTTCTATTTCTTAGCCTTTTCTGTTGTCTCTCCTTTCTTCCCTCTGTGCATTTTCTCGCTTTTTTCTCCTCTTTGCTTTCTGCTCCTTGTGTGTCTTTTCCTCTTTATTTTTTATAGAGGTATGATTTTTCTTTAAATGCAAAAAGATTTAAGCCCATACACCATGTAACCGATATCAATATCTGTCTACAATTCACTTCCTGCTTAAATTTGAAATTTCTCTCTCTTAACCGTTTCCATTGACTCTTTCCTCTCACTTCTTTCTCTCTTGGCTTTTTTGTTTCCTCTGCTTCTTTCCTATTTCTTGATTTCTCTTTTTGTTTTCTCATCTTTTTCTCCCGCTTTCCCTTTTTTTACCTTCTTTTTTAATAGCCTCTTACTTCAAAAAAGATTTCTAAAAATAAAAGGAAATATTTTTTTAATTTTCTTTTCAAATAAAACGTTTATTGTCATCATTATTAACTACCTGATGAGACAGTGTTATTTAAGTGTCGAAACAAAATGTACAATTTTGTAGTAGTTTGTAGATGTTCTAAAGTATAATTAATGATAAATATTCATTGCTTTATTTTTATATTTAGCAGTGTTTCAAATTCATGTTTTGAACGTTGAAATTATTTTCTTCGATCGTTATTCATTTGTGTGCGTGTATATATATATATATATATATATCCTATTATAATTAAGACGCTATATATAATTAATATATATATATATATATACACACACTATATTATAATTAAGACACTATATATATATATATTATAATTAATTATAATAAAGACCATATATATATATATATATATATATATTTGTTATAATAAAGACCGATATATATATATATATATATATATATATATTGTTATAATAAAGACCGATATATATATATATATATTGTTATAATAAAGACCGATATATATATATATATATATATATTGTTATAATAAAGACCGATATATATATATATATATATATTGTTATAATAAAGACCGATATATATATATACACTATTTTAATAAAGACCGTTATATCTCAATCCCTCCTGTTTATAACAGAGGTGCGGTTTTTTTTCTCATGTCCTAATGTAGGATACTCAGTAGTAGTAGTTACATCAATATATATGTTGCCGTCATTTTAGACGGTATATTTAATATAAATATTTTGCCGTCATCTTTGACTGCACGACCCCCACTCGCATCTAAGTATTCGTTTGTATTCGTCCATTCATTCCACTGCGTTTTAGTGTAGCTAACGGAATAATTATCGGTGCGGAAAGCGGATCGGTGATTAAAATTCCAGGTTGTCTTGTTATTAGCATTTATTTCTTTGCGGAAAAGATATGAATGCATCTCTTCTCATCATATCGACAGCTATGACTCGCAGCAGGAGGATAGATTAGCTATCCTTAAAGATTAGAGGGGATAATCTGAAAGGATAGTTCTTAATAAATACGTATAGAAAAGGCAATAGGTAACTAATTTCAGGATCGTTTTAAAGAAGTCATAACAATAGACAGATATTAACAAAATTGAATCTTTCCAGAACCGGAATGACCTACGTCCAGAAGAAGCATAGCAAGAAAAATTGCAGATTCAGCGAGTCGAGTTCAAATTTAGGTCTAGTCTATTGCGTTTATATTCAGACAAATGCTATTGAATAAAACCTGGTCTGGCAGGCTATCTTTCCCCAGGAATTTATTCGGTCGATTTTTTAGTCCTGTGATTACATGAATAACGCAACTCACAAAAATGGTAGCAGTATTTGAGTATATATACCTCACAACTGGACGACATAATTATTGCAAAAAATAAATAATAGTAAGGCACTGTTAACGAGCAAACATGTGACAAGAGCTTTCATAACTGGTAGTAAAGAGAATGAACTGAGCCGACGTTGCCTCGCTATTGTGTGTGTGAGTCAGTCTCTCTCTCTCTCTCTCTCTATGAGTGTGACAGGAGGGAATGCATATATATATATATATATATATATATATATATATAATTTTTACAACAATGAGCTAACATTGCCGAATGACGAGGTAAAATCTGGAAACAGAAATTTCCGGGTAGCAATATAAACTATTAATTTTCAATAAAAAAAATTTAATTATATTATGCTCTACAATATTTGTTGTATTGAGCACGTTTTAAAAAAGTAAATGCCAGAGAAATCGGAATTCTAAAACTGTTGGTTCTCTTCACCTGGATATCAGTCAGTTAAGTGCCATACGTGATATATGCTTGGGCGATCATTTCTCGAAAGAGACATGACTGACTGGGCAGAAGATTATCCCGCAATTGCTTTCTGCGGTAGACTGGTTGCCAACCAAGGTTATAGAACCCAATCTATCCTGTTATTTAACCCACAAATGGAGGGAATAGACGGATTAATACCTTTCCCAAGGGTATTTGCGCGTAAGTGAATGCAAGGAATTGAGTTGTGGTACAGTGGATATCGGCTCGGAACGAGAAACCAGGGAGCCGAGTTCGAATTCCAGTTGAATCCATTGTATTCACTTACGCGCAAATACCCTTGGGAAAGGTATTAATCCGTCTCTTCCCTCCAGTTATGGGTTAAATAACAGGACAGATTGGGTTCTATAGCCTTGGTCGGCAAACAGTCTACCGCAGAAAGCAATGGCAACCTGCGGGATAATCTTCTGCCCAGTCAGTCATGTCTCTTTCAAGACATGATCGCCCAAGCGTGTATCACGTATGGCACTTAACTGACTGATATATATATATATATATATATATATATATATATATACACACACACACAACATGCTTTTATAATAAGGAGGATATACAAATAAATACAAAACGGTCTTTATTATGAGAGAGATTATTATGATAACTGTCAAAATTTGAAAAATACATCATTTAGATGCAGTTAGGACACATCAGTTATGTTACCCTGGTTCCTTAACGGTTTCGTTCCTTTAAAAACATCATACCTTCTCCCCAGGTTGACCCAGCCAAGGTTGATCAGGCCCCGGGCTGTGTCATAATCTCTATTTGCTACGTTATTGGAATGCAAGATGTTTTGGTTGCACAAGAGAAGTGGAAACATTTCTTGAATAAGGTCGTCCACAAATAAATGAATGTCCAGTGATGATAATATGTACATGGTTCTAGTAAATATCCGGAAATATATAGATTAAAATAAATTGATTTTCGTGACATTAATGTGAAGATGAATGGTTCAAATAGCTAAATGACTAGATTGTAAAAAAAAACTCATTAAATATACTAAAATAAATACATAAATTACGATGTAATAGGGTGCATTGTCCCAGACTAATTATGGGCAATTTTGACTTGATCATTATTTTTCAGGTATAAAGCATATATGGGTGACATTATGGATAGGCACTCGGAATGAAAAGATCAGAGATCTATGTTTGAATTAGTCTCAAGTTCCCTACAGTCATTAAAGCTCTGTCCTTGTTGGACTTTCTGCCTTTGACTGGAGAGAAATACAGATGAGGTGGTGAGAAAAAAGTAGACTTTCATCTTGAGATATGTTGACAGGAGCCCGATCCCCCGTATGTGGGGTTTGCAGGGAATTTTTACCCAAGAGTACGCTCTCACAATACCCCACAGTAAAATCGGCCTTGGGCCACACCCCACCTTCGTGAGGAGGCTTGGGTAAATACAGAGTTCGCTACAATCACTTACACGAAATGTATGACTATCTTTTCTACTCGTTAAAAAGCAGGACTTTACAAGAAGAAACGTTATCTCCCAAAAAATTGTTAATGCAATATTCACGACAACAAATCAATCAATAACACTTGTATAATAATAAGTTTTATTCATTGATTACTTTGTGTAATGTTGCAGTGCAGATAACACCACTCTGGCGCTCTCAAGAATGGAATGGTCTGTGGACCGAGATACATAAAGCCTGTTCATGTCAGGAGGTGGTTGACACCTTCCTAGTGTCATTGGGGATTATTATCGGATTGTGCTTTCTGCGACTAACGACTTAACAACAAATAGTAGAAGAGTGCAGAGGTTATGTTTTATGGTGTTTGTCTTATTTATATTAATATCCATTAGAACGAATATTGTGTTGTAGATACTCAGCACACATCTTCTGGGTATTCGTCCTTCCACCTCAGCGATACAAGATGTAATGAGTTCGATCCTCTCAGTTAGCTTGCTGAAGTTCAAGATCATGTTATCAGACTAAAAGAAACTGGGTTATATATATATATATATATATATATATATATATATATATATATAATCGTTACGTGAGAGAGGAGTGGAAAGAGGAACAAGAGATAAAGGGTGGTGAGGAAAGGATAAGAGAAAGATGAGAATCAAGGAGTTAAAAGATGGCAATTGACGTTGCACGTAAACTTTTGGAGATTGTAACTGTCAGGAAAGCAAGTATATAGAAGTGAGTCCCACAGACGAGAAGTGCAAGAAAAGAGACTGATGAGTAAAAGGGACGGTTACTTTTGACTGTAAAACGGTGGAACCTAGTTGCCAATCTAGTAGTTTGAGTAAATTCGTGTAAAGAGGGTACCAAGGAGATAAGTTCGTCAGAGCGGAAGGTCTGAAGATATTTGTAGAACAGGCAATGGAAGCCACGTCCCATCGGTAAGAAAGTGACAGAAGTCGAGGTGCAAAATCAGGATCGATTACATTGTAGATCCTTCTTTGGATTTTGTCGAGAACCCCGAGAAGAATAACAAGAGCACCAGAGTTCTTTTTTATAATCATATCGCCCCAAGCAAGGCATTTTACTGCCACTGTTTTGCAGGGGGTTACATAGGAGGAATGTTATGAGAAAGAGTGATACATTATAGGGGGTGTCAGGAAGTGGGTAAGAGAAGGATGAGAATACAGATGAGAGTGGAGTAGAGGGAGAAAGAAGCATGGGAGAGAGAGAGAGAGAGAGAGGACACAGATTAGTGAGATAGGAGACGGCTGTTGACTTTACATTTAAATGTTTGGAGATTGTAGATGTCGAGGAAGCAAGTAAATGACAACAGTAGTCAGTGCACGAACAGTAGATTTGTACATGTGCAAGATGAATTCTGACGACAAAAACTTCCCGGCCCGGCACATTGACTCAACCTTCCTAGCAGTGGACGTCACTATTGATTCGATGTAATCGTTCCATTTGAGATGAGGTGAGCTGAGAGAGAGCGAGGCCGAGGAGGCGCAGTGTATTGCTTTTTGGGACACTAGCGTGATCCATACTTATAAGAGAGTTTGTCTATGGGGATTAAAGAAGTGCAGCTTTGTTTTGGAAATAGCTGTAAGATTATGATCATTAAATTGCCTTCGGAGATCATAGCTTCGTTAATATTATAACAATCTCATTAGACATTCCGTAATTGTAAATGTGCATTAGGATACATTGATTTGGTCCCCTTTTTTGGAAAATCAACATTTCGTTCGGTGTGAAAGTTTGCGTTAGGTGTAATAAGAACTGCACCAAATATTAGATTCACAGTTTCCAATCATCAAGCATTTAATTTTAAACTTACAAACTGACTTCAAATTTTACTCTTTCAAGAATAAATCCAAATCTGGTTAATATCTTTGTATTGAGTCAATATTTAAATCCACTGCCAGGAAGGATGGGTCACTGTGTCGGGCCAGGAAGTTTTTTTTTCTGCCTGAGTCTATCTTGCCCATATACATATCAACCATCCGTCCGTGCAGAGAATACTGCTGTCATATATGGTTAGTCTCCCCTGATATTCATCTCAGTGTCCTCGATAGGCTCCAAAGGAGAATCTAATGTGATAGGTCCCGATTAGGCCACTCGACTCCAGCCATTTTCTCACCGGCGGGATGTGGCTTCTCTCTGTCTATTCTACAAATATTTTCATGGCTTTTTCTCCGACGAACTTAAGTCACTAGTGCCCCCACCACAGACTGGCAGCAAGGTTCCACCCATTTACAGTTAGATCAACCAAATGCAACCGACATTTCTACACCGGTATCTTCTTTTATCGCACTTCCCGCCTGTGGAACTCCATTTCGTATACTTGCTTTCCTGACGGCTACAACCTCCAAGAATTTAAATGCAATGCTAATACCCATCTCTTATCCACTTAACTTCAGTTTTTTCTACATCACCCCGTATATCTTGTTCTTTTCCCTTCTCTCTAACTTCGCAACTGTCTTCACATCTGTGTTTCCATCCTTCTCTTGCCCTTTCTCTGACACCCCCGACAACTGAAACGCTGTGATAACATCAACAAAGAAAGGAATAATAATCTGTGTAAAGAATCTAACTATTCTACTTCAAACGTTGAACATAATCTGAACCAGTTTGGACACGGGATCTAATTTGATGCGTGACTTGTACATAAATGCAATAAATAATAAAAAAATAAAATAAAATAAAAAATTTAAAAAATGGTGTAAACATTTCTTTTCCTGCCAATCCACATCTCTTTTGGTACCCGAACTAAGTTGAGACCGATCCGGAATGATGTTTCGCCTACCTATCCTATTAGTTCTGTAATTTACAAATTCAGATGTTACTGTGATGCTGACTGTGTAGGTAGAACGGGTGAAAAGTTGAATGCACTAATCAAAACAACACAGGGTGGACAAATGTATCAGGTTCAGCGATAGATAAACATTTAGTTAAAAAGCAGCAATGTGTCCGGTCTTATAGGCCGGGTATGTTCTCAGTTTTGAGTAAGGCCAATATCGAATATTTACTGATGATTTTAGAATCGATATTAGAGTAGATAGATCTATCTATCGTCCGGTTCACACTCCACCCACGTCTATTGAACAGGTTAAGAGGCTCATCCCTTGTTTAGGATGTGGTTTCCGGCTTTCTATTTTCCAAACTTTTCACTATTACGTAGCCCCCTGCACATCAGTGGCGTTACCGCCTTACTCGGGGTGATAAGATTAAAAAAAAATATGTGTTCTTACCAACTTCTATCTGTAAACAGAAAGCGTGTTTGGTGGGTTTAAATGTAATTGATCTTGAGTATTGTTATTACTTTTTTTTTGCAAACGTTTGTATAATTTTTAGTAATAGTACATTTATATTTTTTTATTCAATTTTTGGTCTGACGAGAGAGGTTCAATAAAATAGTTAGCCGTTTTCAATCATCACACTTCGGTATTGCCAATTTACGGTAATATATATTTTTGTTACCGCTCTTTGTTATGAATGGCATTTTAATAAGTTTGCTTTTATTACGCCGACGAAAATTTAAAATAATACGAGAAATTCACCAGTTAAACGTAAAGAAAATGCTTCTGAAATAAACTGGGATGGACGATGAAAAGTTGATACTTTATAACAACAAGATATTAGAACATTAGATATTGTAAGGTAAATAAAATGAGCCACGGATATTTTCCTAAATAGCAGGTTTCATTCAAAAGTCATGTAGTGATAATGACGGTCTACTTTTGGAGACTGATTCAATAAAAAGAACTGATTCCACCAATGCCAATTCAAGGCAACAATCGACGAAAACAGACCGGAAAAAGCGTAATACTTCGTCAGAATATCCCAATACGGCGTGTTTCTGAGGTGATCTGAAAAAAATTGTTAGTTTGTTTTGGAAAATCTTCACTGATTAGCCGTATTCACCAGATATTGCCACATTTGGATTAATGTTTGTTAATGCCTTTACAAAAAGCTCTTGATAAAATATACAGTTCGATAACATTAAAAAAAAATGTAACCTGCGCAATTATTTGCTATTGTTGACTGAAAGAAGATAAACAAACTGTAAATACGTCGTTCAGTTATCGTATATTAAAGTTAGAAATTTTTAAATTTAAGTTTTTTGTTGTTGTTTTTTTTTTTAACAAAATAAACGCGTAAATTGACAAGGTAATTTTTTTGGAGGCAAACAGATATATTGTAAATCAGATTATGCAAGTCAACGCTTTGCTTTAAAACTATTAACCAACAAACATTGGGAAACTAGTCAGAATATACTAATATGAACACTTCCTAGCTATAGGTAAATACCAAGACAGACTAGGTTCTATAGTCCTGAATCGCAACTGATTTAAGAAAAGGAAAGACACTGAATTGAAAACCTGCCTGGAGGTAGACCACCCCTTCTGGAAAATAAAGGTGTTTGCGTAGGGTTAACATCTACCTGTAACAAAAAAAAGAGAAGTATCGACGAATTTAAGCTTATAATCTGTCAGTTAAGTGTCATACGTAATACACGCTTGGGCGATCATATCTCGAAAGAGACATGGCTGACTGGGCAGAAGATTTTCCCACAGTAGGTTACCATTATTTGCTGCGGTAAACTGCTTGTCATCAAGCCTATAAAACCTAATCTGTCCTGTTATTTAACCCATAGCTGAAGGAAGAAGAAAGGAATTAATACCTTACCCTAGTAGAGTAATAGAGATCAAATCGGATTAAGGCATCAGAGAGTTCGAATTCCAGTCGAGTTCATTACATTCACTTACGGATTTATATCTTGGGAAAGGTATAAATCCATCTTTTCTCCCCCAGTTATAGGCAAATAGCAGGAAATACCGAGTTCTATATCACTGGATGACAACTCTTCTAGGAGAAAAAAAATTAAACTAAAAACCAGTCTGGCGGTAAACCACCCATCCCGGAGGATAAAGGGATGTGTGTAGTGTTAACACCCTCAGATGTAACAAAGAAAAGTTACAGAAGCATTAACGACAACGAACCAACCCAGAACAAAATGCGATGAAGAGGGCTCGTCGGTGGCCTATGCTTCACTGGAAGCAATGGGTTAAGAGATTTTTTAAGTTTAGCTTCGTCTATCGAAAGGCATCGAGTGAAAACTGAATGGATTGTGAAACGCATTTTCTAACTACCGCTCATATCAAAGAGCGGTATTTGTTAGAATACATGCATATGGTTTAGCTGAAATCCCTCAACATTAAATGCGTGCGATATTCGAAGGCCGCCCCTTTTCAGTCGGTGAAAAACCGATCTAGGAGAAGGAAAAACTGAATTCAACACCAGCTTTTGGAAGACAAAGGGTTTTGCGTAGGGTTAACACTCCTACCGGTAAAAAAGACATTTACAAAAGAATCGACGACAACGAACCAGCCCAGAACAGAGTACGATGGCGAGGAGTCATCGATAGCCTAAAGAGAGAAAAAGAAATGCTCATTTAAAGTTATGCTTGTTACTTGGTTGCTAAATAGGTCAAGCTTCTAGTTTGATGTCTTTCCTGACTTTAATCGATGTTCTTATTACTCCGAGTCGTGTCTGTTTCTATTTGCAACACTAGCTTCCTCTATTATTTTCTTGTTGGCCAATTCACTTTCTGAATTTTTCTGAAATCTATTTTTAGACATTCTTAAAGCAAGATTCTTTTTTCTTGTTCGCGAATTCTTTAAAAATATTTTTTATAGAGTTTTCAAATTTTACTTTTCAATTTCCTACGTTGTGTCTCAATACAATATCTTCCCTTGAGGTTATATCTTTCTTACAACCCATGAAAAAAATTTATGTCTGAATTTAAAACAAAAGATACTAAATAAAAATAACTATACTATTGTAACAAAACACTGAAAACATCCTCCGGTCGTATTGAAAAATCTGACGCCACCAAAAAAGCTATTGTAAATATTTCTAATATATATATATATATATATATATATATATATATATATATATATATAGTGTATCGAGGCAGCAAGTAATTTTCTAAACATATGCTGTTAAATATAAGAGACAATGAATGTCTATTATGTTTAATTCATGAGCCGTTTTAAACGTCGTATTTTTGCTTTAATTTCAGTTGAAAATAAAGACAAAAATTCTCCAACATTTGAATAATTATTTATTGATTTTCTTCTAAGCTTTCGGCTCACATGAGCCATCTTCAGAGAGGTTGTTTAAACTGAAATATTATAAAATCCACTATCACCGACGATTTTATTTTGTGTTGACAAAACTCCGCTTGGCAACTTAGAAGAAAAAGCTTAGAAGAAAATCAATAAATAATTGTCCAAATGTTAGAGAATTTTTGTCTCTATTTTCAAATGAAATTAAAGCAAAAATACGACGTTTAGAACGGCTCATGATTAAACATAATAGACACTCATTGTCTCTTATATTTAACAGCATATATATATATATATATATATATATATATACTAAATTATGTATAAAAATGATTAATAAACTAAATTATATTTATCATATGAATGTACCGAGAATTTTGCCAACATTGCTTGGTTAATATTATTTTCATAATCGATAATAAAATACTAAAAGAATAGAAAAAACTTCTCGAGAAACAAGGAAAAGAGTACTAAACTGTCATGTGATATATATCCTCCCCTATGACAGTGAGTACTGGACAATCTTCTCAAAGATAAAAAGATTTGAAGCAACAGAAGTATTCTACAAAAGAATGCAGGGGATACCATAGACAGACAGAATTTTAGAGAAAATTCTAACAAAAAAGACAGTCGAAGTTTTTATGCCACAATGTGAAAAGAAGGCTTGAAAAATCTGATACTCATGGGGCAGATAGAAGGATAAAAAAAAACAACGCATAATATAATGAGCTTGAGTATATGGATGGCGGAACAGGGTTTATAGAAAACCAACAGAAAGAAATATATTAAGAGGTACAAGGAACTATAAATTGTAAAAAGCCATAATCGTCTACATCCTGAGGAGACACAGAAAATAAAGAAAATAAATATAATGGTTTTTATCAAAACTTAATTTCCGCTATAGACTCTAAAATCCCGAAGAATTAATTTAAGCAATTTAAATTGCCATTTCTGCCATCTTTGATTATGTTTTACCAATGTTTCACGTCAAAGAGGTGTGGAGGTTGTTTTAAATATTCCTTTTATTATTGAAATTTACTAAGCACATCACAGTATGACAAAGTCGCGATAGTAGGAGCGCCCAGTAAGAATCAATCTCATTTTAGTGAGAAGGGTTGGCGACACGTCTGAAATATCTATACCGAAGCATAGGTAGCAATAGACAAGGTAGAATATGAAGCAGCAGCAACAGATTGTACTTATAATGGTTCTGAAATCTACACTGATATATGATATTAATAATAATTATGATAAATGATATAAACATTCAGTCAGTTAACTGCCATATATGATTCACCCTTGGGCAATCATGTCTCGAAATAGACATGACTAACTGGGCAGAAACTTTTCCCCACAGTAGGTTGCCATTTTTCCTGCGGTAGACTGGTTGCAAACCAAAGTTATAGAATCCAATCTGTCCTGCTATTTGTCCCATAGTTAGAGGGAGAAACGATCGATATCCACTGCACCACAAACATTATATTACATGAGAAATATATTTTTCCAAACACTAAGATATCTATTATTATTATTATTATTATTACTACTACTACTGTATCGGAGATATTTGTTTTTTTAACAAACTTTTTTTTATCATGCATGTATCAAGAGTATGGTTAGAACGTTGGTTTCAGAACCATAAAACATGGGTTTGAATCTCAGTATAGACGATTTGCCAAAAAGGTAATTTCTTCGTTTTCTTGATCCCAGCAACTGGAAAATACCGGTAAAAACATACTACCTGTTGAATCAAGCCTTGCGTGAAATTGGAAAGACGGTATTATTTGCTTGATCTAGCACGAATTCGCAAGTCATCGTGACCGAGGATTTCAGTGCACTGAACTGGTTCAGTCTGTTGATCAGGCCAGATAGTGCGCTCGGTAAATGTCACTCACAATGTCAACATTTCTATCTTCACTTAATATTTGTTTGCGAGGATATCGGCTTAGAACGAGAAATCGGAGAGCCGATTTCGTATTCCAGTTGAATTAGTTTCATTCACTTACGTACAGATCCCCTTGGGGTATCTTCTTAAGCTGGGGGTTAAATAGCAGAACAGATTGGGTTCTATAAGCCTTGGTTGGCAAACAGTCTACTGCAGAAATAAATGAAAACCTACTGCGGGATAATATTCTGCCCAGTCAGTCATGTTTCTTTCGAGACATGATCGCTTAACTGATGGTGGACCAGCAAGATTTTCTTTTTGTAATGTTATTGTTATAACTATTACACCTACTAATGCCGCTTTTTTGCCTGGATTGGGTGATCCGATTTAAATACAAAGTTCTAATGAATGTTCTGTTCTATTCTTTACTAGCAGTATAGCCCGGCGTTGCTCGGGTGTAATGAAAGCTTTACAACTAATCCATGGTCCTGGAGTTCAGACTCTTTGGCCGTTGGCACGAAAGAATAAAAAGCAATAGTTGTTTCCAGTTAAAGCAAAACCGTAGACTGAAAGAAAAATGAATGGATGTAAGTCAAATTTTGATTTCCTGGTATCGATATCAAATAAGTTTTTTCGCCGTAAACTTAGTTTTGAAGGCGAAATAAGTCCTCTGAGTAAATGGTATCATGGCTGAGACTAAGAACTACAATTATACATACTTAGAGCCAAACCCGAAGCAAAAGCTAAAATAAAAGGGCTGAAAAAGAACGTAGACACGCAGACAGACAGACACACACACATCTTGCCATATATATATATACAATATACACTATCGTCATCCGCAGACAGATCTCTTTCGCTGTATCACAGCTCATCAGTACGGTTAGACTCCGATCGCTTCCTAACCCGACCGAATCGGCGTCAGTCAGCGATTCTACCCCTAGGCCACGAGCGTCCAGTAGAAGAAGGCAGACTTTTTAGCGTGTATAAACACGCCCAATAGCTAGACTGCTCGAATTCATTATCGAATGAGCGGTGCGTATATGCCGGAGTAGCCACTGTTTACAAAGTCTCCCACTCTTCCAGAGTGCTTAATCAGGGTGTGAGAGCGTATATATATATTATCGATTTTCTGCACTATTGTAAGAACTTCAACATTGAAACGTCTGAATATCGTTTCTTATGTCTTTGTCTATGAGTGTATCAAATTTGATTAAAATCGGGCCACTCCTTCTTTAACCCGATTTTTTCGATTATCGATTTTTGATATTTATCGATGGTAGTTCGACACAAAACCTAGCTAAGAACACTCGCAGGTACACCTGGGTTAAATTTCAAGAAAATCGGTTCAGCCATTTCGGAGTCTATAGGTAACGAACACACACAAAGAAAGTTCCATTTAGATGAGAGATTTTGGTCTGTTTGGTTAAAATGTAGTCGCTTGCACAATTCTTCTGGGTCACCATTCTCGCTCTGTCATGCTTAATCTTGAATGCTTTCTGGGCTTGTTTTCTACATAAACTGATTATATAGCTGTTTCTTCTTTATTTTCTTAACGCACAAGAGAACAGCAAATGCTGATTATCTTATTCTTTAAATAATTGTTTCTTGCAATGTTGTTTTAGACCGCTGTTTTTTGGGGGTTTTTTTGTTTGTTTTTTTTAAGATTTTCTTTAAGTAGTCATGACCATGAAATTTTATTTTATTTTAAGGCCTCAAGTTATATTCGGATGTGCGTTGTGGTGCAGTGGATATCGTCTCGGTAACAACAAATAGAGGTGCCGAGTTCAAATTCCAGTTGAATTCCTTGAATTCACTTTCGCACAAATACCCTTGGGAAAGTCAGGATCGATTATATTGTAGATCCTTGTTTGGATTTTGTCGAGAACCTCTGCAGGAATAGCAAGAGAATGTTGCTTTAACGAAATTTTTCAATTTAATATTTTGCTTGGCTTTTGGAATGAATCTTTCGCTATGTGAATGTGCCTTAGAATTTCGGTGTCGCACTTTCCATCCATGGATGTGCATTGTGGTGCAGTGGATATCAGCTCGAAACGAGAAATCGGAGAGCCGAGTTCGAATGCCAGTTGGAATTCATTGTATTCACTTACGCACAAATACTCTTGGGAAAGGTATTAATCCGTCTCTTCCCTCTAGGTACGTGTCAAATAACAAGACAGATTGCGTTCTATAGCCTTGGTTATCAACCAGTCTACCATAGATAAGAATGGTAACCTACTTCAGGAAAATCTTCTGCCCAGTCAGTCATGACTCTCTCGAGACATGATCGCCTAAGCGTGTATCACGTATGGCACTTAAGTGACTGACTTTCAATTCTCTATTAAAACGCTTCCTAGATATGGACTTTGATCAATTCGCATCTCTAATTCGCATATTGAGCGACTCTTTACTGACAACCATATATTTTATAGTTTTATAACTGATATTTAATCATTTCTTCTTGCTTTCGTTCACTACCTTCTGTAGGAGTTCTTTTCAGTTTCCTTTCTGCGTCTGTTATAAATATTGCGTCATCTTCATATCTAGTGTTAAGAGATTTTGGCCGCCAATAAGGAATCTTCTAGGAATTCTAATTCTCTCAGAAACACCCACTATAAAGTTTGAATAAATCTGGCGAGAAGACACATCCTTGTCTTATATATTCAGAAATAGAAAGGTGTATAAAATTTGTATACGTATTTAACAAATTACGGGATAGAAAAGGTATTAATTTTACTCTTACTACTACCGCTGCATATTTCCGGTTCATTTAACCCGTCTTTCCGGTTGCCGTGTTTACTCTTCAATCACTAATCTGTTTTCAGGATTAGATCCAAGACATTGATAAGGAATTCGACTTTCATTTTGTGTGATCTCCATATGTAATCTGGTTGAGCATCTTAACTTAATTCCCTGCAAATCCTATGTCTGTTCTAATACGTCATGTTCAAATGATATGTTTGGTTTCGCAAAAGATTCAGTTTCCGTACGAAATGACTAACCGTAGAAAACGTTGGTTGGAAAAGCTAAAAGGAACGGCCATGACGCTACTAAAGATGATCATTGGTGGATAAACTAGAAATAATGCCGATAACTAATTGCAGTCACGACTGCAAAGGAACAAGAGAATTCCTTAAATATCAGACATTTAAAGCCAAAATAAAGGGCAAGTATACAACAATTATCCGCTGAGAACTTTTAAACTCTGACCATGAAATCCAGATTGGCTTCTCATCATAGTCAATCAAGAAGGTAACTATCATCGTCCTGGGAGGCAATCAGAGCGTGCCAGAAAACCATGCCATGGGGTTAACCAAAGCCTTGTCAGTAAAATTGAGTTTGACAAACTGTTCCAAAGACGTCGATAGTCGGAACCCAATAGTTTGTGCTGTGACATCAGTATAGTTGCAATATAAGCAATAGGTGTGCTCTTCGAGTTCTAAAGAAACAAGAATGTGCCTGAGCATGATTGTATAACTGCCTTAGCAAGCAAGTGTGCTCATAAACGAGTAACCGACTGTTAAAAATGTATATATAAGGCTTCTTGCATTGAACATAAGTTTGGACTCATTTAGTAAGAGTAGATAGGCAGACCTAGCATCCGGTTAACGCACCTTTTCGGCCTTTTGAACAGGAGCATAGGCTTATTTATTGCTTCCTGTTAGGACTGGGTTTCCGGTTCCATCTAAAGTCTTTCAAGCTCTTTCACTCTCAGTAGTCATCTGCGTCTGTATGATGCTTGAGGGTGAATTGATTAAAAATAAGCAAATAAAAATTGCCTGTTCATTGTTCCGCTTCGGGATATACCTCCCTCTTTCTGCCATGCTTTTTGTTTACAAGATTCGGACCAGACCAAAAATGGAGTATTGCAACCATATCTGGACAGGAGTAGCTCAATAGTCACATCAGCCTGGACAGAGTTCAAAATCGTTCATGCGGACACGTATATGGGTGGGAATAATTTGTAACCCTGAAGTCCCTTGTTTATTGCTGTTTTCATTACAAATGTTCACATCAGTTACGTTCATCAGTTCCACCACTTAATTCTTACGAAGCTGTAAAAGTCTGAAGTTATTCAGGCAGCTTCTTACCGGGAACCGCTGTTTTGTGAAACAGATCCTCGAAACATTTTTTTAATCACGACGTTTTTGACCGCTTCAAGTCCAGATTAGCCAATGTCTTTCCTACTTATACTACTAATCTAAACGTCTTATTTACAACCCCATACATTCACTGACTCTTAGATTTTTTTATTCGGCGGAAATTAGTATAAAAAAATTAACTGAAAAGTACATTATGTTAATGCATAGTTAAAATTTATTTAATTAGGCAAATACTGAATTTTCTTAATGATACTAATAAGATAACAAAGGACAAGAATTATTATTCTCATGAGTCTAACACTGCCGTCAAAATATTTGAGAGAATTATATACATGACATTATATATATATATATATATATATATATATATATATATATATATTCTTCGCTACCCGAATATATAATTATTGCAAACGTAAATAAATAAAATAAGGCACTGCTAAAAAGCAAACGCAGAGCAAGAGTGTGTGTGTGTGTGTATGTATATATATATATATATATATATATATATATATATATACATACACACAACAGTATTATATTTGGGAGGATTAATATTATTATTTCGGATAATTTATATTCTACGAGTGATTGGAGTAGCAACGGCCACGCGGAATTGACCTTAATTCGAACTGTCTGCCGTCTTTTTTGTACCAACAAACTAAACATTACACTACCTAAATACAGATTGAATTAAGTTGTTACATTTGCTAAAAAAAGGGAAGAAAAATCACTGATTTTACAAGTTATTTATTGCTTTCAGAATAATTACTTCCAAGCTGACTTCTGCGTTTTATACAGAAATAATTACGATACTTGAATTAATTTCATTCATTTGCGCGGCTTACAGTCATATCATGTTGAATACACCGGTTCTCGCTCGATCACCTAAGTTAAGCAACGTTGAGCCTGATCAGTACTTAGATAGGTGACCGCTTGGGAATACCAGGTGCTGTAAGCGTATAGTGACGGATGTGCGTTGTGGTGCAATGGATATCGGCTCGGAAAGAGAAATTGGTGAGCCGAGTTCGAATTCCAGTTGAATACCCTGCATTCACTTAAGCACTGATACCCTTGGGAAAGGTATTAATCCGTCCCTTCCCTCTAGTTATGAGTTAAATAACAGGGTAGGACTTGGGGACCCTGCTCTTAAAAACAAATCCCGATGAATCTTGATACTCGAAAAGAAAGTATTACTAGACACAAAAATTATATAAAAACACTAATAAATTGTTGAAAAAAAAAAACAAAAAAAAATGTATTCCCAGCAATAAATAAATAAAAATTTAGTTGGCAATAAATAACCCGCCGAGGTTGCTATGCCATAAAAACAAAACAACCAATTCATTTGCGCACGAGTACCTTTGAGAAAGGTATTAATCCATCTCTTATCCCACCAGTTACAGGTTGAATAGTAGGACAGACCTGTTTCTCTAGCCTTGCTTGGCAACCGGTCTACTGCAAAAAATAATGGCAATCTACTGCGAGAAAATCTTTCGAGGCGTGATCGTCCAAGTGTGTATCACGTATGGCAATTAACTGATTGGCTGAATTACGATAGATTCTCGAGTTCAGACATTACTCTATACTCCATACATGTAACATTACAAAGTTAGCCAAGTAAATTGTTGGGCTATGGCTAACGAGCTAGGCTAGCCGATTGTTATTATTGAAGCGAATCCGAGCTTCACTGTATAAACTACACTTTAGTACTTGTATCATGCTAAGACGAATAGACATTAAGTTACAAGTATTAGTAAATATTTGCCAATCGTATTTTTGGTCATGCTATATGTAACGAAAACGCTAGACACTGTATTGAACTTCCTCACAATCTCAAGCCAGCAATTGACTGATTATATGCGTCTTATAGCCGTCCAAACGGCTGGATTATGAAGACTAGAAATTAGTCTAAATTTGCTCGAATATGAACGTGAAATAAGAGATGCTGAATTTCGAGGTTACGAAGGATCACCAGATGTCAGTTTATTACCAAACTAGCAGTATAGCCCGGCGTTGCTCGGGTGTAATGAAAGCTTTAAAACTAATCCATGGTCTTGGAGCTCAGACTCTTTGGACGTTGGCACGAAAGACTAAAAAGCAATAGTTATTTCAAGTTAAAGCGAAAACGTAGACTGAAAGAAAAATGAATGGATGTAAGTCAAATTTCCTGGTATCGATATCAAATTTTCTGCACTATTGTAAAAACTGCAACCTTGAAATTTCTCAATATCGTTTCTTATGTCTTTGTCTATGAGTGTATCAAATTTGATTAAAATCAGACCACTCCTTCTATATCCCGATTTTTTCGATTATCGATTTTCGATATTTATCGAGGGTACCTCGACACAAAAGCTAGCTAAAAACACTCGCAGATACTTATAGTACAACTGTGTAAATTTTCAAGAAAATCGGTTCAGCCGTTCCGGACTCTATAGGCAACGGACACACACAGAGATAAAGTTCCATTTATAAATAAGTTTAGATATGCGATTTTTATTCATTTATTTGAAAGGAAGAAAAACTGAAATCGTTACTATTTCGAATCTGATAAGACTATATCCATGGCCTTGCGCTAAAACAAGGCTTGAGTAAATGACTGCTACGCGGAGTCTCTTCTATCAGAAATTGAATATCGATCCATAACCTGTCCTTACAAAACATACGTCTAAGAAGCAGTTTTTATAAGACATTATTTTAATACACTGGAATGAGATATTAAGGATTAATAATATTTACCAAAAGCTCTGCTTTGGGCAGCGCAACTAATATTACCTCCGAAAGTGGAATCAGCGGATAGTGTTTGAATTCCGCTCAAGTATGTTCACAAATGTTATCACAAATGCGCTTGGGGAAAGGCCTGAAGTGATCTCTTCTCTCGCCAACTATGGGTTGAATAGTTATGTAAACTGAGCTTTCTAGCCTTGTGCTACAACCAACATAGGAAAAGTAATTTTACTTCACTTCCTTGGAAAAACAACGGGAAACTGAAACATAGAAACTGAAAACCGTAAAACAAGTCTAGTTTAGTAAACATTTGTTGCATGCATGACACTAGAGTAAGGTTTAATCAGCTCGTCTCTCAGACTGTCACGACTAAAGCGAGTTCGCTTCTCACTGAATGTGGCACAAGCTCTTAATGTAATATTTTGAGAATTTTCACAATTTCACAAACCATTCCAAGCAAGCTTACGAGGTGTAACGAAAAAGATTCAAGTCATTTAACGGGAGAAATTACTAACTCGAGCAATGAGGTTTAGTCTGTGTAAACAGGAAACCAGTACCAAAAAAAAAAAAAAAGGCCAATTAATCAGACACGGCCAGTGAGACGCCATTTTTACTTCTGTCAATTCAGATAATAAAGAAAAAAAATTGTGTCTGTTTTCATTTTGAAGCAACATCATAGTAAAATGTTGCTCGGAGTTACTTTCATTTCTTAATGAACTGAATTGAAGCGCGTTAAACTATAATAAATATAATCACGTTTGTTTGCTTCTAAAATGTTAAGGGAGATGTTCTTACGTGTATTGCAATTTGTTGCCACCAAGTGGCCATTATATTTAATCTACTTTGCATGAAAACTGGCCGCTTTGTCAAGCGCCGAATCGGTGAATGCCAAGGTGGTCAGGAAATTTAATTGCCCAATAATATCATCATACATTTACGGCGAAAGTGGTTAGCCAAATCTTAGCATCGAAACTGCAAACCCAATCACCTGTTTTCGGTCTGTTCTCAGCTTCAGAACTGAAATGAGATTTCTTCAATGTAAAAAAAAAGAAAAGAAAAGTCAGCTTTTTGTAGAGATGCAAAAACATTAAGGCGCGCTTACATACACAGACACAAAGACGACTGCATATCATCTTCAAACATCTATCGATTGAAAAGAGTTTTCATGTGTTTCTACACAAACGCCAATGCGACTAAAACGAAACTACGTACTTTGATGGCTTCCTGTGCAGCTGAATAGCAAAATCCATTAAGACTGTGTAGCAATCAATAGTTACGCATAAAACCTACTTGCATTGTTGTGGAAACACACACAATTTAATTACACAACGCAAAAGACACACACAGAAAACTTCATACTGAGAACAAAATGCCCCACCACATATATATATTAAGTTTAGTGCAAAGAATTTGCCACTTTCACTGAGCGGGTTCCTGCTCAGTTAAAGTGACAATTTTTCTGCACTAAAACTATCAACGCTCCATCTCTACCCTGATATCGAGCAATTTACGATAAAAACCAGCTTACCAAGATAATTTTTATCAATAAAACTACTGAAAAAATAAAAGCATCAACCTTTGCGATAAAAATCATCATAACCCAACACTATATATATATATATATATATATATATATATTACGTGCCGTGTCTCTTCAGGATGTAGGCGATCATAGCCCTCCACATCCCACTATCCCTTGTAGCTCTTATCACCTTTCTCTTGGTATTTCTCCGAAAATCTGCTGTGATCCACATGCTCAAGCCCATTAAGTATGTCACGCGTAACTTTTCCCTGTCTTTCTTCCCCTTTATTTGCTCTATGAGTATCAAATTCTCCAAGCCCACCTCCCTCTTTTACGTGTCCAAGAAACTTCAGCTGTCTCTTCCTGGTGTTATATATATATAGATATATATCAATAAATTCCGTAAATTACATTTCGTTGAATAGCTATTTCAGTGAGAAAGCTCGCTTCATCAACAGCAATCCAAAACAAAAATTTATTAATTCAAATATGTTACAAGAATTCATATACCAGAAGAAGCCCAAAGACATATTCATACACAGGAAGTTAAAAAAAAATGAGGGGGGGTGGATTAAGAAAGAAAAAGAATATTTTAAATTTGTCATCAAGACAAAAAAAGGGGCATAGAGAAGGATTTCTGACTCGATATTAGAAGAAGACTTTTTGATTACGTCTGTATTAAAGAATAAACAAATAAATAAATGAGAATTTAACCGTATCGCAGGAATAAGAAGTGTGGTGGGGAAAAGTAAGCAGCTAGAACTGGGTTCTCCTTTTTGTGTGACATGGTGCAAATTCACATAGGGGTCTTCCAGCAGCCACCCACTTTACCCAGAGAAGCAGTACCTCCCTGGCTAGGGACCAGATTAATTTAGAGGCATCATTTTCAGTCATCTCACCAACAAATTCGGTAGTTCTTTTCTCATAAGGTCAGCACAAGATTTGATAAGCAAATCCAGCAAAGTGAACAGCTTCGTTATTTTCCTGCCAATCCACTCAGTTTGCACATTTTGAAATCTATTGATAAATACGTTCTTCACCTTTTACCTTAATTCCTTTTTCCTAGTTCGGTGACTTATGATGTAAACGTCACTGTTATGCTGAATATATTGAAGGTACTCAGTTGGTGGTGAGAATTAATCAAACGTTTCAGCAAAGATCTGTAGAGAACAGTACGAACATTCTCATACGCTTGTTAATACGTCCCGTTCAGTGATTACAGAAAACCAAATAATTAATATGATTTGTGTCTAGTCATTTACCAGAGTTTTTATTTCTTCTGAAGCGCACATTCTTACTGTAATTTGAAAATAATTAAGAGCCAATATGCTAAATCTAAGCAACATTCCCTCTCTGAGCTAATCCATCTATAATTCAGTGATTATTCTGATATCTTTTCTCCACACCCCCATTACTTTAGTAGCTGTCTACATATTTATATTTTATCCTCGAGTGAGCTCGGAGGAGCAATCATTCGTCCTGTTTTTTTGTTTTCTTTTTTTTTGAGAAATTTTTTTTCTGCGATTTATTTTTTGTTTCATCAGTTCATTTTGAGTAATTTTATTTTACTTCACCTTAACTGTTTCAATACATTTGCATATATTATTTAATATATATATATCAGTTCATTTTTAAAGCCTTAATAATGTCTCCAATACTTGCTAAGAATCAAGGCTGGGAAACTCAGTCTACCCTACAATTGTACCTATTGAAGTGACGTGAAGAAGAAATTGACCCATGCCTTTCTCAAGATCATTTATGCGAACTGAACGCGACAGGCTGAAACCAGAATTTGATCTCGTTACTGTGCTATATCGCCGAGGTGGCAGTACGATAGCTGATGATGGATGCTGAAGTATCTACAGCACAATATCCGTGACAATAGATATTAAGCACAAACAAGACAAGCTATGTGAGAAATATATTCACATAGCTTAGCGCTTAAGCAGTGAAAGGAAATTATCAAACATAACAAGACATACCTGGTATAGAAAAAACAATTTATTTGTCTTGCAAAAATATGCTGAATTTTGCTGCTACAGTGTAGCTTGGTATAGTCTCTTTTCTCTGCTTAGCTTGGTATAATATCCTCCGTCTAGGAGTGGGATGAAAAAGACACAAGGAACTGCGATCCGCGACGTACAGGAACTTTCTTCTGGGTCAGCTTCTTTCACAGTTTCTTATCTTGGTATAAGATGATAGTGCTTAGAGAATTTTTCTCTAGGAAGGCAAGGCTTTGCTCATAGGGTATCCTTTTTAAGGTAAGAAGGGTAACAAGAGATTTTCTCTGTTACAAAGTTGTGGCATTAGCCTAAAAGATTAAAAAGAATTGGTAAGATGGTCTCGATATAGCGAGACAAGTTGGGCGCCAATTTAGGCCCCGTTGTCTAAAAAAACGTGCTCGACATCAGCGGGCTGACATATTGGATTCGAAACGAGGTTTGCCTGCTGAAAACGAAAACAAAATTCAACTTCGGCCAATCAGGAGACCCGTTACATCTGTAAATTTCCGACAACACAGATAAGACAGAATAACAATAATTAGAAGAGGGGAGAAGCTAAGTTGTTAGAGTCGCAGAGAACACAGTCCGATAATAATCGTCAATGGCACTCCGAATTATTTACGACATCCCTACGTGAGCAGAAGCCCGAGGTATATGCGGTACAGACTCAGTTAACGTGGGTAAAACCAAGCCCGTAAGCTTGGACAAAAATTCTTGTCTGCTTTTACCCAGACGAGAAACTACACTTCGGCGGAGCCTCATTTGGGTTCCTCTCCGCCCGAAGGTAGAAAGTCCGACTCTTCACACTGTCAGTCTGAACCCTGACTGCTATTAAATTTTATTTATATAGCTATTTCAGTCCACAGACCATTCCATCGTTGAGAGCGTTAGATGGGTGCCAGCTGCTCTACAACACACTGATAACCCTTGCACCATTCGCGCGTCAATACAATATGCTATACACCGATTGAGAAGCCTAATTACAACTTCTCTAATGCGCATTAATAACTATTTGTGAATACGTTTATTGTTCTAACACAACTAGCACTGATTATCGATTTTCGCAACTGCCTTTGAATATATTATCTGTCGGCTTGTCACTCGAGGCGCTTTGACAACGATTTTATAGAAGAGCACCTGTCGCGTCGAGATGGATAGCAAAGCTAGTTTTGCTCGTCTCCCGCAGCCGACCAATACGGTGAACCTTGTGAATACGATGAAACTTAATATTTCAGGGTGCTTAGTTAAAAAAATAAATAATAAATCGATTGTTAGCAAGGTAGTCTTGCTAGACAATTCCACCAGGGAGCGAACCCAAGTTTTACAAGATGTTTCAATTATCTGTCCATGTTAAGTTTAGTAAATATTTGTGGTCTACCTATATAGTAAGTTTTAGTCGTCTTGTCGCTCTAAAGCAGATGGCTTATGGATCGTTATTCAACCTGTCTTTACAAGATATACAGTGAGTGAACAAAATAACTGAAACACCCAGTACCATAATAGCATAATTTGATTAAACTGATAAAAGCTTGTCTGTTTTTAGGTTTGTGTATTTAATATTAGTAATACTTCATATTTTTGCTGAAATTGTTTTTTTGTTTTTTTTTTACAGATATTATTTAAATACGTTTATTAAAATCAACAGTCAGAACTACTTAAGAATTTTAAATGATCAACTTCATCCTAAGTTTCAGGAACTGTTTCGAGGGAAAATGCTATATTTTAGGATGATAAAGCACCCATTCATACTGCGAATGTTGTAGCTGAATGACACGAAGAACATTCTAGTGAAGTAGAACATCTTATCTGGCTACCACAGTTCAACATCATTGAACATTTATGATTTATTTTAGAAAAACAAAAGTGAAGAGTTGATATTCTCCACCATCATCATCATTGAAAGCATTCGAGACTGATTTAGTTGAATAAATAAAAAATCCTGTGGAAACAATTCAAACTTTGTACAAGCTGATCCCATGCAAAACTCAAGCTGTAATGACTGCCAAAGGTGGTTCTACCCCATACTGAAATGAACTTGCTTGAACTTACGTATTTCCATTATTTTGTCGACCCCCTGTATACGTCTGTTGTTGTAAAATTATTTAAATACACTAAAATGGAATATGAATTAGTAGCAAAAAAACTGCTTTGGACTGCGTGAATCATCTTACCAACGAAAATGAAATCGGCGCGTAGAGTTCGAATTCCGCCCTGATATGTTCACGTCAATTGTCACTGAATAAAGTATTTACACATGCATAGTTAAATACGTGATTGGTTCACTGTTTCTTCAGTGCCTTCCAATAGCTCGATTAGTTCCAGACAAACTTCGTTTTACAGTATTTACATTATTCGGACTATTGTTCTCATTTTTGTTGCCATTTGTACGCCGTTTCGACCGTTGTACGCCCTAGCCTTCTTCAGGTGCTCGGAATTTCGAACCGAACCCTTTATTACAATCACTGGGGTATATGAATTCTATTCCTTGTGTAATAGTGCCTTTTTGAGGAATGGAGTTCATATACCCTAGTGATTGTAATAAAGGGTTCAGTTCGAAATTCCTAGCACCTGAAGAAGGCCGGAGCGTACAATAACCGAAACGTCGTACAAATGGCAACAAAGATGAGGACAATAGTCTGAATACTGTAAATACTACATCATCTCAGAAATATAGATAAACTTCGTGTTAATTACCTACTTTGCAAAACACCTATCTGTTCGACTGATTCATTCATAGGGGAGGAGAGCACTCCGTAAAGAGGTTATCCGTCATGATCGAAAACATTTTAAGACTTTCGATTTTTATGCGTTATGTCATTAATATTGCCATTTCTAATCTAAACTTATTTATAAATGGAACTTTGTCTGTGTGTGTGTCCGTTACCTATAGACTCCAAAACGGCTGAATTGATCTTCTTAAAAATTTACACAGTTGTACTATAATGTGGTGCATTGGATATCGGCTCGGAACGAGAAATTGGGGAGCCGAGTTCGAATTCCAGTTGAATTCATTGTATTCACTTACGCGCAAATACCCTTGGGAAAGGTATTAATCCGTCTCTTCCTCCCAGTTATGGGTTAAATAACAGGACAGATTGGGTTCTATAGCCTTGGCAGGCAACCAGTCTACCGCAGAAAGAAATGGCAACCTACTGCGGGATAATCTTCTGCCCAGTTAGTCATGTCTCTTTCGAGACATGATCGCCCAAACGTGTTTCACCTATGGCACTTAAGTGTCTGACTACAAGCGTCTGCGAGTGTTCTTAGCTAGGTTTTGTGTCAAGGTACCCCCGATAAATATCGAAAATCGGTAATCGAAAAAATCGGGTTATAGAAGGAGTGGTCCGATTTTAATCAAATTTGATTACACTCATAAACAAAGACATAAGAAAAGATATTCAAAAGTTTCAAGGTTGAAGTTCTTACAATAGTGCAGGAATTTTGATATCTATACCAGGAAATCAAAATTTGACTTACATCCATTCATTTTTCTTTCAGTCTACGGTTTCGCTTTAACCAGAAACAACTGTATTTACTAGCCTTCCCACGTAGGCCGGATGTGACACATGGTCATTTTATAGTGGGTATTCCCGGCCATATAGCCGGGCCAAAAAAAATGTCTGTCTATTTTTGCCCAGTCGTGGTTCTACCCTTCGGCGGAACCACGACTGGGTTATTGCTCTCTGCTCGAAGGCAGAGAGCTGACAGTGTCGTAGAGTCGTCAGTCTAGTGACTCTGTACGACTTTAACCAGAAATAACTATTGCTTTTTAGTCTTTCGTGCCAACGTCCAAAGAGTCTGAGCTCCAGGACCATGGATTAGTTTTAAAACTTTTATTACACCCGAGTAACGGCGGACAATACTGCTAGTAATGGATAAATACTCCGTAGGGAGTGATTCCAGATACTTCAACCGACCCATGTCTCCTTCCCCCACCCAATCTTAAGTGAAAGACTTTAACCAAGGAAACCAGATATCCATTTTTGATTTGGCCTAACTTTTTCTTTTACAAAATCACCATTTCAAATAATTCCGCCTGACTTGTCCATAAAGTCAAATTTAAAAATTAGAGTGAAATATTTGTAAAGTTCCTTGTCAGTCACAGTGCCTTGCGCCATCTTGTTGACGTAAATGTCTTATTTTTTAAATTCTATTTTTTTTTTGTTACTTTTGTTTCTGAGTCGACTATTTTGTTCTCTCCATTACTGTTAATTAAACAGCACCCTCCGCCCACAAACCAGAACTATTTAAATTGGATTTTAATTTACTTTATTACATCGTGTATCAATATGTGTGTGTGTATATAACATGTTTTACTTTTGTTACGAGGAACACTAACTTATAAACAGGCATAAGTTTCTTATATTTTAAAATGATCTTCTGCATTATTACACGTGACCCTTATCTAACCAATGAAATCAATCCTCAATCAACACACTATCTCTTTAAATTAAAAAAAAGACTTAAATCCGTGTTTTATTAACAAATATCTGGAAAAAAAAAAAGAACTTAGTGAAACATGTTAGATTAAAGGCACTTTTCCTACCTGTTCTTTACTAATTCTATCATCTTGTCGGATTTCAATCCACACACACATAATTTGCATACTATTTGAAATTTCGCGTTCGTTTTAGATTGACTTATTTTTAATTACTGGCAAAAGACTAATTCCTTGGTAGTGACAAAAAAAAAAAAGAGATCATCCGCTCCTTCACCCTTTCAACCTGGTACCACTTTCACTACCAATCATTAGTAAATTGATTTTCTACGCGCTGCTTAGATGTGACACAATGCCGAAAGAATTGGGTTACCCAGTAAGAAGCGAACTCACTACTGAGTTGTAACAGGTTCTAGCTAGGCAAGCTTGCTAACCATTAGACCACATTGATGTGCTCAACTGCTAATAGCAAGGGAGTGATTCTGGAAACTCCAACCGACCCAATACCTCCTCTACCACCCATCTCAACTGAAAAACTTTGGCCGTGAAACCCGATATCCATTTCTGAGGAGTCCTAATTTTTTTCATCAAATCACCATTGAAAATAAGTCCTCCTGGGCTGTCCATAAAGAAAGTCAAATCCTTCTGTAGGGTATTTTCTTCTCTTCATTACTATTAATCATCAAAATGTTGGATTCAGCCCCAACAACTTATTAAATTTAGAATATGATTACCTACTGCTGCTTATCAATGCTGAGAAATATTCAACCATCTAGATATTTTACTTAGTAATAGATATCAGAATTTACACTAAATTATTACTTAATATGATTTTTTTTTTTTCATATTTTAGGTGTTTTAAAAAGATATAGGAGCAGATAGACTCGCCTGTCGTACAACAAACACGACTTCCATGTCTATTCAACAGGAGAATAATTTCATCCTTGTTCCCTGAGCAGGATATGGGCTTTTTGTTTTCTTTCTTCCACAAACGGCTCCAATGATTTAACTTTTTTATCGTTTCACCCAAGCAAGACAGTACCACCACTGGTGCACAGGGGCTAGATAAGAGGAGAGTGAAGAGAAAGAGGAAGCTGTTATAGGGGTGTCAGAGAATGGGCAAGAGAATGAGGGGAATACTGATTTGAATAGAGTTGCGCGAGAGTAGAGTGAAAAGGGAGAACAAGATTTAAGGGGTGTTGGGGAAAGAATAAAAGAAGTGTGGAAGTCAAGGGACTAAGAGATTGCAACTGACGTGGCATTTAAACTCTTGAAGATTGTAGCTATCTGGGTAGCAAGTATACGGAAGCGAGTTTTCACGGGCGGGAAGTGCGAAAAAAAAATGTTGGCAGCGTAATGAAGTAGCGGCTAAATTTGGTTGTTTTTTTTTTTTGTTTTGTTTTTTTTTTAATCATATCACCCCAAGCAAGGCAATAACGCCACTGATGCGCAGGGGGCTACGTAAGGATAAAAAGAATGGAAAAGAGAAAGCCGGAAACCACATCCTAAGCAGGAAACAAGGGATGAGCCTCTTCACCTGTTCAATAGATGTGGGTGGAGTGTGAACCGGGCGATAGTTTAGTCTATCTACTCCAATTGAAAAAAAATAAAAGTGAGTGAAAAGATTGGAAAAGAGAAAACCGGAGACCGCATCCTAAACAGGAAACAAGGGATGAGCCTCTTCACCTGTTCAATAGATGTGGGTGGAGTGTGAACCGGGCGATAGTTTAGTCTATCTACTCCAATTTTTTGACCGTAAAAGGGTTAGATCTTGTGGCTAGTCTGGTTGCTCGAGTAAATCCTTGTAGAGGGAACACCAGATACCTAAGCTGATCGGAGCAGAAGCCGTGAAAGTATTTGTAGCAGAGACAGAGGGAACCAACATCTCATCGGTGAGAAAGTGACTGGAGTCAAACTGCCAGGTCGGGATCGATTACATTAAAGATTACATTTTTAAAACTTTAAACGCAGTACTAGACAGGCGTTGTGCGTTGTGGTGCAGTAGATATCGGCTTGGAACGAGAAACCGGGGAGTCGAGTTCGAATTCCAGTTGAGTTTACTTAAGCGCAAATACCCTTGGGAAAGGTATTAATCCGTCTCTTTTCTCGAATTATGGGTTAAATAACAAGACAGATTAGATTCTATAGTCTTGGTCGGCAACCAGTCTACTGCAGAAAGTAATGGAAACCTACTGCAGAGTAACCTTCTGCCCAGTCAGTCATGTCTCTTTCGAGACATGATCGCCCAAGCATGTATCACGTATGGCATTTAACTGACTGACTAGACTGTTGCCAAGATCTCAATTTACAGTTGAGCTGGCTAGATGCAGTCGTAAGTTCATTGCTAGCAGTTTTTTTTTCTCGCACCTCTTACTTCATGCTTTCCAGCTTACATTAATCTGCCAAAATTACAATGTTTGTATACTGTTCTCCTGATTACTCTTTAGTCACTATTAATGTTAGTGATCCTAATTCTTCCTACTCTGGAACTCCTTGAGTTTTAATAGCTTTACTGCCTTGCTTTTGGTGATACTGATTAATAAAATAAATAAATGTCGTGAATTCAAGCGCGGATAAAGGACTTTATTCTCTATTTAATCTAATCAGACTTCTATATGAACATAATATCTATAATGAGGCATCTGCTTTCATCTTCATGAGCCGGTCCTTTCAGGACGTATGCGATCATGGACTTCTACTTCGGACTCTTGTTACTGTCAATAATTTTTCTCTTGGTTTGTCTTCTAAGCCCCGCTTCGTCAACCATTTGCTCAGACCAAAGTACGTCTCGCGCTGCTTTTCCCCGTCTCTCCTTCCACTTATCCAACATGCGAGTATTAAATTCTCCAGGCCTTCCTTCCTCAGTATGCGTCCCAGGTATCTCATTTGTCTCTTCCTGATATTTAGTATCAGTTTTCTTCTCGCTTGCATTCTTTCCAACACCTCATGGTTACACGTGTGCTCCGTTCATTGTATCCTCAGCATCCTTCTGTAAAACCACATTCTGCTACTTCAAGCCACTTCATCTTTGATGAGATCGTCCAGCATTCACTTCTACACAGAAGTGTAGATATCACATAGCAATCCAGCACTTTTTTCTTGGTTTCGAATGAAATTTTCTTGTCTTTCAGTATTCTGGTTAGCTTCTGAAATGCGTCTTTGGCCATGGCAATGCGTCTCTGGATCTCCATGTCGCACTTTCCATCCTCTGTCAAAACACTTTCCAGATAATTGAAAATTTTAAAAAAATCAAATATCAGAGCTTCATTTCTCTGAAAATGTTTAAAAATACCTACAGCCTGCGTGAAAATAGTCAAGTCAGAAATTTGTGGAGTGATTTCAATCCCTGTAGGCTACTGAGCTTCTCTATACTAGGCAAATTACCGTCTTACGAACATTTACCTTAATAATAATTTTAAAACATTCCAGCAGACGATTTTATTTTATTTGTGGTAAATATATTTTTGACGATTGCTTTACTCGATTTCCGGCGTTCGATACTGTGCATATGAAAAATAGTGTTTCATCGAGGTTGTCATTTTCTCGGCCTCTTAGCTAAAATCAAAGTGTAGTATCTGTTTTTATTATCTTAATCTGACAGACCCTGATATTGAATTCCATTTCCTTCTGAAACCGAATCGTGTCTTGCTTTCTTTTCACACGATCAAAACGGAATGGTCCATTATTAATGCGATATAAGCAGAGCGTAATGGTCGTGCAGGCTAACGAAGTGAGGGACAAGAACGATCATATTAGGACTAGTAAATAGGATTATGTAACCTATTGATAAATCAGCTTAGTGGCTGAGATATTTACATCTTTGACGCTATCGGCATTGATCAAAGTGGCTAATCTCCAATAAAGTCAGAAACCCAAATGATTATTTTACGGCAGAGAACCACTCGTCTGAAAGCTGATTATACTACGAGATAAATATTGGTGTAGAATCTAAATTTTTTTTTTAATCATTTCACCCCGAGCAAGGCAGAAATGCCACTGATGAGCTGGGGGCTACATAACTGTAAAAAGATTAATTAGAAAAGAGTGAGGAGTACAAACTAGTTAGAAAGGAGCAATAGAAAGCTGAGAATGCAGGTGCGATGACAGATACATAGGTGAAGAGAAAGGGAAGGATATACGGGGGTGGGGAGAGAGCTAGAGTCCAGTGGTTAATAGATGAGTATTGACATTGCATTTAAATTTCTGGAGGTTGTAGCCGTCAGGAAAGCAAGAATATGGGAGCGAGTTCCACAGGCGAGAAGTGCGAGAGAAGAAGCTGGAGGAGTAGAATTGTCGTCTGCATTTGGGTAACCTCACTGTGAATGGGTGGGACCCAGTTGCCAGTCTGGTTGCACGAGTAAACACCTGTTGAGGAGGATCCAGTGACTTAAGTTCGTCCGAGCAGAAGCCATGAAATTTGTCCATTCGTATATTAAAAGGTCTACCTGGGGGTATGAGAAAGATGAAGTCAGTCAGTCAGTCATTCAGTTAAGTGCCATACGTGATACACGCTTGGGCGATCATGTCTCGAAAGAGACATGACTAACTGGGCAGAAGATTATCCCGCAGTAGGTTGCCATTGCTTTCTGCGGTAGACTGGTTGCCGACCAAGGCTATAGAACCTAATCTGTCCTATTATTTGACTCATAACTAGACGGGAGAAGTGATGTACTATATTATTATGTAGTAATTAGTGGGGGATCAGTTTATTACTTCAAAACAATAGGAAATCGATCCCCCACTTTATACCCAGTAGAAGCCTTAATCATTTTTTCATCTATTGTATTCAGTCAGTTAAGCGCTATACGTGAAACACGCTTGGGCGATCATGTCTCGAAAGAGACATGACTGACTGGGCAGAAGATTATCCCGCAGTAGGTTGCCATTGCTTTCTGCGGTAAAGATGAAGTACACTGCTTATTTTCATCTACCAGTCAGACTTAAAAATTCATTTAGGGTTAAATGAGGTAAAAAAGAAAATTCATTTTGCAGTAATTTATTCAAACCTGCGTGTGTATCGAATCTCATAGTAAGCAAGCTGTCAACGCAGATCTGATAGAATAAAAGAAACGTGTCTTCTAGAATGGATTAATAGGTAGAAATCAAATACTTTAATGCGCGTTCATAAATATAACCGAATTTTTAACGTTTTATGCATATTTCTGCTTTCGATAACCACAAAAAAAAAACTGATGCGCTTCCTGCTGTCGACATTATATTTGGTTCAGACGATGACGTCATACGCTTTCTGTTGAATAATTGGCTACACTAAAACAAACAGCTTCCTTGCGCCGGGCATTTCTGTAGTCGATGACGTAACATTAGAGTTGAAGGTAAAGGTTAAAAAAATTAAAATAACATGACAAAGTCTATTACTGGTAGAAAAGACATCACTTCTGCCACTCCATTTTGTCGACGATTACTACTAACAATTTTCAGAAACCGTCTTCCTGACAAATAGACGTTACAGCCCCAGTTAACAAGATGTGTGCATAAATAATCTTTTGTATGGCATTATTCTGAGCCGATCTACGTTTTCTGAACGAATCGACCGTTCATCAATCAAACAATTACTCTAAAAAAATCTACAAAAAATAGATGAGCCCTTTTTAAATTCTTTACGGCCCCATGATACATTGATACAATGAGTACATCAAGTAAACAGTGCAACAGGTTTCATCAAGTGATATTGATACGTAAGAGTCGAAGACGATGTTTACAATAGTTACACACATACAATAGACTCGACAATGCGTACTTTTTTTCCTCCTTGATGGAAAAATCAGTGCGTAATGAGCACAAGGAACGCTTTTCATTGATTCCAAAATGGCATCTATAATCATGTGCAGAGACGTAAATATGAATGTGTGCAGACAAAGTATAAAGGTGTTTTTTTTTAAATATTTTTTGAAGGCAGACAGACATACACACACACACATAGTAAAAACAGATACAAAGAATAAGAGCTTAAAGACATTTAAATATGTATATCAATAAACAGGCGCGCGTGCACACACACAAAGTACACACTAGTAATAAATTTATGCTACTGGTGAGTAACGAAATGTATATTAGTAGTAGTATAAATTTTAGCTTTGTGTTATACATGGGATACTGCTTTAATATGACCAACGATAAAGGCCCGATACATTTATATATAAAGTGGACACTGAGGTCAACATCGAGCGACGACAGTCAACCAATAAATATAACATATCTCACATTAATCACGTTTATTAAAGCTTGAAAGTGCAACATGTTATATATATATATATATATATAACAAAAAAGTGAAGGAACACGTAACCATGAATTAATCTTATATTTTAAAAATAAATCATTTTCACCGTTTATTTTAACATATCCCCTGAATAAGAACAGTATTGTCAAGCAATAAATATAACATACCATAAGATTATATATATCACATTAATATTATCACGTTTATTAAAGCTTGAAAGTGCAACATGTTATTTTAACATAGAAAATAAATGTGAGAGTTAGAAATTGAAAAAAAATATAACCAGTGAAAATGGTCATGAAGACGACGAAAACATACATGAATTCTTTTAACAATGTTTTCTACAACCAAAAATTTAGCTAACCTATGGCGTCACCTATCAGTGCTGTTCTTTGTTTCCCTTTTTCTAGAATTCTTAGAATCCGGTCCATTTAAACTCACCATACTAAACATTTGTACTTACCTAAGATATATAGATGATCTCCTCTTATTATATCCCCAAGATTCGAACATATTAGATATAATAATAAAACTCAATAAGGTCGAGCCCGCCATTTAATACACACATGAATTTGAAATAAATACTTTTCTACTTTTCTTTGACATCTTATTAATGCGCAACAAAGAGAAATTAGATTTTAAAGTTTATCGAAATGCCTGAAGCAGTCACAATCTAATCAACTTTCATTCCCACCGTAACCAAAATATAAAATCTTGACTGATCATAGGATTTTACCTCAGAGCACTTTGAATATTACCCATATCATTTTAGCTTCGACATTATAAAACGAGTTTTCAAAATCCACAAAGCCAATAAACGGACACCACCAATAACACTTCTAAGAAAAATTACATAAAATTCATAACCCTACCCTCCAACACTGTTTTTACTAAATCAAATTAGTCATTCCTAATACTAAGACCATTACAACCACCTTCAAGACAACTGGAGATAGAATTAGGAAAAAAAATACGTCCAACACAAATTGAAACCAAATTGTATACAACGCAAAAATGTTTATGTGGGATAGACATCACGTGATCTAAACGCGCGCATCGACGGACACAAGAGAGACTTGCATCAGAACAAAAAATCTGTCTCCTTTTACATGGAAACGATTTTCTGATTCCAATAATGCCACCCTAATTTTAAAAAATTATTTGGGAAAATGCATTGAAAATTTATTAACAGCATTTGTGGTGATACCGAGCAAAAGCGATGGAGCGGATGTTTGCTCTTTCACGACAAAAAGGAAAATGACCAAAAAGTCGTCGTTGTGCATCCGGGTTCGCGCAGATGTTCCGGTTGAAAAATAAACATTAATTAAATATTAAATTTCCAGTTTGCGAGCCTACGCGAATTTTATTTATCGGCCAATGGGAAGCCCAGAACCAAATACAAGTGTGAAATCCCAAATGATCTGCTGCGATGCAAAAAGTCGAAATAAAAAACCGAGACAGAAAGCACCCAGACAGACAGACAGACAGACCGACAGTGACAGGCGAGAGTAATTAATATCTCCCTTGACCAAGTCAAGTGGCTACTATGCTCGTCCCTTCACCTCCCTTTCCTTCTCCCCTGTCTCAAAACTACTTACTGACCTAAGGAGCGACTACATCAAAGACATACCTCACTTACACGCTCCCCACATTCCTAAGCCTTAAATCTCTTTCAGCTTATTATTTGCCATGAACATTTTCACCTCCGTTGGACCTATTTTCAAGTAAAATTTAATTGTAAAAACATAATTGATATGTGTATATATAAATGTTATTTTCAACTCAATTTGCTTTTCTTGATATTATAATCATTTTATGACTTATAGTGGGCTATTTACAACGGGGCCAAATTCCGTTAACCTACAACAGTTTACAACTACCCTTAACTAGAACGGACTCCCCCTACAACCATAAAAAGAATAGATAAGCAATCCACTATACATTATCACCAATTATAAACACAAGCCTAAAGCATTACGTTACATCCCTATCTTTCTATGAATCCATTCTTAAAGAATCTAATTTACATCTAATACAAAGAATACATACTTAAAATATTCAACCATAAAAATTAGAATTAAAAGTTGAAGTCATTAGATTTCCAACGAAACATGCACACATACAAATTTACGAACAGGCATTACCATCCGATACACTTTTAGATATACAAGAATCCTCACAAACTTAAATATGGAAGGCACGTGTCTGACCAATAAGTGATGGTCCAAATAGAATTTAAAAATACCTGTTTCTCTTTGTTCTGTTTTTCTCTCGATCGATAAGGAAGTTTTACTAAAAGTGCAAAGCGAGAGAAAGAGAAAAATGAAATAGAGAGAAGTTGTGGTTTGCCATGATCATCTACGTCTTAAAAGGATTTGGTACATAAAAGAATACTAATCTGTACGCTTGCTTTCCTTTTCGAGGTTTCGATATTTTTAAGAGTGGGGAGAGAGATATAGATATAAAAAAGAAATAGAGATAAAAAGAGAGATTAAAAAAGAAGCAGAAGTAAAGTAGATAAAGAGAGACAAAAGAAAAAAGGAGGAAACAGAGACGAAAAAAGGAGGAAACAGAGACAAAAAAAGGAGGAAACAGAGACAAAAAAAGGAGGAAACAGAGACAAAAAAAGGAGGAAACAGAGACAAAAAAGGAGGAAACAGAGACGAAAAAAGGAGGAAACAGAGACAAAAAAGGAGGAAACAGAGACAAAAAAAAAGAGGAAACAGAGACAAAAAAAAAAATGAAGAAACGGAGACAAAAAAAAAGAAACGTAGATAAAAAATGAGGATAAAGACAAGGAGAAAAAAAAAGGGAGGTCCACATTTCTGACAATTCTTGCAAATTCTTGACTCGTTCAAATGTACAGAAACCATGAAGGACGAATTGATCGTTTGGAACACTGACATAAACGACAAAAACAATGTTCAGGGTAATCCACTTGAACTCGCTGTCCAACCACCAAGATTCAAAAGCTCAGTTTATCCTGATAATTGGACATGACAACGAAATAGATTAGGGCCATTTCGAAGGACTGTGAGAAAATAAATGCAACAGATTAAGCTGGGAAATTTCACCGTTAACAGATTTCAGTTCAATAAGAATTACGCTACCGCCCATCTCCGATCTATTCTCCTTGGTGTCTGACTGAATATTTTTAGTTTCGTATTCAGTGTCCAGTATGTATATATATATATATATATATATATATATTATATATATATATATATATATATATACTGAAATTAAAAAAATAAAATAAAATAAAATTTTTTTTGCGAACCCAGACGATGTCAATTTTTTCTTTTCTTATTTATTTGATTTTTTTCTTTTCTTATTTATTTGATTTTATTCTATCTTTTTCGTTTTCTTTTCCTTTATTTTTATTTTATTTTTTATTTTTTAATTTCTTTGCAATCTATTTAAAAAGGAAAAGTAGACTAATTTTTCTCCAGTTTCTGAAAGGATTTTTCTGTTGCTGAGGTGATGTGTTGTCCCCCGTGGGGATCTTCATATCGAAATGGTCATTCAACATCTTTGAATTAATCCTTTTTTAATATATATTTGCTCTGTAATATTTTATTACATGGAGCTCTCTTCCTGTATCATTTTTTAATATTAAAATAAAATGTTTAATATTAATTAGGATCGGGTTTTTTGGAATTTACCTTCCTGCTTTTTTCCCTTGGATTGAAGTATCTGAATTAAAATATATATATATATATATATATATATATATATATATATGTGTGTGTGTGTGTGTGATCTGCAGACAGACCTGTTTTGCTGTCTCACAGCTCATCAATACGGTTAGATATCCGGTTGATCCAGGACTGAAACCCAAGCGATTTTACATCAGTTGGCGATTCTACCTCTAAGCTATGGGCGATTGGTGGATGAAGTGACAAGTGTCATAAAAAACAAGAAATACATTTACCCGCCCAAAAATATAAGTAGAAACGAAAACACTAATAACACTAGTCAACATGATGTTTGGTATATTTATAACAGCTTAAAAATTTTCGGCGCAATCAAAGAAGTGGGAATTCAAAAAAAATGTTTGTTTGTTTAGAATTTTTGAAAACTTTTCAGAAAACTGAGTGTAGTTCTAAAAAAATGTCCCCTATTTATTCCTGCTGAAACCAGGTATACAATGATACTGTTCTATAGAGCAAGGTTTAAAAAATAAAACTATACTATGCTCACAACTAGACATTTTGTCTGCCTTCTTTGCCAGCAATAACCAGAAATTTGCATACCATTGTAATATTTGCTTCTCGAAGTGTAGTTGGTGGAGGAATTAATGACCGCTTGGGTCCGTTCTTCCAGCTGCTCTACGTAGAACCCGGAACACTGCTTCACTAGGGACTCCGTTCGCTGCACACCGTAAACAAAACACTTTCTCCCGAAAACCGGTGCAGACTTCACGAATCGCCAACACCAAACCGATTCCGAAACAGAAGTTGGCTCTTTTTATGAGTTTTTGGTGTCGAGCAAGAAACCAAAATTTCTCGCATGTGAGAGCCTCGCTTTCGCCAACGACGCGTGTGCCGTTTCATTCCCAAAACTGCTTTGCATACGCTCCCCTCCCGGTTCCATGACATCTACAAACGCAAATGCAGACAACCCGCCTTCTCTCGCTTCGGCGAGGTTAGTCTCCGCCACAAACATTCCCTAAACATGGATCGCTAAAAAGCACAACTGAAAACAGAACTGCGCTCACATCATCAGTTTGGTCTCTGTCATCATTCAGCAAGTGTCAATGAATGTTAATGGAGGCATTTTTTTCACATGTAAAAATGCGATAAGTAACCTGTTTCACGCGCAATGTCAGACGTCATTTCACCATGCTGTCGCACAGCTGTCTAAGATTTTGCTGTACACAATGTCATCTGCAATATTTTAGGGAATACGGCGGAAATGATTCCAAAAGTTACGAAACTGTCATGTTAAAAACCCGAAGAAATAAAAAAGCAGATAATAAAATGATAATTGGAAAATATTTTAAAAACTATCCGAAAAACCGGTAACACCACAGACTTGAAGAAACGCACAAATATAATTATAATTTTTCTCTCTCAAACTCTTTTGATACAATCTTAAGACATTCAAAAGCAAAACAATTTAAAATATCGTTACATATGCACCTTTGTAAGTTATGATGTGTTTCTTTGACTGGCATGTCGAGTCAAACACGAGCTTTTATTTGATTTGTTGGTCTAATATATCTTGGATGTAGTTCAAGACCTGTTGAATTAATGATGTCCACAGTGCGAAGGAAATAAATTATTAACCCTGTATACAATGACGCATTTGTGGAAAGTGCGAATAAGCATTTAATATAATAAAAAATACCGGATAACTTATATTTTCCGCCCTCAGAACAGATACGCGCAAAGGCGACCATATCGATATTGCCAGTTTTAAAAATTAATTTTATATGTAAAAAATAGTGTTTAAAAATTTATGCAGCCCTCCATACATTTTTCCTGTAATAAAGAGCATTAAAATTTTATTTCATCAGGTGTGACATCGAAATGCTATAATAGATGACAAACTTCTACAAATGTTTAGGATTATTTCTACCTGAATATTTGTAACGGATTTCTTTTTTTTAGAACTTTGTCATCTTTTGGTTTATTTTCTACTTAGTAGAACTTCATCTAGCAATTTTGTCGCTAATCACAAACTTTATATATATATATATAAAGTTTTTTTTGTGTACAAAGTTTTTATTTTTCTAAAAGAATAGTGAGGGGGGCAGAGAAATTTTGAACAAATTTGAAACTAAATTTTTCGATACGGCTTCAGTCGTGCGTCATTAAGTGAGGCTCGAACTCTCTACATGAGTGACAAATTTATTTGTCGACTGACAAATTTATTTCGAATCACACTGTCCCAGGTTCTGTGTAAACCTCTACATTGGGGAAAATTGCGGAAATTAAACTAAAAACTAATCTCTAAAAATCTTAGCTTCGACGTTGATTACCGTTACGTCACTCGCGCATCTAATTTTCTATAAATTCCTTGTTTTAACTTAAAAAATATTTCCGTGTTTAATATATATATATATATATATATATATATATTATGTTTTAGAACATGTAGATGTACATGTTCTAAAACATAATTTATAATAAATATTCACTGCACTATACACCATATATCGAGCACTGTTTCAAATTAATATTTTGGACGGAAAAAATTTTTCTTTTTTTTCTCTCCTCATTCTATACTCACTCGGATATATATATATATATATATATATATATATATATATAAAAAGATAGAAAGTTGTGTTAATAGTTCCGCGTGACAAATTCATTAGAGTCAAGAGGACTCACATAATCTGTGTAAACTAGTGCTTTTCAACGTTTTTTTTTTTTTTTTAATCCAATGTCTCCTTTTGTTCTTTATCTTTTTTGGTGGACTCCCATAGCCATCCGATGAAAAAGAAAAGCAAGTTTAAGAATCTTTATATCCCCATTTCAGTTTTATTTAATTTTTACAATAAAAAAAATCCGATAGAGTAAAAGGAACGCTAATTTACCTCACTTTATCTCGTTTTAGGGTTGTTGTTTTTCTATTTTTAATATTTTAATATGGTGTAGATTACGGTAGAAATTTCATTTCTCAGTTGGAACAACCGTTCTGAAGTAAAATTACTCTATAAATCTCTAAAGTATTACCGTGGACCCCCAGTAATGTTAGATGGACCCTTAGAGTTCACATGGCTCCTAGATGGAAATCACTAGTGTAAACCAACCAAAAATGAAAAAATATTAACAGACGTTAATAATTTATTCACCAATAAAAATTAAAAAAAAATATAACACGGTAAAAACCGGGAATGGGAAAGAAAGAAACAATGGGGGCGGGGGAGCAAAGAAAACAAAAACAAACGAGGGCAGGGAGCAAAGATAAAAAACAAACGAGGGCGGGGAGCAAAGATAAAAAACAAACGAGGGCGGGGAGCAAAGAAAAAACACAAACGAAGGCGGGGAGCAAAGAAAAAACACAAACGAAGGCGGGGAGCAAAGAAAAAACACAAACGAAGGCGGGAAGCAAAGAAAAAACACAAACGAAGGCGGGAAGCAAAGAAAAAACACAAACGAAGGCGGGGAGCAAAGAAAAAAAAACGAAGGCGGGGAGCAAAGAAAAAAAAACGAAGGCGGGGAGCAAAGAAAAAAAAACGAAGGCGGGGAGCAAAGAAAAAAAAACGAAGGCGGGGAGCAAAGAAAAAAAAACGAAGGCGGGGAGCAAAGAAAAAAAAACGAAGGCGGGGAGCAAAGAAAAAAAAACGAAGGCGGGGAGCAAAGAAAAAAAAACGAAGGCGGGGAGCAAAGAAAAAAAACGAGGGCGGGGAGCAAAGAAAAAAAACGAGGGCGGGGAGCAAAGAAAAAACAAAACAAACGAGGGCGGGGAGCAAAGATAAAAAAAAACAAACGAGGGCGGGGAGCAAAGATAAAAAAACAAACGAGGGCGGGGAGCAAAGAAAAAACACAAACGAAGGCGGGGAGCAAAGAAAAAACACAAACGAAGGCGGGGAGCAAAGAAAAAACACAAACGAAGGCGGGGAGCAAAGAAAAAACACAAACGAAGGCGGGGAGCAAAGAAAAAACACAAACGAAGGCGGGGAGCAAAGAAAAAAAACGAGGGCGGGGAGCAAAGAAAAAACAAAACAAACGAGGGCAGGGAGCAAAAGAAAAAAAATAAACGAGGGCGGGAAGCAAAGAAAAAACAAACAAACGAGGGCGGGAAGCAAAGAAAAAACAAACAAACGAGGGCGGGAAGCAAAGAAAAAACAAACAAACGAGGGCGGGAAGCAAAGAAAAAACAAACAAACGAGGGCGGGAAGCAAAGAAAAAACAAACAAACGAGGGCGGGAAGCAAAGAAAAAACAAACAAACGAGGGCGGGAAGCAAAGAAAAAACAAACAAACGAGGGCGGGAAGCAAAGAAAAAACAAACAAACGAGGGCGGGAAGCAAAGAAAAAACAAACAAACGAGGGCGGGAAGCAAAGAAAAAACAAACAAACGAGGGCGGGAAGCAAAGAAAAAACAAACAAACGAGGGCGGGAAGCAAAGAAAAAACAAACAAACGAGGGCGGGAAGCAAAGAAAAAACAAACAAACGAGGGCGGGAAGCAAAGAAAAAACAAACAAACGAGGGCGGACATAGTCGCCAATCTGGTAAGTAAGGTGGGCGAATCGATAGCTCCATTTTCTTTCGATCTTACCTTGCGATGGGGGTGGGCGCGACTCTTATCCCTGGATTTCTCTACTTACTCTCGACTCTTCTCTTTGTTGGGTGCTTAACAGAGAGGCATCGAGTACCATTTTTAATATCTTTGGTATGATCCAGCCGAGTATAGAACCCACAACATCTACGCACCGTAGCCAAGCACTATTGTGCTACGACCAATCTAAAAGCACGTTTAAGCATGCAGTCGAAGTCGTAAAAAAAAAAATTCATCAGAATAGTTGCCATGAAAATAATTTTTTTTAATCGTTTTACCACAAGCAAGGCAGTACCGCCGCTGATGTGCAGGGGGCTATAAAGTTAAAGTTTTAGGCAGTTGGAGAGTGAAGACAAAGACGAACCAGTTACAGTGGGTGTCAGAGAAAGGGCAAGAGAAGGATGGGAACACAGAACTCAAGACAGTTGCGAAGGCAGAGAGAAAGAAAGAGAACAAGATACACGGGGTGATGTAGAAAGAACTGGAGTCAAGTGGATAAGAGATGGGAATTGACATTGCATTTAAATTCCTGGCGGTCGTAGTCATCAGGAAAGCAAGTATATGGAAAAAAGTTCCACAGACGGGAAGTGCGCGAAAAGAAGCTGATGGAGTAGAATTGTCGCCTGCATTTGGTTGATTTAACCCTAAAAGAGTGGGACCTTGTTGCCAGTCTGGTTGCACGAGTAAATTCTAGTGGAGGGGGCACCAGTGACCAAAGTTCGTCGGAGCAGAAGCCATGAAAATATTTATAGAAGAGACAAAGGGATGCCCGCCGTTGAGAAAGTGGCTAGAGTCGAGCTGGCAGGTCGAGACCAATCACATTACGAATTCTCGTTTTGAGCCTGTCGAGAACACTGAGACTAACAGCAGGTAAGCCTGACTAGATATGAGAATAGTATTCTATGCACGGTCGGATGGTTGATTTGTACACTCCCGATCAAAAATTTAAGACCACTTAAAACTCTTTAAAAATATTTTTTTTTTACGGATAGATTTTAAACTTCTCCCACTTAAGGTTACCAATACTACAATCTAAAAGGTTATGGAAACAAAAAGCTACATTCCAAACATTTTATTTAGAAATTTATATTTTTATAAAATGAGGCGTATCAAAATTATATGACCAGGGGTATCAATTGATAGATCTATGGTAATTCTAATGTTTTTAGTTCAGTTAGAGATTAGCAATCACTGCGTAAAGGTGTTACCATGCCTAAAGCAAGCAAACTTACCAAAGTTGAGCGTTTTCGAATTCTAGAATTCCATAAGCAAGGTTTGTCACAGCGGGCGATGTTTATCGAAATGGCAAACAATATTCAACAAAAAATTAACTTCGTGAAGCCATCTTCAGAAGCTGGAGCAATATCCCCCGCACCTTAATGGAAACGCTTATTTCTAGCATGCCCGACAGAATTTTTGAAGTCATCAAAAGCAGTGGCGGTAGAACTCATTATTAAATTTGTTTGTTGAATGTTTTCATACACTTTTCATACACTTTTTGTTCAATTTCATAGAATTTTTGTCTCTGGTATATAATTTTGGTCATGTGTAAATCGCCTCATTTTATAAAAATGTAAATTTCTAAATAAAATGTTTGGAATATAGCTTTTTGGTTCCATAACCTTTTAGATTGTAGTATTGGCAAACGTAAGTGGGAGGAGTTTAAAATCTATCCGTAAAAAAAAAAAAAAAAACTATTTTTAAAGATTTTTAAGTGATCTTAAATTTTTGATCGGGAGTGTATATGTGCAAGATGGATTCAGGCGGAAAAAGCATTCTGACCCGACACAGTGACCCAACCTTCCTAGCAGTGGATTTAGCTATTGATTCAATGTAATGATTCCACTTGAGGTTAGAAGATAGGGTAAGGCCGAGGAGGCGCAGTGTATTGCTTTCATAGAAAAAGACGAAAACTACGTCACGTTGGTGAGAAAGTGACTGAAGTATCGTTACAAGGTCAGGATCGATTATATTTAAACCCTTCTTTGAATTTTTTAAAAATATTTTCATCTTGTTCAGCTAATGACGTTACAATTCCATTTAAAGAGATTACAAATCCACTTAAATAAACTTGTTTATTTTAAAACAATTATAAATTAAAAAGAAAAATCAATGCCCTATAAACCAGAAGACTGTTCTTCGACTAATTTATTCTAATCACAGAATCTTAGTTCAGCACTACTTGATATCTCAGAAAATCCTAAAAATAAAAGGAAGACAAAACAAATGAACGTGATTTCCTTAACAACATAAATGATCTGTTTGCTGATTAGAATACAACATTGTTTCATTGGCGGCAAATTTGAAGAGAGATTAAGAACATGTCTGCTTCACTTGTTAATCAATATTGATTTGTTTACGAAGTTTCTTTATTAATTAGAAATGACATTATGTCTGTCCGTTAATTATTTCCGGACGGAACTCACGTTTCCAGCAAATACTAGCCACAATAGAAATAAGAATGAAAGGTTACGACGTTAGCCTCGTAAACTCACTGATAAGTTGTTTTTTTTTTTTAATTTTCTGTGATCAATACGGTGACGATCAAATTACCCTTCGTTCATAAGTAACTACGGAGGACACTGGCTAAGATTTTATGAATAGACATAATTCTAAGAGAATCTCTTGTACGAGCCGTGTACCTTCAGGACGTTCGTGATCTTCACGATCTTCACATAGATGTAGAACAACAATAACAATGCCTTTTCATCTTAGAATGTAAGAACAAAATATGAAGCCGAGTTCAATCGATAGAACAACTGAGATTTGCGAATTTCTTTAATTTACAGAGATTGAGCATGAGAGCGAGACAAAGCGAGAGACAGAGCGAGAGACAAAGCGAGAGACAAAGCGAGAGACAAAGCGAGAGACAGAGCGAGACAAAGCGAGAGACAGAGAGACTGACGGAGACAGAGAGACTGACGGAGACAGAGAAGAACACTGATGGAGACAGAGAGCGAGCGACAGAGACGTAGAGTGACGCAGAGAGCGAGATAATGTAAACAAGAGTTTAGATTTAAATTATAATATTTATTTCTAAAATAGACGCCATCTTTCTTTGTCTCCGCATTCGTTTTGACAGAAAAGTTCTCGACAGATAAAAACGAAGACGTGCTGGTTGAAAAGACATCGCTTGAAACCAAAGAACAAAATGGAGCGAACAGACATTTCTTCGCTAAATGATTCGTAGTTAGAAAATTCGTGACTATTTTCCTCTTGTAGCATTATTTACGGGAAATAGAAATGGGGAAATGTTTGTGCGTTACTGTGTGCTTTTGTTTCTTTACTTGGTTTATTGCAGATGGTTCATTAGGAGGTATTATTTCCCACGATCACCTGATGAGTTACTTGGGGGATCGCAACTGCAAATTCATGTAGACAAAAACAAGAGCATACAGAAGTTGTACAAAATATAATACATAAGGTTATATATACTAGTTGAATAGTTCAGTTGAGGGCCATACGTGATACACGGTTTGGGCGATCATATCTCGAATAAAAATATGACTAACTGGGCAGAAGAATATCCCGCAGTAGGTTGTCATTGCTTAAGTGCCATACGTGATACACGTTTTGGGCGATCATATCTCTTTCGAGGTATGACTGACTGGGCAGAAGATTATCCCGCAGTTGGTTGCCATTGCTTAAGTGCCATACGTGATACACGTTTTGGGCGATCATATCTCTTTCGAGGTATGACTGACTGAGCAGAAGATTATCCCGCAGTTGGTTGCCATTGCTTAAGTGCCATACGTGATACACGTTTTGGGCGATCATATCTCTTTCGAGGTATGACTGACTGGGCAGAAGATTATCCCGCAGTTGGTTGCCATTGCTTAAGTGCCATACGTGATACACGTTTTGGGCGATCACATCTCTTTCGAGGTATGACTGACTGGGCAGAAGATTATCCCGCAGTTGGTTGCCATTGCTTAAGTGCCATACGTGATACACGTTTTGGGCGATCACATCTCTTTCGAGGTATGACTGACTGGGCAGAAGATTATCCCGCAGTTGGTTGCCATTGCTTAAGTGCCATACGTGATACACGTTTTGGGCGATCATATCTCTTTCGAGGTATGACTGACTGGGCAGAAGATTATCCCGCAGTTGGTTGCCATTGCTTAAGTGCCATACGTGATACACGTTTTGGGCGATCATATCTCTTTCGAGGTATGACTGACTGGGCAGAAGATTATCCCGCAGTTGGTTGCCATTGCTTAAGTGCCATACGTGATACACGTTTTGGGCGATCATATCTCTTTCGAGGTATGACTGACTGGGCAGAAGATTATCCCGCAGTAGGTTGCCATTGCTTAAGTGCCATACGTGATACACGTTTTGGGCGATCATATCTCTTTCGAGGTATGACTGACTGGGCAGAAGATTATCCCGCAGTTGGTTGCCATTGCTTCCTGCAATGAAGTTGAACTTGTCAAAAATAAATATGAAATGTAACACCTAAGTTGCAACTGCATTGGTCATATTTTCTGTCTAAATAATCTTGGTAATTTATCGATCTAATAATTGTTGCATATAGAAAAACTTCGTTAAAACATTAAAAGGTTTATGACCTTTACTGAGGAGGTTTGTAAGCCAGTCCTGACGAGTAAGAACATCATAACGCTGTTCTCACGAAACTTGGAAGTCGGCATGAACATGAACAGTTAAAGTGAGAAACTGTTTATCAAAGCTATCTCCAACCCGATATCGAACTTTAAGATAAAAAAACTGCTTGTAAAAATAAATTTCAACGATGAAAAGTAAAAAACAAAATCAGTGAAAAACAACAAACTTGGAGCTAAACATTATCACAATTCAATACTATACGGTTAATCTAGCCGCACTGAAGAACTGTGATACAGCGAAACAGGCCTGTCTGCGGATGATTTATATAGTAGCGATAAGTAAAACTGTGAAGCTAAAATTGCTGATATCAAAGATATCATTAACACAATGATAAAATATTTTCACTTAGCTGATTGATGTCACAATCAGCATCCCGAGTTTCATGAGAGGGATTTCCCGTCAACTTATCAGGGGCTTTTTCCGATTTACGGAAAATTCATAAGAGTATAAAAACGCAAAATTTGCAAACAGTATATAGGGGGTGGGGGAAGCCCCTGGAGAGTGGACGGAAAAATCCTCGTAAAAACGACTGAAATATGCGCTCTTTAGCAGGATTCGAACTTGCGTTCCTATGGAGCAACGTCATTAGATCAAACGTGCTTTGACCTCTAGGCTATTAAACAGTATATTTGAGTGCATATTTTTTCTAAGATTTCTTGAATATTCAGTAAGGTAAACAAAAATAAATAAATATACTTTTTAATAAATAAACGTAGCGTCTGCACAAATATGTGTATCCAATCGTGAAACGTTTAAGCTTATATATATATATATATATATATATATATATATATATATATACACACACAGCGGTTTAGCCCGGCGTTGCTCGGGTGTAACGAAAGCTTTAAAACTAATCCATGGTCCTGGAGCTCAGACTAAAGAATAGTTGTGTGAAGTTTGGTGAGAATCGGATAAAAATTGTGGATTTGTATAAAAAAAACATACAGACAGATAAACAGACACACAAACATCTTGCCTTTTATATATATATATATATATATATATAAATTATCAATTTGCTGCACTATTATAAGAACTGCAATCTTGAAACTTCTGAATATCGTTTCTTATGTCTTTGTCTATGAGTATCAAATTTGATTAAAATCTGACCAATCCTTCTATAACCCGATTTTTTCGATTATCGATTTTCGATATTTATCGGGGGTACCTCGACACAAAACCTAGCGAAGAACACTCGCAGATGCTTATATTACAACTGTGTAAATTTTCAAGAAAATAGGTTGAGCCGTTTCGGAATCTATAGGTAACGGATACACACACAAAGTTCCATTTATAAATAAGTTTAGATATATATATATATATATATTCCTAGGTCTATGGCACGACTCGGAGTTTCATAAGTTATGAAATCATCAGGTGCATATTTCGAAATGACAGTTTAATAGATTTAAATTTAAGTTCACTCGATGTTCATGAAACTCCGAATCGTGCCATAGAAGTCATATATATATATATATATATATATATATATATATATATATTACAGCTCTGTTCATACATTGAGCACTGTTTTATTAACACCTGAATAATAATACTATACATGTGTACACTCTCTCTCTCTCTCTCTATATATATATATTAATTTACGTCACTATATATATCTCAGATGATTATTCGTGCTCTCGCTCGTCGATAGAGCATTTTCGAGAGGGGTAGATTTCATTTAAACAGGGACTGATTATGGCTTCACGCTACATTCTTTAGCTACTTAATTGAACGCAGTTTGGCTCGGTTATCAAACTGAACGTTTTCAGTTACCGTGGTTTGTTTACATCATGTAAAAGCTGCCTATCTCTGCAATTTACGCAGATAGCTCAGTGGTAAGATGTTCGTCAAATGACAAATTAGTCGGATTTCGATCCCGGCTTAAAGCTAAACGGATAATGTATCTGTACATAAAGAGCTGTGATACAGCGAAACAGGCTTATATATATATATATATATATATATTTTTTTTTTTCTTGAAAAAGTTTTTGGGATATTCTACAAATCCATAGATATTTTTTGGGGATATTCTACAAATCCATGAATATATTTTTTGGATATTCTACAAATCCATGGATATTTTTTTGGATATTCTACAAATCCATGAGTAATAGATTTTTCGCAGCTAAGCAGCCGGTCCTCAGATCCATGGATTTGTAGAATATCCCAAAAATCTTTCCAAGATTATATTACTCTGTTAAATTTAATAAAAAATTTAACATTGAGTTCTTTTGAGTTTGTCTCTATTGGAATTTACCTGACAAAAATACTAAACATTCGACGGTGCGTATATATATATATAATCCGTTTTAACAGACTTTCAAAATTACACTTACTACAACATTGCTCAATAGGTTGGACATTACAGCGAAAACTTTAGATCAAACTTTAATAAGCTTTTTAACACAATATCTGAGGATAGACTGACCTGACAAAAGCGTTCACATCTAGCGATTAGGGGGGGTATGGATTATCATTTCTTTGCTGTTTATTTAAAACAAAGTTTTGAATTTTAATAATTCTTTTTTGTCATTGAATATTACACTGCACTATAATGAACATTTTTAATAGTAAGTGATTTTTTCCAGATACAATTAATCCCATAGTTGGAGTGAGGAGTTGGATTCATACATCTCCCAAAGGTATTTTCAAGTAAGTGAATGTAACGAACCCAACTGGAATTCGAACTCTGATTTATCAATTCGAAACGATATTCATAATTATTACCGCTACGTTCATATCTATCGCCAGACAGAAAGAAATGAATATATTCGATGTAAATACAAAATTATGACAAAGTGATTAGAAATATTCAAGAGGAATAATTACGATGATAGAGTGTGAGTATGTATATATATATATATATATATATATATATATATATACACACACACACACACACAAACAAAAAAACAAACAAACAAAAGATGTCCATAAAGTCCGTGTGCATTTTAAAAAATGTATAACTATTTGTATTTGTGAATTTTAAAAGTGCACAGAAACATTATGGACACCCCGTATATATGCAAGTTTCGTTAAAAACGACTGACAAGGTGGTGTGGTTAATTTATATATATATATATATATATATATATATATATAAATATATATACACACACACTGAACTTCTGTCGTTTTCTACGTATGTGCGTGAAGCAGCTCAGTTCTTAGAATCAAGTCATACTACCCGCATTTGCTTATAGTGATGGAGGCTTGTGCAGAATCAAACACAATCCACACACCCTCACATTATGTTGTCCTTCTAGATCAGCGGTCGGCCACATCCGGCCCTCGAGTGAATCAGGCCCGCTACCTTACTCAGGACATGATATAAATACAGATAAACCAAACCAAAGTGTCAGTTGATAGGCTGAATATATTGCGTCGAAATTTTAAAAAATTATTTCTTTTTACCTGGAGAATGTGTTTTACTTTTATTTTTTATTTGTAGGGATCACCAAAATTAACGTATGGCCTCACTTTCAATTTTTCTATTAAATTTCTTTCGTGAGCAGGCACTTTTAAATGAATATAAAATAGTGTTTTCAACCGGTTTTAATGGATTTTCTTTCAGTACTGATTTGTGAAACATTTATTTTTAAGATGTAATATTTTTTTAACAAAATTCCTGTCAGATATTAAATTATATTGAATCCTTGCTTTCTTCAAAACACATAAAAAATTTATTCACATATTTAATAATATGGTTCTTCCCCATGACACTGGAGCTATAGCTGTTTGGCCCTCCTCCATGATTCTACATAGCTTTTTGGCCATCACTCTCCAAAAGGTTGCTGACCGCTGTTCTAGACGGTTCGCCACCCAAAGTTATAGGACCAAGTTTATCCTGCTGTTTACTCGTACTCACGTAAATGAATGCAATGAACTTAACTGGAATTCAAACTCAGGACTCGTATAATTAGCGTTCAGTATTAACTTACTGGGGATGTTAGAAACTTCTCCCACGGATGACAATGGACGAATGTACAGAATTGATAATCAAGTTCTTTTTCAAGGCATTTATAGTTAGATGCTAGTTTACATGAATTACATGTACTGAAATAGCTCTACATTAGTAAATCTGTCACTGACTCAGGATAACTTATACGAAACGCAGAGAAAATTATCGCTTTCAATATGTGTATAATGACATCTACGTATTTTAATAAATATGCAAATAATGATTTTCATTATTTACATTCTTCGGACTGTTGTCCTCATTTTTGTTGCCATATTCACGACGTTTCGGTCGTTGTCCGCTCTAACCTTTTTTGTCGGTGATTAGAATTTCGAACTGAATTCTCTATTTCGTTTACTAGGGTAGGTTGTTCTGTCTGTAATGTCACTTCCAAATGTCTTTGTATCAGTTATCTGCCTTTAACTCAAGTAAATTTTTTTTCCCCTCAGCTGTGGCTAGGTATTGAACTCACAACTCTCTGGATCAAGTCACAATATACAAATCGGTGCGTACAACGGCTGAAACATCGTGAATATTCCAACAAAGATGAGGAAAACAGTGCGTAAAATATAAATAGTATAATTACAATACCTCTTCTCAGAACTATAAAGAAATGCAAATAATGGTAAATGTATCAGTCAGCTAATTGCCATACGTAATACACGCTTGGACGATCATGTCTCTTTCATGGTGACTGACGAGACAGAAGACTTTCCCACATAGGTTGCTATTACTTTCTGCAGTAGATCGGTTGCCAACCAAGGCTATTTAACACAATCTGTCGTGCTATTCGGCCCAGAGGGAAAAGAGATCCCAAGGGTATTTGTGCTCAAGCGAATGAAACGATTGAATAGAATATAGTTGGACTTCGTTTTAAAGTTGATAAACGAAAACGGAAATTATTTATGACTCCCATTAATAAGAACCAGGTCTTTTTTTATAATCGCGTCGCTCCAAGCAAGGCATTTTACTGCCACTGTTGAGTAGAAGGTTACATAGGAGGTAAATTATAAGAGTGACAGGTTACAGGGGGTGTCAGGAAGTGGGTAGGAGAAGGATGAGAATACTGGTGAGTGTGAAGTGGACGAAGAAAAGAGCATGAAAGAGAGAGAGAGAGAGAGAGGACGCAATTTAGTGAGATAGGAGATGACTATTGACCTTACATTTGAATTTGTGAAGATTGTAGCTGTCGAGAAAGGCAAGTAAACGTAAGTGAATTCCACAGGTGGGAAGTGCGAGAAAAGAAGCTGATAGAGTAGAATTTGCGTTTACAATGTATTACAGCACCGCTGCTGTCCTTCAATATCATTAAACTGGTATGATTTGCGTTGACTAATGCAAAGATCGTGGCACTTTGATGACTTCATCAGGTGTGCAGAGATTATTAAATTCAAATAATTTAAAATGTTAAGATTCACACGCTAGCATGAACGCGCATAGGGACAAGTGCAGACGGGGAGTGATGGGCAAACATGTACATTGGTAACAAGAGCAAGAGACCAAAAGGCAGGAGCAGCTTTTTCTTTTTTTAATTCTACATGAAAATTGTTTTCCATGGTAACAATGAAGCTTTACTTCTGATTATTTTGCACGTGACCCAGGGAGACCGTCAATGCGAGCCGTTTTAGGATATCGACCGTCTTGCTTTTTTACTCCGTCCTCTGCGATTATGTGCGATCAAAATTCTACTGGGAAGACGAGCCTTGCAATTGTCATCGCTATTTAAGCAGGGGAACCAATTCAGTAAGCTAATTTAGTTTATGGGCATTTGTAGAAGAGTCTATGTAGTTTGCAATGGAAAATTAGGACACTAACTTATATTCTGTCGTTTTAACACATTCAACACCAAAACAAATTAAGTTTTTACTACATTATCTGTTAAAAGCCAAAATAATTTTTCTAACGTCCTCATTATGTAAATCCCGATTGATCTTCCTTTCCTCCTTCGCATTCTACTGTGATTAATACCCACTTGCCAATGACGATAATTAGTCTCTGGGTGTTTCACTTCTTTTAGGTCCGCTGGTGAATATGTGGTATTACGGTATATGTAGGATTGGAAGGTGATGAATGACTTCTTGCTGTGAATGTACAAATTTTAATGAATGATTTGGGTCGTGGATCTGATTAGTTAGGTCTAGGATAAATGGTATTAACCCACCTTCGGTCTTGTGCCACAATTATTATATTACTGCAATAATAAATATACCTTCTGAAGTCATTATTTTTTTCCTAGTGGTATTAGTCTTGCTTAGGTTGAATTGATAAATGATTCCCCCACCACCAATTTTTCTTCAACTATTGATGTTGGATTTGGGATTTAAAAAAGGCACTGAAAGAAGTATTGCCATATCAGAATCCCAAATTCAACGTCTATCCAAAGAGCAAAATAAAAAAAATACAAGGTCACAATGTCCAACTTACAAATCCTTATACAAAGGGCTCTCGCTCACGACCTCCCACCCTAAAATAAATTCTTTCCTTGCCAAGAAAAGCAATTCGCATCACAGACGTCAATGTTCTGCGAGACAATCTCACTAATCATTATGCTACGTTGAAGGTCTTCAAGAAATTTGTTATGCCTAGTTTATAGTTGAACACATTTTACAGGTTTTCTTCATAACTATTGTTACGAGGATGCATTTATACAAAAAAATCTACAAAGGTTAAAAGTTATAATAAGGGATCCTATTGAGTCTTGCTTTTTATTGCAAAACAGTTTTAATTCATGAAGTAGTTGTTAAATAGAGAAATTAGAAATAGAACGTTTGTAAGATCCTAGAATGTTCGAAATAAATCTAGATGATTCGAGAAATATGCAAATTAGGTGTTAGCTCTATAAAATATGTTTTGGGGAGAGAGTAGTTAGATGTTAAAAGGATTTGCTGACATTATCAACTTCGGTCCGATTCAGGATTTATAGAACTAGCCGAAAGAATCTCTACTAAAAGTTGCCGACCAACTAAAACCTGAAAGAACCTCATGAAACTAAGTGGATAAATAGTATTTTTTAACTCTTTCATTGACCAAACAAAAATAATTATCTTTTGTATACACATTTGAGGATTTCCAAAAATAATAATTAGAATATTCGCTAGCCTAACGAGTAAAAATTACTTCACCCACTCCTTACTTCTCCCTTCGTAACACTTCGCCGGCCAGTAGTAAACTATGTTTTCTATTTGAATGCAAAGATTGTATAGTTGTAAATATTTGTATTTTGTGTTTTTTGTAAATTAAATATTTGTCTGTGCTTTAGCTCTGTGTTTTGGTCAATCTTTTTTTTTCTTTTTTAACACTATTATAATTAATACTATATTTTTTAGTATAGAAAAAAATTCAAATTAGAAATGGTCTGTTTGTGTGTGCATATATAAAAGAATATATATAGTTCTTAGGAGAAAAAAAAATAGAAGTTGCTCAGCCTGAATCAAAGCATTTACAACATATCAGATAACAAAAATTTCTGTTATCAGCTGAAATGTTTTAAAAGTAAAAATAGTTTTCTGCGACATAAACCCTGCTCGCATCATTTGCTACCTGATAACCTTCCGAATAGTAACGTAGGAAATAAACATGGCGGCCAAACGAAAGAGATAGACTTTGATAAAAATTTGGACAACAACTAGTCGAGTAGTGGTCATTAAATACATTTTGCAATTACACCATAATTCTGATTATTTCCAGAGATATCAATATCCCTAAACTTTACATATACCCTTATATAGCCGTATCACATTCCCAGAAATAGATTGTAATTTATATAAATATTTAAAACTAGCAGTATAGCCCGGCGTTGCTCGGATGTAATGAAAGCTTTAAAACTAATCCATAGTCCTGGAGCTCAGACTCTGCCTGAAGAATATTTGTGTGAAGATTGGTGAGAATCGGATAAAAATTGTGGATTTGTATAAAGGACATGCAGACAGATAAACAGACACACACACAAACATCTTGCCTTATATATATATATATATATATATATATATTATCGATTTTCTGCACTATTATAAGAACTGCAACTTTGAAACTTCAGAATATCGTTTCTTATGTCTTTGTCTTTGACTGTATCAAATTTAATTAAAATCGGACCAATCCTTCTATAAACAGATTTTTTCGATTATCGATTTTCGATATTTATCGGGGGTACCTCGACACAAAACCTAGCTAAGAACACTCGCAGATGCTTATAGTACAACTGTGTAAATTTTCAAGAAAATCGGTTCAGCCGAGTCTATAGGTAAGGGATACACACACACAGACACAAAGTTTCATTTATAAATAAGTTGAGATATGGATAAAACTTATAGCACCGAATCATCTGATGACGATTTTCTGGAGAAGCACACTTTTCCCTATGCAAGAGCAAAAGTCATGAATATGACAAAATAGCAATTACGGAGAGTTACCTTTCGTAATTAATTCTTCACGACTATTTACAGGAATACCATCACCTCAAACGTTTGCATATAGGAATATTACTGCGCGGGATGGCTGATCGGTTTAACCACCACACCCAAGGCAGTAACTATACCTTATCAGCACGTATATATATTTTGGATATGCCTTGTGGTGGAATGGATGTAGACTCGGAACGACAAAAAAGGGAGCCGAGTTCGAATTCCAGTTAAATTCTTTGCATTCACTTACGCACAAATACCATTAGGAAAGGTATTAATCCGTCTCTTCCCTCCAGTTATGGGTTAAATAAAAGGACAGATTTTGTTCTATAGCATTGGCTGGCAACCAGTCTACCGCAGAAAGTAATGGCAACCTACTGCGGGATAAACTTCTGCCCAGCAGTCAGTCATATCTCTTTCGAGACATTATCGCCCAAATCATGTATCACTGACTGAATATTACAGGACCTGAAATACATTTTAATTTAGAATATTCTGAAAATAGTGATAAAAACTAATAATTATGAATCATTACAATTTTCTATCCAAGGATACTCTTCACCACGACTCAACAAGACAAGTAAATCATGCAGAACAGGAATAAAAAGTTAACGAAACAATTTAAAATTAAATATTTGACCCAGCTGTGCGACTTTTTCTAAAAAGAAAAATAATTAAATTATTGCGATGTTGGGCGAAAAGTACACTTCGCTCTATATATATATATATATATAGCTTCCTTATCTCCTGTACAAAATTTGATTTAACTGATCTATACACAGACGTATTTGAAATATTCAGAGTGTGAGTGCGTGTGTATATATATATATATATACACCTCTGCAGAGTGTGATGTCGACTAGTACAAATGGTATAATACTGACGCCAATAATGGCAACTGTAGAGATATTGAAAATACATTTGAAAAAAACATGATTTTACAGTATTTACACTATTCGGACTATTGTCTTCATCTTTGTTGTCATTTGTACGACGTTTCGGTCGTTGTACGCTCCGGTCTTCTTCAGGTGCTTGGAATTTTGAACTGAACCCTTTGTTACAATCACTGGGGTATATCATTCTCATTCCTTGCGTTGTAGTAATGCCACGCTCGGGAGTCATGATAAACGTCGTACAAATGGCAACAAAGATAAGAACAATTGTCCGAATAATGTAAATACTGTAAATATTACCTCATCTCAGAAATATAGACAAATGATATTTTTAATTCAGCAGCAAAATCAATGTCTACAAACTACCAGGGATGGCCGTGCACTGATAAATTATGAACAAGACTACACACGGACCTTGTTGGATCATTCAATGGTTCATGCTATTTATGCAGTTTCACAAAAAGCCGTAATATTAAAGTACAAATTACCGATTTAATGATTAAATTCTTGCATGAACTTTTTGAAAGGCTTGAAGCACCCGACAGTGTGGAATCCGATAATGGAACCCAGTTTTTTTTTTTTTTTTATTTTTTTTTTTTTAAGCGTTTCACCCCGAGCAAGGCATGTCACTGCCACTACTGTGCAGGGGGCTACGTAGAGAGGAGAAAGGCTGATTAAATATAGGAAATGACAGAGGGTGGGTGATAGGCGGGTAAGGATACCGAGAATGAGGGTTGGGTATATGAGAGTGTTGTGAGAATAGTTGGGAGTTAGTGTGATAGGAGGTGTCTATTGACCCTACATTTAGAAGTGAGAGACGGAAGCACATGAAGGAATGATCAAGGGATTCAAGAGATGTGACCCTGGCTAGGGGGAGTTGTTCGCTGACATATACACCAAGCCCATGCATATGGACATTGGAGTCCTTCCTGAAGAGAGGAAGGTAACCAGGAACGAACAGCTCTGAAGAGGGGATAGAAGGGTCAAGGTTAGTCTCACATATAGCTAAAATATCGGGTGAGTTAGTTAGAAGGAAAGACTCTACACTATTAAAGTTACTGCGAATACCTCGTATATTTGTGAAGGTAACGCAGATAGTGAGTTTTAAAATTTCTCCAAATATTATGCGTGTGATCATTTGACAACATCGATTTATCATTCGAGATTGAATGGTCAGGCTGAGCTGTTTGTTGACACCTTCAAAAAGAGAATTTAAAAAAAGCTAAAGACTAATAAGTGGAAGATGCAGCATTACTAGAATTTTTTATTGTATATCAAATGCCGTCAAATGCAAACGTCACCGCGAAATATCACCTGTAGTGTTCATGTTTGTGAGGAAAATGAAATCTATTTTCGACAAATTACTGCATGGAAATAATTTTTTAAAATTCCAAAATTTAAAAGTGTAAATATTTAAGATATTTAATCTTTCTTGCCAAAAAAGAAGATTGGCAAGAAAGAAAAATAATTCAACGCATTGGCAATATGATTTACATGGTCGAAGATGGACGATTCCGTTATAGAAGGCATATAAATGAATTGAGGTCTAAATATGCAAAGAATAAGTAACAATTTCATTTATCGTGGACATACTTCACGATACTTTTGAAGTACATATTCCTAAAACGGACACTACACAAGGATAAGCGAAAATGTATTCCGACAATGCAAGAAATCTGGCACAATGTGACAATGCAAGGAATCTGGCACAATGCGACAATGCAAGAAATCTGGCACAATGCGACAATGCAAGAAATCTGGCACAATGCGACAATGCAAGAAATCTGGCACAATGCGACAATGCAAGAAATCTGGCACAATGCGACAATGCAAGAAATCTGGCACAATGCGACAATGCAAGAAATCTGGCACAATGCGACAATGCAAGAAATCTGGCACAATGCGACAATGCAAGAAATCTGGCACAATGCGACAATGCAAGAAATCTGGCACAATGCGACAATGCAAGAAATCTGGCACAATGCGACAATGCAAGAAATCTGGCACAATGCGACAATGCAAGAAATCTGGCACAATGCGACAATGCAAGAAATCTGGCACAATGCGACAATGCAAGAAATCTGGCACAATGCGACAATGCAAGAAATCTGGCACAATGCCGAAAAGGTGGGTAGGTAGAGGTTGGTCTTCAGTATCTATCCTATACCTAGCTAATCACATTCACGACCCAATCATTCTTAACAATTTCTCCATTTACCACAAGAACTCGTTCATCGTCTTACAATCCTACAAGCACCATAATACCACAAATTCACAGAGGAGGATATTTATTTTGCAAAAACACAAAAATGTGGCACATAACCGAAAAAGAGAGGTGGGTAAAGGGTGGGATTCAGTATCCATCCTATACCTAGATAATTACATTAAGGACCCAATCAGTCTTAACAATTTCTTCAATTACCACAAGAACAAGTCCATCGTTTTACAATCCTACAAACACCGGGTAAGCAAAAATGTAATCCGAGCGAAACCTTGAAAGTGGACCCACATCGGAAAATCTGCATGGAGATCTGCACCTCTGCAGAGTGTGACGTGGACTCGTCCAAATGTTATAATATTGACGCTGAGAATCGCCAGAGTGCCGTCAGTCACAAGACTGCTAACCGTTTTGTATTATATTATATATGCATATTTTTACTTCATGGGTTTCCCCCTTTTTAGGTGCCCTTTGTAAATATGTGTGAAGGATTGAAAGGTGATGGATGGGTTACTGTGGTGAATGTGCAAATTGTTAACGAGTGCTAGGGTCGTGAAAGTGTTTAGCTATGTATAGGATAGGTACAGAAGACTACCCAACCCCTTTTTGGCCATGGGACACATATGTATTTTAAAAAATACATTAAATAAAATCAGTTACAAGACTGCTGGCCGTGACGACAGTGACCAACAGACATTATTTATGTTATTAATTATATTATATTCGTTCAACACAACGAAGACATAATATATACATAACTTCATTTTAAACAAGTTGATAAAGTGACTAACATTCAAATGGTTACTAAGAAGGAAAGAAACTGAGAAAGATTATCGAAGGGAAAAGATAATAGTAAAAATAAAGATAATGATTGAAGTTATATTTTAATTTTTGAAGATTCTATTTGACAGGAAAATAAGTTGGAAAAAGTTCCCCAAAGCAAAAAGTGCAAAGGAAATTATCAGAATTTAATTTACAGATAAATTCAGCAATTTCAACAAAAATTATGACTTATCTGCCAATATAGTAATAGCAGTTATGAAGTAGTTGTACAAAGAGAAAATCTCATCAGACCAGTTGCTGTAAAAATGTTTAGGGGAAAAGGCACAGGGAGGCTACTTTACGGCAGTGGGGAAAGTGTCTGAAGCAGAGATGCTGGGCCAGAATCGATAACACTGAAAATTCTTTCGATTTTATCAAGAATATCTAAATACAGAGTAGAAGAACTAAAGCAGATGTGACGGCATTAATGCACAAGCGAATGGGCATCTTATAAAAATGCAGTACAAATTTGAATGAGAAAAATTGTTCAGCACAACAGTGAACATATATATCTAAACTTATTTATAAATGGAACTCTGTGTGTGTGTGTTCGTTACCTATAGACTCCGAAACGGCTGAACCGATTTTCTTGAAAATTTACACAGTTGTACTATAAGCGTCTGCGAGTGTTCTTAGCTAGGTTTTGTGTCAAGGTACCCCCGATAAGTATAGAAAATCGATAATCGAAAAAATCGGGTTATAGATAAAGTGGTCCGATTTTAATCAAATTTAATACACTCATAGACAAAGACATAAGAAACGATATTCAGAAGTTTCAAGGTTACAGTTCTTACAATACTGCAGAAAATTTGATATCGATACCAAGAAATCAAAATTTGACTTACATTCATTCATTTTTCTTTCAGTTTACAGTTTCATTTTAGCTGGAAACAATTATTGCTTTTTAGTCTTTCGTGCCAACGTCCAAAGAGTCTGAGCTCCATGACCATGGATTAGTTTTAAAGCTTTCATTACACCCGAGAAACGCCGGGCTATACTGCTAGTATATATATATATATATAGATAATTTGTGTAGATATGTTTAAAAAATTTTGCTGCCTATCAGATTAAATAAATTGCAAACAATGTGTTTGCTTATTTTTAATAAAATCCGTTCATACTCACGGATAATCTTTCGCGTATTACAATCAAAAGATGTCAGAAATGAGCTGTAACTTTGATAGATGTTATTTTCATTCGTTTCCTAAGGTCCCCAAGTACATTCAATCTCTTTCCAAAGATATATATATATATATATATATACACACACCAAGTATTGTTGGAATAATATTCCTTGTCAAAAGAAACACTATTTTTAAGAAAGTGCTCAATTAGTAGAGCTAATATTATTTATTCATAAATTATAACATGGATATGTTAATATATCACTACAAAAGTTTTGTTTCAACACTTTTGTGTCTTTTCAAGTGATGTGATGGTATTCATTTAAGAACAATCATCACTTGAAAAGACACAAAAGTGTTGAAACAAAATGGCTACTTTTTTAGTGATATTGTAACATATCCATGTTATAATTTATGAATAAATAATATATATATATATATATATATATATATAAAACAGACTTTCAATTCAAATACGAGTATCTATCAAAAATAATATTAAACAAATAAAAATTCAAATATGTCTGCTAATGTCAGTTTCTTAAATTTCCGTTATACACACACACACACACACACTAGTAAAAGAGGTCCTGACGGTAGATCAAAAAGTGCACAATCAAAATAAAAGAACTGAATATGCAGAGCTAATAATATATCAAAACAAATAAACACCACTTACTTGCTACTTAGATTTCGACCACACCTGTTTCCTTTGGCAATAAAGTACTTTATTGCTTGATGAGACGGGTGTAGTCGAAACTTAGGTAGCAAGTAAGTGGTGTTTGTTTCGTTCTATGACACACACTATATATGTGTGTATAGTGGGGCGGATTTATATAATCGATGAGATCAACTTCATTACTTTTGCTATTATCGACCTTAAATTGTAACAATATTAGTTTCCTTTATTTATTAAAATGAAGTATGTATATCGACGAAAGGAAGATAAAAATCCTCAACCCACCATAAAGCATTGAAAATAAATGTTGGATTGTTTGATTAATTGGAGAGAGGATAGAGCTTCTCAACACGTTTGCATATGAATAAATGAAACATAAAAACTGAAAGCAAACGAAACCAGGTATAAGCCACCAAAATGAATGGAAAATAAAGAAACTTCCTTAATATAACGAGATAATAACAAATAATGTAGATCAGACATTTAAAAATTAAATATTAAATAGAAAAGAGCGGAAAGAAAATGCAAGACTGTCAAAGTACCTTAAGTTGCTATCATGTCTCACACATAAACTAAAGAAATTAATGAATTTTATTTTCATGACCGTAATGTTTCTTCCTTAAAAGGGTTATCGAACATTGCTGGCCTGTTAAGCTATTTGATTTAGTAAGCTTAAGCACATTGGATTAGATGGTAGTTCCCTTTTTAAAACCCTGCCAAAGGGCACAGTCTCTTTATTAAGACTCTGGAATGCACGAGCCTATAGAGATAATTTCGCCTATTAAAGAAGGGGCGACAACACAAACATAAGTATCCAATGAAATTTAATGTCTAAAGTAATAAGAAATTATATATATATATATTCCATTTGTAAACGAGTTATTATTGCAAATCGCCTTAAGAAACCACTCATGGTAGAAACCTAGGTCGCGTAATAACTCTTTTACAAATAGAAAATATTTAAATGTTCTACAATATAATTGTATTGAACACTTTTTAATACAAATGTGTACTGGTCTAACCTCATTATGGCCAGAAACTAAGTAATTATATATATATATATATATATACGTTACTTTTAGTAAGTACACGTGTTTGAAAATCATCTTTCCCTCCTTTAATCAAAAATAAAATTTATATCTACTTGCCTAGCGGTTAGAAGTCTTATTAAAGAAAATTTGCTTATAGACGTTCGATCTTCAAAAATATAAGCAATGAAATCAGATTAAAAATAAAAAACATGTATGCCGATAGGCTGCTGAAAAGTCTTCGGCTTGATCCTCTCAGTATTTCAATGACCAACACCAACATCGCGTGTGCGAAGAGGTAAAGAACATTGAGAAAATGATGTACTGAATTTCTTGAACTGCCTGAGCAACTATATGCAATAGCATCAACATTTAAACTTTATGTGCGCGCGCATTTTATGCACATACGTACATACATGTGTATGAGAGGTAAATATTTATAGAAAAACAAACGTATATTAATAAACACGCAAATGCGTTTAAATAACGTGCCTTTAAATATATAGACATTTACGTTTATCAGATATCTTGCTCTGTGCACATTACGTAGATATCTGTCTGTAACTGTGAGTATACAAAGTATGTGTCTGTTGAGGTGTTCTACATCAGTGCGTATAATAAAGAAAGCTGCTTTTCATGCGCAGAGTACAAAACTTTTTTTTCATAACAAACGCCTTCATTAGTTACTTCACAAACAACCTGAGGTGCCCATTACCCCCAAACAGCATCGAAAAGAACAAACAAAACTAGTAAGCGCTCCTAAATCTGATAAAATGATAAGCCAGTAATATCATAATTTACCGATTAATACTTTATTTCTCGAGCTATTCCGATAACCTTTTCCACACCCGCAGCTGTTCCATTGATCGTAGTCACCCGCCGGACAAGTTTTGGTAAGAGCTGCGTTGCCAAAATGAAAACGATTTTGCAGGGCCCGGATTTACAGTGAAATTATGTAGAATGTTACAGATATAAATAAAATTTTAATATGTATTTGTAGGTCCTATATATATATATATATATATATATATAAACCTGACGAGGGTGGACTTTGTATAAGTATTTGTTTGTTTGAAAGATTCAACTTAGCGTTTGCATTTTGCTCTATCTCGACGAGAATTGCGACCAGATGTAGATCAAAATTTTAGAGCGCTAACGACTCACTGAAATTTTTCAGAAAGCCAAAATTAAGGGTAGAAAAATATATATTATCATCCCACAAAGTCAGGGATCGGTTTATGTATTGATTATAATATAGAATCTATCAACCCACTTTATATTATTTATATATGTTGCCCCTCCACATCCAATCTAATAGAGACATTCTACATTGTTATCTATATCTATAAAAGTGACGAGGGTGGACGTTGTGTAAGTATTTGCTATGTAAATTCATATGTTTTTATTCTTATTATTCCCTAAACTACCCGAGTGAAACCGGGCTAAACTGCTAGTATATATATATATAAGTGAAAAATATTTTAAAAAGCCAAACTCTTCTGATATTTTCAGATTGTGCCAATAAGAAAAGTAGGCTATAGTATTATTTCCAGAACGACAAAAGCTCCTAAATGAAAGGTCTAAAATAATGTCCGGTTGTGGACACATGACAAAATCTTTTTACGTTCGTACAAACCCAGGTGAAAAAATTCCCAATAACAAGCCACTATCTTACTTTGAACTTCTGGTTATGAACTTATAAATGTATTAACCGTTAAACCATCAGCAAAAACAAATCGCCTGACAAAGCCTAAAATTTCGAAACAATGGTAGCGTAACCGACTGATCGTTCCTACTTAAATATCTAGACGCTTTACATATTGAATCTTTATCTTCCTTCAAATGTGTACTGAGCACTTTCTAATTGTTTACTTGCCTAATTTAATTTAAATCTGACCTATAATTTTTTAGTATAAACAAAAATAGGAATGGTAGATTTTGAAAAAACTAGCTACTAACGCATCTACATATCATTCATTCAGTAATGAATTTGAACACTCTCAGCTACTGGCATGTGTTTACATTTTATATAACATGCTAAAGTCTGCGCCCATAGCTCAGCGATAGAATCGCCGACTGATGTCAATTCGGTCAGTTTCAATCCTGGCTAGAAGCAATCGGATGTTTAACCGTACTGATGAGCTGTGATACAGCGAAACAGATCTGTCTGCGGGTGCAAATGAAAAAAGTTAGTGAATGAATTATTGTACAAAAAATATTCGGTTGTTAAAGTAAAATATACATTTGTGGAAGTTGAATGAAAGGAAAATGTAATTCTGAGTTTTAAAATGTGGGGGTAGGCGATTATATATAGTAAATCACATAATAAATTTTGGAGATTAATGACAGATATTTCATGAAGATGAAGACTTTTAAAAGAAAAATAAATGCTCATGGACGAACAATCGCCCGAATATATGCTTGATGAAGACAGCAGAAGAAAAGTTAAAAGTAGATAAAGCATTATATTTAGAGAAGCTCCAGGTTGTTAAAAGTTGCTTTAAGCGAAAGGAAATAACTCAGCAGATGCTTAGGGAGCTGGCAAAAAAAGTATGAAAAAGCTGAATAATAATATTCAATAGAAATTTACAAAACACCGAAAATGAAATACATTGGTTGAAATACATGCACTTGTGCTTTGAAAGAATTTTCTCTTATCTGATTGGTTAGAAAATATAAATAACGATTGGAGTATTTTCGGAAGCAGCGAGACATTTTTTGTACAAAATATCTATTCGAAATGAAAATAACGTAGTCCTCCTTCATACACACAGACTAGGTAGACATACACACAATATATGATATACTCTCCCGATGATTTCGACGTATGAGAAACCCGAGTCTATTTAAGACTACCCACAGTTATTAGGTTTCAAATAGTATTTTATTATTAGATTTCGGACATTATTGTGTTAGATTTTAATTTTTTTTTTTAATCGTTTCCCTCCTAGCCAGGCGATACCACCACTGATGCGCAGGGGGTTGGTGGGCAACATCAAAGAGTAAAAGTCTAGACAGGAGGCGAGGGAAGAGAAAGACGAATCAGTTACAGATGGTGTCAGAGAAAGGGCAAGAGAAGGATATGAACACAGGAGTGAAGACAGTTGCGCAGGTAGAGAGAAAGGAAAATAACAAAATATACGAGGTGGTGCAGAAAGAACTGGAGTCAAGTGGATAAGAGATGGGAATTGACATTGCATTTAAATTCCTGGAGGTTGTAGCTGTCAGGAAAGCAAGTATACAGAAGGGAATTCCACAGGCGGGAAGTGCGAGAAAAGAAGCTGATGATGTAGAATTGTCGCCTGCATTTGGTTTACTTAATTGTAAAAGGATGGGACCTTGTTTCCAGTCTAGTTGCTCGAGTAAAGTCTTGTGAAGGGAGTACCAAGGACCTAAGTTCGTCGGAGCAGAAGCCATGAAAGTATTTGCAGAAAAGACAGACGAAAGCCACATCCCGCCGATGAGAAAGTGGCTGGAGTCGAGCTGCCAGGTCGGGACCTATCACATTACAGATTCTTCTTTAGAACCTGTCGAAAACACTGAGATGAACATTAGGGGCGCCTGACCAGATTTTACTATAAGGTTTCAAATTGTAAAGAATGAGGCACACGTTTTTGTAAATACTAAAAATGATAAAAATATCTCAGACTAGGTGTCGCCCAAAACATTTGAGCTCAGGACTTTTTTCTCCCAGTGACCTTGTGCAAATCCCAGGAGCCACTCTAGACAAAAGTAAAAAGCACAGCTTACGCGTAAAGGTGAAGATAACCTATTAGAGTCTTTGGATAGACGTTAAGATTGTAATGATCGGGAAAGCATCCTCATAGGAATCGGTTCCACAAAGCAGTGGTTTAAGGGAACAAGCTGTTGTGGAATACGAAGAGAACAAATGTTGTTCGCTACAATGCGTGTAGCTTATCGGATTCTAGCCGTGAACATTCTAACTTAGGAATATAGTTCGTCTCAGTACTTTTCATAGATACTGATGATATAGGTGAGAGACTCGCAGGATGAAAATAATTTCTCAGCCACAAAGCCATGAGTGTAAAATAAACGAATGAATGGATCGGAAGTTGAACACGATTATTTTATTCCATTCTAGCTCAACAACCGTTATTCTAACACTTAACAACCATTACAGTATAACGCTCTACATTTGTATCGAGCACTCTTTATAAAAATAAATGCATGAACAAAAAGGTAAATAAACCTACGAGTTCAACAACTTAGTTACAATATATATATATATATATATATATATATATATATATGTGTGTGTGTGTGTTATTATATATCAGATAATGAAAAGATTATATTCCCGCAAAACTGCTCGCAATTCAGAATGCTTTTTAAATAAATCAGTTCTTTTCCAAGATTGAAAGTAAATTGTTTTAATTTTGAAAAATCTTTTTTTTTAATTTTTAATGCCGCTTTTTAGTACTGACGTCATCTTATCTGATAATTTGCGTTTATAAACGAATCTATGTAGCTGACTTTATAAATGCTTGAGATTCAAATACTGTGGGTGGTGTGGGTGGAGAAGAAAGAATTTGTTGGCGCATGCGTGTTCAATACTTAAAGGCTTATTCAAGAAAAAAAAAACTTTCTTTATCAATTTCCGTCTCACATGATTTTGTTTTATTCTTTGTAAATAAAACCGATAGTGGCAGTTATTTGTTTTCCTTGTATCGAACGACGACATCATTATTCAATAGTCACGAAGAGAGTAGGCATTTGTACAGAGAGACGCTCATATGAGAAAAATATATTCAACAAGCACATTGCCGCTGCTTTCTCCACTATACAGAAAACCAGTATTAAACGAATTCTCTATCTATATCACGCACATAAACTCATCTGCGAGCAACAAAAATACCTTCACTGATTTTTACGCAGGAACGCAAGACTATTGCTTATTTAATAATCAAGATCCTTATTAAGAATTCTTCTACTGTGGCCTTGTGGCAAACTTAGCTAATCCTATTATGAAATGTTGGTATCTGCTAGCGCAGACTTTCTAGGTCACTTAATAATGTAGGTAGCATACTGGTTAACATTGCAAAAAAAAAAAAAATTAAAAAACTAAAATGGATCGCTGAGCAAAATTAAAATTCAGCCGAGTCTTTATGATCCACATCTGCACTATTACTCTCTAGAAAGTCATGTTTGTTTGTTCCTATTTAACGACCTATCAACATCTAAAGGGTCATTTAAGGCCGGAAACGTATTTTTATTTTAAATCACAGATGTTGGTAACATTTTTCATTCAAACATTTTTTGTTGGTCAATACTTTCATAGCATTTTGACACTGGTTTGGGGGTTAACTATTTACCCATTGCTGAAAACCTAACAGGTGCTATTCCCCTGGGTCAAGGTGGACCTCGGAACAACAGCAATTAAGATGTGGTTCCATGCTCCTCTCAACCTCCCAATCTGAGACCTTGCTGCCAGATGCAGTTTACCGTCATACCCAGGACCTTCGAGAAAGTCATGAATCCATTTATCATATTCACAGGTTAAATAGCAGGATAGCAAGCTCTATCCTTTGTTGTTATCGACTTAAACTCTTGGAGATTGTACTTCTCTTTAAGTGCAACGTCAAATACCATCATTTATATCCTCCAATCTTTCTCTTATCCTTTCTCTGATACTTATCGTTCTTTTTTTCGTTCTCCTCTCATTTAACCCGTTGTGTACCAGTCCCAGTACTGTCTTACTTGGGGGTGAAGCGATTATAAGAAAAAGTGCTACTATGAAATCAAAGCTGAAAGAACCATCAAGCAACTTACAGATAAAAACAGTGGTAACTGTGGAAAATCAGGTTTAACCACTATCTGAAAAAACAAAAACAAAATCGAATTCTATAATTTAAAAAAATGAACACCGTCAGAAAGTTATTCTACGTGCCGTGAGTTCGCGTCTCTGTAACCAAACTTTAAAAATGAAAAAACAAACAGAAAGAGTTCGTGTGTGTGAGCGTCAACTAGATTTGAACCGTTTGCCAAAGACACGGGTTTTATCGCCGTCTGATTTTTTGGATTAGTTCAACATTCCTCACAACAACGTACATCATTTTCAACAACAACAAAAAATGAAAATATTTTTTTAAAGAAACTATTGTTTGCCTTAAAATGAAAAATTAATAATTTCAAATGTTTGATCTGAAAAACTATACCAACATCCTCTGCTGTTCGTTGGTCTCTCTATGATCTTGAATTGAAAGCGGTCATCGTCCTTTAGGACTGACTGCTCTATTGAGGCTAAGGAAACCTGTCTTTTCCAAACTAAATCTCATTGTTTTCGACGGAGCATTGGCCATTGATGAGGGAGGTCGCCAATACTTTGTAACTTGTCTTTTTTTTTTTACAGGCAAGGCTGTTGACCCTACATAATCCCCTTTATTCTCCGGGCGATGTAACAGTTAAATGACTGACGAAGCAGGAGATTTTTCCGCAGTAATTTGCCATTTCTTTATACGGTAGACTAGTTACCAAACAAGGCAATCTGTTCTATTTAACCCATAGCTGAAGGGAGAAGAGATGGCTTGATACCTTTCCCAAAGTTATTTGCGCGTATGTGAATGTAACAACTTCAACAGAAATTCGAACTCAGCTCTCCGAGTTCTCTTTCCGAGCTGAACTCCACTGCACTACAACAGTCATTCAAATCTCTTCTAGTAATTACATATTTAGCAATAGTGAAGGAACAGACGGATTTGTACGTTTCCCGAGAGTATGAGAGCGAAATAAATGCAACAGCCTCAACCAGAAATTTGAATCTGTTTGTCGATTTCATTACGGCATTTTCACTTCACCGTAGTCATGACGACACATCCAGTTCTGCAATTGCAGGGCACCTTAAAAAAACCCGGATTCGACACATTCTTGGTCTAGTTACTCTAAGTCCTGGAAACTATCATTAAATTAAAGTAATCGTCCCTGTGTAAACAGGAGTAGTTGTGAGGCCTTTACGTGATGTGCTTTTGAAAGACACATATTCATTGAAATAGATTAAGATGGGTGTATTTTATAATCGTTGTTTTTTGGGGTTTTTTTATCACTGGTGCCCCCTCGGTGTGAGTTTGCACGAGATACTAGATTGGCAACTAGGCCCCACCCTTTTACAGTGAAACCGATGAAATGTAACCGCAACTTCTACTCAAACAGCTTCTTTTCACGCACTTCCCGCCTGTGGAATTCCCTTCCGCATGCTTGCTTCCCCGACGGCTATAACCCCCAGGAGTTTAAATGTAAGGTCAATAGACACCTCCTAACACACTAACCTTCCCATTCTCTCCAACTCTCCCCCTATGTACATCCTAACTCGTCTATCGCCCTGTGTAACCCCCTGCGCTATAGTGGCAGTGGAATGCCTTGCTTGGGGTGTCATGATTAAAAATAATTTGATGTGCACAGTAATTGTATGTACCTCGATCGAACTTTGATGGGTCAGGCGCAATAACTAGTTGCCCTCTTTCATGTATTTTATTTTACTTTAGTGTTAATTCAGGGGCCAACTGTGGTACTTGTGATTTGACTTATTCTTTTATTATGATGTCCGTTTTATAGTAACTTTGTTAGATGTGCGTTGTGGGGCAATGGATATCGACTCGTAACGATAAATCGGAGAGTCGAGTTCGAATTCCAGTTGAATTCATTGCATTCACTTACTTTTCCCCCCAAGGGTATTTGCGAGTATGAATCCTTCTCTTCTTTCTTTAGCTAGGAGTTGAATGGCAGGACAGATTGAATTCTATAGCCTTGATCGGCAGCCAGTCTAACGTAAAAGGAAATGGCAACCTACTGCGGAAAAAAATCTTTGTTATCATGGATCGAAAAAGACATTATTGCTTAAACGTGTATCACGAATGGCATTTGTCTGACTGAAGAAAGTTGGACTTGCTAACATATGAACAATAAGAATGTTTTATAGAAAACTTTTTTTTTTTTTTTTTAATCATCTCACCCCAAGCAAGGCATTCCACTGCCACTATTGCGCATTGGGCTACATAGGGGAAGGTAAAGAGAAGGAGTGGATAGACATAGGGAATGTCAGGAGAAAGGTGATAGATGAGTAAGGATAGCGAGGATGAGTGTCGGGCAGATGGGAAGAGTGTTTGATAGAATGGGAGCAGGTTAGTGTGTTAGGAGGTGTCTATTGACCTTACATTTAAACTCCTGGAGATTGTAGCCGTCGGGGAAGCAATCGTGGGGAAGAGAATTCCACAGTCGGGAAGTGCGAGGAAAGAAACTGTTGGAGTAGAAGTTACGGCTGCATCTTATCGGTTTCACTGTAAAAGGGTGGGATCTAGTTGCTAATCTAGTATCTCGTGCAAATTCGTATTTAGGGGGCACCAGTGATCTAAGTTCATCGGAGCAGAAGCCGTGAAAGTATTTATAGAAGAGACACAGCGAAGCCACGTCTCGCCGGTGGGAGAGAGACTGCAGGCGGTCTGCCAAGTCGGTATCTATCACATTACAGACCCTCCTCTGAACCTTATCGAGAAGCCCGAGGAGAACAGCAGGGGCACCCGACCAGATATGGCAGCAGTATTCAATGCACGGGCGGATGGTAGATTTGTAAATGTGCAGGATAGATTTAGACGGAAAAAACTTCCGGGCCCTACACAGAGAACCGACTTTCATAGCAGCGGATTTAGCAATGGATTCGATATAGTCATTCCATTTGAGGTCCGCTGAAAGTGTGAGACCAAGGAGGCGTAGTGTTTTACTCTCTGGGAGGCAAGTCTGGTCCATGCTAATGGGAGGTAGGTGAGATTGTCGATGATGGTTAATTGACAGTAGCTTCGTTTTAGAAGCATTAAAATTTACTAGCCATTTCTTACCCCAGTCCAATATGGATTGGAGGTCTTTTTCAATCTCGGCTGCGAGTTTAGCTTTGACGCCTACACCAGATTTTTGTTGGAGGCGAGAGTAAACTGTGGTGTCATCGGCGTACAAACCTATTTGGGTTCTTATGGAATCAGGGAGATCATTAATATATATCAGGAAGAGTGTAGGACCTAAGATGGAGCCTTGGGGGACACCTGCCTTTGTATGGTAGTTCTGAGAGGCATGTCCGTTTAATACCACTTTCATTGTGCGGTTAGAGAGGAATGACTGGATTAGTTCAAACAAATGTCCAGTTATACCATAGCTCCGCAGTTTACATAGAAGGCCAGCATGCCAAACTCTGTCGAACGCCTTAGATATATCCAATGCAACGGTTCGAGCTTCGCCATTCCTGTCGAGTGCCTGGTATATGTACTCGGTGATGGTCGTTAGCATATCAGCAGTAGACCTGGTGAAGCGCAAACCATATTGCTTGTCCGAGAGGAGCCTGTGTGCTGTGAGATGCTGAACCATCTCGGCGTTGATAATGGCTTCGAACACTTTGCCAAAGATCGGAAGAAGGCTGATAGGGCGGTAATTTGCAGGGTCAGAGGGTTCTCCAGTGTTTTTAAATATAGGAACTATAGAGGAAGATTTCCAACAGGCAGGAAAGCAGGAAGCAGATAGGCAGAGGTTGTAGAGCTTAGAAAGGATAGAGGAGAGTTCAGGGGCACATTTCTTTAAGACTATGGTTGGGATTCCGTCACCACCGCTCGCTTTGTGAGGGTCAAGTTTTAAGATTATCTTAGAGACAAGCGAAGGTGTAATGTGGGCATCATTCAGTTGTGCCTCGGTTCTAGGTGAGAAGTCGGGTGTAAAAACTCCAGACGAGTCCAGACTCGAATTGTTCGAGAATCTGCGGGCAAAACATTCAGCCTTATCTGCTGGGGAGGTGAGGACCTCAAATTTGTTGATTAGCGGGGGTATTGTGGACTTGCTCTTGTTAAGTACTCTTTTACAGAGTCGCCAGTAGTCTTTAGAGCCGAATTTAGAGCATGCTATGCGTTGCTTCATTCTGGCAGCAAACAACATCTTAGCTTCGTTAAGTATCCTTTTACACTTATTACGAGCTGAAGTGAAAAGGCGCCTGTTTTGTTCCGACGCATAGTTACGATAAATTCGGAAGAAATGATTCTGGTGGGCAATGGCAGCCGAACAAGCGGGTGAGAACCATGGAGACGAATGAGATTTAAGCTGGAATTTCCTAGCAGGGATGAAGGCATCGATGCCAGCCTTAACCCAGGAGGAGACCTCGGATGCACATTCTTCGATGGGAAGACTAAAGACGTTGTTCCAAGGGATGTCACAGAGGAAGTCTCGGAACGAATCCCAGTCTGCTCTTTGATAGCAGTATGATATTCTACTTGTCTGTGTTTCATGGGTTGGGCGGGAGTGGAGTGAAATATTGACGGACACTACAGTGTGGTCAGAGTTTCCAAGAGGGCAGAGTTGTCTGGTAGTGCAAGAGTCTGGGATGGAAGTGAAGCAGAGGTCTAGAAGTGAGTTCCTTCCGTTAGGGTTGTCGGAGAAACGCGTGGGGAAGTCCACTACTTGCGTAAGGGATTGGGTGATTGAAAAGTTCATGGTGTGGACACCAGCAGGGTCAGTGACAGCGTTCTTCAGCCACTTGGTGTGGTGGGCGTTAAAGTCACCAAACACGAATACATGGGCAGAGGGATGGGTAGAAATGGCTTTGTCAATATTGTCAGAAATGATGTCAAGTAACGAACAGTCAGGGGAGGAAGGAGAGCGGTACAGAAAGAAGAGATAGCTAATCGAGCTGAGAAGTGAGAGGCGGAAGCACATGAAAGAATGATCTGGGGATTCAAAAGATGACACCCTAGCTAAGGGAAGGTGTTCGCTGACATAGACACCAAGCCCATGCATATGAACATTGGAGTCCTTCCTGAAGAGGGGAAGGTAGCCAGGAACGCAGAACTCAGATGAGGGGATAAAAGGGTTAAGATTAGTTTCACATAGGGCTAATATATCAGGTGAGTTATTATGGAGGAAAGAATCTACGCTGGGGAAGTTGGTGCGGATGCCGCGTATGTTAGTGAAAGAGATGCAGACAGGTTTGGGCGTTTTCAAATGAGCTGGTTTAGTTTTGTTATTATGTTTGCTTTTTTCCATAGTAATTCAGTTAAGGAGTGGTCTTAGAATAGAATCAGTCGGTCAATCATTTGCAACTTGTGAAGGATGGAGACTGGCGCGGCCTACAACATAATGTGGCCTCGGGGTTGCCCACCGAACGTTCATGCAGGGACGCCCGTCCATGCGCGATATGGCACTACAAGAACCCCGGTATTATTCAACTGTTGATCAGAGCAGCCTCTCAAGACGCTACGCAAGAGTTCGGGCTCTTAACTACCAGTCGGAAGCAGCAACCAGGAAACTGCCAACCCGGTACCCTCAGAATGTAAAGACCTTGCCACCATACTCCGTAACTGCAAAGAGCTTCCAGCTGAACTAACACCAAGACCAGAGAAAGGGGATGAACCGGGAACCCCTTCCTAAACAAGAAACAAGGTGATCACCTCTAAACTCATTCAAAAGAAGGGGGTGGAGTGTGAGACCGGGCGATAGTAGAAACTATCTACTCCAATAGCAGTATAGCGCGGCGTTGCTCGGGTGTAATGAAGACTTTAAAACTAATCCGTGGTCCTGCAGCTCAGACTCTTTGGACGTTGGCACGAAAGACTAAAAAGCAATAGTTGTTTCCAGTTAAAGCGAAACCATAGACTGAAAGAAAAATGAATGGATGTAAGTCAAATTTTGATTTCCTGGTATCGATATCAAATAAGTCTTTTTCGTCGTAAACTGAATTTTGAAGGCTAAATAAGTCCTCTGAGTAAATGGTATCATGGCTGAGACTAAGAACTACAATTATACCTACTTAGAGCCAAACCCGAAGCAAAAAGTAAAATAAAAGGGCTGAAAAAAAATAGACATACAGGCAGATAAACAGACACACACACAAACATCTTGGCTTATATATATATATATATATATTATCGATTTTCTGCGCTATTGTAAGAACTGCTACCTTGAAACTTCTGAATATCGTTTCTTATGTCTTTGTCTATGAGTGTATCAAATTTGATTAAAATCGGACCACTCCTTCTATAACCCGATTTTTTCGATTTTCAATTTTCGATATTGATCGGGATGGGGTACCTCGACACAAAACCTAGCTAAGAATATTATAGTTCAACTGTGTAAATTTTCAAGAAAATCGGTTCAGCCGTTTTGGAGTCTATGGGTAACGGATACACACACACACACACATATAGACAAAGTTCCATTTATAAATAAGTTTAGATTTAGATTAAAGGTCTTATGCATCGTATTTTTTCAAAAGTAGGCAATCACAGCTGCCCGTAAGTTTTTGCCCCATGTTACTTTTATTAATGTTTAGTTCTTTCATAACCCGTCTTTGTGTCCATACTGCCAATCATTCACTTAAAACTATCTGCCCTTCCATCAATATATACTATAAAGGCTATTTTTCCACACCACCTTTCCTCATGTGTCTCGGAGTTTGCAGCTTAAAGGATTAAAAATCAGAAAAATAAAGTTTAAGTTTCGGGACACATTCCGAAGAAAGAAGGCTAGGAAAATGTAACATAAGCAGGGTTTCATTCACTTACATCCTTGTGAAAGGTAGGAATCTATCTCTTCTTCCTCCAGCTAGGGATTGAATATTGGATTCTGTAGACTAGGTTGACAACCAGTCTACCACAGGAATAAATGGCAACCTACTACGGGAAAATCTTCTGCCTAGTTAGTCATATCTCTTTCGAGACATGATAGCCCAAACGTATATCAAGTATGGCAATTAACTGATTGAACTTTAAGAAAAAATAATCTTAAAAAATCTAGTTATAAACATTAGGGCTAATTATAAATAATTTCTGTTTATCAATTCTATTAAAAATTAAAAAAAAGTGGTTATGTTTTTTTATCCCCAATGACACATGCCTAAAAGTGGAAAGGTTGGTTGTGTAATCCAAAAAAGGATTTTACCCAAAGAGTTGTGATTTCGTATACCTACCCACAGCAGACGAAGGAAAAAAAAAACAAACTTAGAAAGTTAAGTTTATGAAGGGAATAAATTGAAACTGTAGTACTCAAATAAGACATTGTACGTTGATTTAGAACAATCTACCCCGTTGATTAAAAGGGTTCGTTTCCAAATTCTAACGTATATCACTTAAAGAAAGTCGGGGTGTATAACCGCTGAAACGTCGTGAATAAGGCAGTAAATATGAAGACAATAGCCCGAACGACATAAATAGTGTAAACAGTTACACTGCCTCATTTCAGAAATATAGACAGTTCTGTTTTCTTCAATTATATGAATTACTATTAAGTCATTATTATTATTTGCAATGACTTGTCGCTGCTTATCAGAGTGCTCCTCGATCCATTTTAGCACAATTCTGCAGATTTTGATATGAAGTTTTCAACGAATTCTTTAGTCTAAAGAAAGTGTTCCCCATCAAAGCGTCTTTCATCGATGGGAAAATAAAATAAAAACGGTAATAATTGGTTGGTCTAATGTAATGTGAATATGGTGGGTAAATAAGTATCAGAACATTAGAGTTAAAAAAAAAAATCCCGGTGTTATTCTTGCTGGATGCGGCCTTGTGTTGTCAGGTAGAACATTTTGCCTATTAATGAACGCAGTGAGGCTTTTCAACCACACTTATTAACACGTTGCATGTGCTTGACGAATAAATGTGCATTTATTGTTTCATCACTGTTTAAGATATGCGTTGTGGTGCAGTGGATATCGACTCGGAATGACAAATCTGGGAACCGAGTTCGAATTCCAGTTGAATTCCTTGCATTCACCTACGCGTAAATACCCTTGGGAAAGGTATTAATCCGTCACTTTCTTCCACTTATGAGTTAAATAACAGGACAAATTGGTTTCTGTAGACTTGGCTGGCAACCAGTCTACCGCAGAAAGCAATGGCAACCTAGTGCAGGATAATCTTCTGCCCATTCAGTCATGTCTCTTTCGAGACATGATCGCACAAGCGTGTATCACGTATGGCACTTAACTGACTTCCAAATAAATAATATCCCGACGATCCCACCACGCGTAGAGCATTAGCTTTCTTCGATGGATTTCAGCTTTAAGGATCAATTGTGAAGATTTATTCTTGTCAGTCCACTACATTTTACAAAGAACATTGTTTTATACTACTCATTTTTCATCACCTCTTATGAGACAATAAGCAACGTTTATTTAAGACGATATACTCGTCCTACATTTGATTCTGCAAAACGGAAATTATATACGATTAAACAAGTTATTTTCTTTCGGTGAAATTTTTAAAATTCTTACTGCATATTCAAACCAAAAGTCCATATCTTTGTTTCTCAGACACGTCATTCCAGTTCCACGGAGTCAAATCAATCTTAATTCCTTCCTATATTGAAGGTAAGGAAAAAGTTCTATTCATCTTTTCCTAAACAACATTGTGGAACGGACTCCCGCGTTGATACTTCCCTGAATACTTTAATCTTGACATCTTCAAGTCACAGACCAATCGTTATCCTCATAATTTCCCCTTCCTATCACTCTTCCATTCTTATCACCCACCTTATTCAGAATTACGGTTTTGGTAGTAACCCTCTACAGCATGAGTGACCCGATTTTTGGATTGAGTAAAATCATGTTCAGAATTAATTTCAATGAAAGACCTTCGTTTTCATTTGATCTATAACTGTGATTAAATATATATATATGTGTGTGCGTGACATTTACGGATTCCTTCTGGAAAATGATTTTGTATTTTCCCAGTTTAACATCGTCTCAAACAAGGTTAAATGCGTGTGAAGATCGAACTCACTGCAGTATTTAGGGTCCTAGAGACTTCGCCATTATCCGACGGCGCGGCATGCACAACGTTAAGACACACATCTTTGTTTTCAAGGTCATTTAAATCATATAGGAACGAAAAACATCATATAAATTGTGATGATTTTGTGTTTCTTTTTTTGACAGATTTTGTGTCCGCATATATTAAAACTTAATGCCATCTCCTTTAAAAACAAGTAACCAATTACACAGAATCAAAACCTATTAATGGTCCTGGGTATGACGGTAAACTGCATCCAGCAGCAAAGCCTCTGATTGGGAGGTTGTGAGGAGCATGGAACCAGCTCTTAATGGCTGTTGTTCCCAAGTCCAACCAGACCCAGAGTGGTAGCACCTGTTATGGTCCCAGCTATGGGCAAATAGTAAACGGCAAAACTGGAGTCAAAATACTATGAAAGTATAAAAATAGACTTTTATAGAAAGATATACATTTTTGAAAGAAAAAAATTACCAGCAATACATTTTTGAATACAAAACTAGAAGAGAACTTCAGTTTTCTAAAATAAAAAAAGAATTTAAAAAGTTCATCAAAATCTGACTAAATCAACCTTCTCACTATAACCGAACATTAAAAAATACCTTAAAACCCCACCTTTTTGGCATTAAATAACCCACAGGTTGATATGCCGTTAAACAGAACTCGAAACCTTTTAAACCAAGAATGCATCTACACATACACGTGTCTTGAAGACCAGCTACTGTGACGAGGCCATCGTCACAATTAGTGACCCGAGAGCGTCGTCATAATTGGTGCCGTTTCGATAGCATCAACCCAACAGATTTCGGTTATCAACATCACAACACATTCCGGACCATGAACAGAGAGCCAGCCGTGGGGCAGGTGTCACACTATAACCGAACATTAAAAAATATTCCTTAAAATCCCACCTTTTTGGCATTATATACCCCACAGAGTTTGATATGCTGTTAAACAAAACTCAAAACCTTTTAAACCAATAATGCATATACACATACACGTATGTGTATGTGTGTGTGTGTGTGTGTGTGTGTGTGTGTGTGTGTGTGTGTGTATTGTATATATTAATGATAATGTCGTTAGGACGCAGGAAGTTACAAGGTATGCAAGAGAATTAGAAAACTTTAGTGAGGAGAATTGAGGAAAAGCAAATAAAAGAACTGGTTTCAGGAAGAAACAAGATGGCGATTGACGTTGAATTTAAATTTTTGAAAAAAAAAAAAAAAAAAAGGACAAGAGTTCCATTGTTGAAAAGTCTGGGAAAAAACTGTTAGAATAGAAGTGACGATTACATGTCGTTAGTTCAATAGTAAAACGATGAGACCTAGTTGCCAATCAAGACGCACGCTTAAATTCATGGAGTCGAAGCAGTAAAGAAAAAAGCCCATCGTAATAATTACCATGAAAATATTTGTAAAAAAGAAGAGAGAAGCCGTGTTTCGTGAGTGATAAATTGACTAGAGACGCGGTTTCAGATCAGGGGCGATTACATAAAAAAAATATTACTTCCTGCGACAGCCATTTCACAAATACATTGTGTACAATGATGATCACTTTGTACAAGGTCCGAAAACCACGTGAAGTAGAGGGGTAAAGAGTAAGAGGTGCTTTTCATGCATATATGTGATAAAGATGTGTGTTGTGGTACATTGGATATCGGCTCGGAACGAGAAATCAGGGAGCCGAGTTCGAATTCCAGCCAAATTCATTGCATTCACTTACGCGCAAATACCCTTGGGAAAGGTATTAATCCGTCTATTCCTTCCAGTTATGGGTTAAATAACAGGACAGAATGGGTTCTATAATCTTGGTCAGCAACCAGTCTACCTCAGAAAGCAATGGCAACCTACTGCGGGATAATCTTCTGACCTGTCAGTCATGTCTCTTTCGAGACATGATCGCCAAAGCGTGTATCATGTATGGCACTTAACTGACTGATGTGATAAAGATAACGGTTAACACTAGAATTGAACAAGTTAAGATTGTAGTGATCGGGGAAGCATTATCTTGGGAGTCGGTTTCACAAAGAAGCGGTTCATGAGAAAAAGCTAATGTAATACGAAAGGAATAGCGGGCGGCTCGCTAAAATATGCGTAGCATGGCGAGTCTTAGCCGTTAAGGTTAGAACTGCTGTGACTTTGGAATTATTTCGTATAAACAATTTCCATGGAATTAGCGAAAAGCTTGCGACTCGCAGGTCAATTTCACAAAAATAAAAGTTTACCTGATAAATCTGTTCAAATTAACCGTATCTTGTAGTAAGTCTGCAGAAATGCACGCTTTCAAAAATAGCTATATACAAATATAAACACGTATGAAATGGAAAAATCGCAGGTGTATAAAGACCTGCAGGCATTTCACACGAACTTAGTGCTTTTATTTTTTTTGTCTTTCCCAAGTGACGATACCCGAAGTAAATCTGATTTTATTGTTTTCAAGTTAATGAAATGTATTTTTATTTGAAAATTGTTCGTGACTTTTTCCTTAAATAAATGGTTGTTTATTTTTAACTATTTCCTTACAGCGACAAGAAAATGCTCAACGAACATTTTTATCTACAAATAATAGATTTGGTATTATTTACATTATTCGGACTGTTGTCCTGATCGTTATTGCCATGTTTACGACGTTATGGCCGTTGTACGCTGGGCCTTCTTCAGGTGTTACAAATTTCGAACCGAAACCTTTATTTTAATCACTGGGGTATATCATTTTCATTCCATTATGCAAAACCACTTCCGGATGTAAGTTATTTGTTCACCACTGCAGTGGTCTAGTGGATATAAGCAGTTCTTGGTTCAAGTGACTTGACCCAAAAAGTTGTGAGTTCAATACCTAGCTACAGCAGGCGTGAACAAATAACTTAGAGAGTTAAAAGGAGATAACTACATGGAAATGGTTTGGCGCATAGAATGAGAGTGATCGAAATAAAGGGTTCGGTTCGAAATTCCTGAAAAAGGCCAGAGTGTGCAACAGTCGAAACGTCGTGAACATGGCAATAAAGATCAGGACAACAGCCCGAACAATGCAAATAATCATTTAAATTGAAAAGTTCCCCGCTCGTGGAACACTGTTGGATGCATAATGAGGTTGCGAAATGAAAACTAAACATCACTAGAGAATTGCTTTTTATTAGTTACTATGTTTTTTTTACAAGTTAATGGGCATTACCTAAAATCATGAACAGTAGAGAGAAAGGAAGAAAAAAATAGATGCCACACTGGAAACAGATACTTCATTCCTTTAAAGAATGTGTTTAAAAAACAGCTACATTAAACTACTCAAACGTAACAGAATGGAAATCAATAATTAACTATTCCCACTTAGATAAAAATTTATGAAACAATATCTGATTTGGATCAGATTTTTGCATAAATGCTGATGACGGCTGGGCAGCGGAGAAAAGGGGAATAAGTGTAATGACATCATTGTTTTTATCATGAAAATTGTGATGAAAATGGAGAAAAAATAATAGCGCTTACAAGAGAGTACGATTATTGTTTACAATTTGTATCGAAAAACATGACTTACCTCGGAATTCAAAACGAGCGCAAACGTGTCTTGTCTGTAAAATAATAACAAAAAAGAAAGATGGCCGCTATTGAAGACAAAATTTATGCGTGCCTATCTCATCCAAAACGATATTTGCACACATGCAAATTTTGGCCGTCTTGGAATGGCATAAAAAGCGAGTACCAGCGCTGCTAGGAGAACGGGATTTTCTCGGTGGATTGCGTGTGTCGAAGTCGCGCATTGACAGTCAAACTGACAAAGAGTAAGTAACAGTGGCTAAGTTAGTGTCTGTTTCACAGTTGCCCTGTGTAACGGGCCGAGAAAGGGAAACCTGAAATCCATTTCCTCGAGGCGACCAAAGAAAGAAAGAACAGCTGTCCTGCCGGCGAGCGAGTGTCGCACTGTACTTTTTAGTAAACTCATCATCATTCATCGTTTTTTGTTTTTTTTACTACACGATTATTTCGTAATAACGAAAGCCGGACAAGGCGAGCACAAGTGACAAAACGGAGTGCACCCGCAAACACTAACACACCAACGGGCCACAACGGAGCCCAATTCTAACTCTCAAATCGAACGGCACTACAGAAACATTCACGCCATCTTCATGGAGATAATTGCTGCTTGTGCGAAAAAAAGGCTCACTTAGTCGACAACGCATTGGCAATGACCATGCTTTATTTTTTGTTTCTTATTTTGTTTTCTCTTAACATTAGAAGACGCAGTTGTCTCAGCCCCTTCTTCTCTACAGGGGAGGCATACTTTCTTTCTTACTACTCCTAGGTTTTAAAAAAATCAAAGCAAAGTTAAAACCACATTTGTTTTTTTTGTTTTGTTTTACGGCGTATCAACCCATCTTGGGTTATTTAACGCCGAATCGAATTATTAAAAATCGAACAAAATGTTAAGAACAATTTCAAGAAGTCTGTATATTTAACAAATTAATATACATAACAGACTTATATATTTAGACAAATTCATACATTGAACAGATTTATATATTTAACACATTTTAAATTAATAAAATATTTCATAAAAATGTATATATTTAATTCAGCTGTTTAGATTTTATGGCATACCAACCACCACAGGTTATCTGAAGCCAAATCCAGCCTACATATAATGTATGTATATGCATTACATATACAAGATTTGTAAATGCACATTCGGTAAAACCAAGTTTTGGAATATATAGCAATTTGGTAGAAATACATATATCTAAAACCATGTGGATGAAAATAAATAAAACATGATGCTGCTGATGGCGATCCCGAAAGAGGATTTTCAAGTGGAAAAGTGACGCTCAAATAATGCATGCGATCCCAAGGAGATTAGGTTGCAAGATTAGACAATGCCACAACCGGTTTTAGATTTGTGTATCGAATGCCACAATTTAAACAACTTAAAGTACGCAACTGATACATTGCTGATAGCAGACTCGGAAAGGAAACTACAAGACCTTCTACAGACGGTCGCTGAAGAGAGTGATAAGAAAGGATTATAAATAAACTGCAAGAAAACTGAATGCATGGTCATCAGCAAAAAGAGCAGCCCAAAGTGCAAAATACGGATGGAGGATATTAAAATCAAGCAGCTACAAAAATTTAAATACTTAGAAAGTGTTCTACAGAAAACGGAAAGTGCGACACAGTGATCCGAAGGCGAATTGGCATGGCAAAAGACGCGTTCTAAAAGTTGAGTAGAGTATTAAGAGACAGGAAAACTTCGCTAGGAACAAAGAAGAGAGTACTGGATTGCTATGTGATGTCAGTTCTTCAATATGGTAATGAATGCTGGACAATATCATCAAAGATGAACGAAAAACTTGAAGTAACTGAAATGTGGTTCTACAGAAGGATACTGCGGATATCATGGATTTATCATGTGAGCAATGATGAGGTTTTGGAAAGGATGGAAACGAAAAGGAAATTAATACTGAGCATTGGGAAGAGACAACTAAAGTTCCTGTGACATGCAATGAGGAAGGAGGGCTTGGAGAACCTGATACTAACAGGTCAGATAGAGGGAAAAAAGAGACAGAGGAAAGCAGCGGATAACATATATGAAGGGCCTGAGATGGTGAATGACAGAACAGAGATTTCGAGGTGTAACAGGAGAAAGCGTGCTAAGAGCCACCAAAGATAGGGAGACGTAGAAAGCCAAAATCGCCTACGTCCTTAAAGGACAGGGCACATAGAAAAAAATAAGGAATATTAAATACATGGAATGTTCACGTAGAAAAATTAGAATTGGCTGGGTGATTTCAAATTCCGTTCGCGTTCATTGTATTTATTTTTGCACAAATAACCGTGAAAACCTCGCTACCATCGGTTATGGATTTTTATTTTATTTTATAATCATTTCACCCCAAACAAAGCAGTACTGCCACTGGTGTGCTGGGGGTTGCATTAGAAGAGAGTGAAAAGAAAGAGAAACAGGTCACAGGGGGTGTCGGAGAATGGTTAAGGTAAGGATAGGAACTCTGGTGTGAAGAGAGCTGCGTGAGCGTAGAGCGAAAAGGGAAAAGAACAAGATACAAGGGGTGTCGAGGAAAGGATGCGAGTCAAGGAGATAAGAGATGGCAATTGACATTGCATTTAAATTCTTGGAGGTTGTAGCTATCAGGAAATCAAGTGTACGGAATGGAGTTCCACAGCTGAAGGTGACTGAACTATCTACTCTTGGTTGGCCACTACTCAGAATGACAACAGAATTTAAAACTGACTGTGCATAAGACTGACAGCTCCACTCCGTAAAAAACTTACTAAAGAAACCCCAGACGCAATACCTAATGTAGGAAAGATGCTAACAAGGAGGATAAAATACTTTCAGGATTGATTGACCTTATGTGCTAAAAGGAATAAATAGTTATTTCTTATCGCTAAACGAGATATTTTCATAAAGATTTACATGAACACACAGACAGATAATATATATATAAAAGCTTTCAATACACCCGAGCAACACCGGGCTACACTGCTAGTAACGAATAAAGTGAAAAATCCACATAAGCATCTTTCAAAAGTCCTCAACGCATAATTAAGACGAATATCTGAGACGTGATATTTTCGGATGAAGAGTAGACTTTACTCTGTGAGATTTGCAGTGATATAACGTTACGGCGCGTGCGTGGTCGCCTTACGAGGTCACGCGCCCAATTGTTTTACTATGCTGGTTCAGAGAGTTTGGCATGCCTCTTTCCGGCAAGCGTATTGTCACTAGAATAGGCTGCTGGAAATAAGATATTTTACTGTTTTCGTTAAGAACACGTCAACTTTGTTTCATAATTAGTCCAATGAATTACTATGTAGTTAAGCGGGAATTTTTCAAATGGAGAATGTTTATATAAGTAACCAAGCAAAGCAGCATGGTTATTTTGGTTGTTATATTAACAACGTGAGTTAAAAAACTTCTATATGATGTATCCTATCAAGATCTGAGAGATCATGGCACTCTACAATTTCCTGTCTTTTGTCACCTTTGACTTTTTTCTATATCTCCTAAACCCTGTTGTGCCAACCATTTACACGATCTCATTAGGTACGTTATGCGTTATTTTCTATCAGTTTTACCTTTAATATTCCTTGTCAGTTTCAAATTTTCTAAGCCTTCTTTCCTCATGTATCAAACTATTCCGAATGTCTTTCTGATTTGAAGTACAAGTGTTATTTTTTATTCCATTTTCTCTAAAAATTCGTTTCTCACATGTTTACAGTTCATGGTATTCTCAGTATCCTTCTGTAGATCAATATTTCTGTTGCCTCAAATGTTCGTCTGTGAAAAGATTGCTCCCTACTCTCATTTACTCTCAAATAAAAGGACCGATATTACATAACAGTTCAGTACGGATTTCTTTGCTCTTGGAAAGTATCATTCGCTATTGCAACGGATATAGGTGTCACGCTTGAAAGATTTCCTAGATATGTAAATGTTGCCTATAATTCTGAGATCAGCTAGCATTTACATTATTTGGACTATTGTCCTCATCTTCATTTCCACGTTTACGACGTTTTAGCCGTTTTACGCCCCGGCAATTATCAGGTGACAGAAATTTCAGACCAAAACCCTTTATTCGTTGTCTACATTTGTTGCCATTTGTACAACGTTTCAGCTGCTGTACGCTCCGGCCTTCTTCAGATGCTAGCAAGTTCGAACCGAGCCCTTTATTACAAGCACTATCATTCTTATTCCTTACTTGTTCACCTCTGTTGTAGACTAGTATTGAACTCACAACTCTTTGGGTCAAGTTACAGGAACTAACCAACGTCTATACATCTTTAAGGACACATGGCCCAGTGAACAACCTACTTGTAGAGAGAGATAACTCATGACTACCATAAGAGGCGCTACGCAATGAATGAGAATTATATACCCCAGTGATTGTAATAAAGGGTTCGGTTCGAAAGACAAAAATTCTCCAACATATGGATAATTTTTTATTATGTTGGTTCTAAGCTTTCGGCTCACATGTGCCATCTTCAGAGAGGTTACAAGGACCTTAACATAAAAAACATCCACCATCAAAAACGATTTTATCTTGTGTTGACAACACTTTGCTAAGCAACGATAACAGTTACCAAATAGCAGACGCAGTTCGTAAATTTGTAATGTGGTTCCATGACGTCACACAGCGTGAGTGCTCGAAATTTGAACAGAACCATATATTTAAATGCAATGTAATGTGTTATGACCAGATTTAAACGTGATTTTATTAAAATGTGGGTTGTTTGGATTTAATGTAGATGGCCTCCAATATCTGAAGGTTCTTTTTACTGTGTGTATGAGTGAGGATTGTTGTATTGTTGACTAAAATCTGTCTGATATTACCTACATGGCTATGTTTTTCTAAGAAATATTGTTTAATTGTACTCCAGTCAGAAAGGTAACAGGTACTCCAGTCAGAAAGGTAACAGGTACTCCAGTCAGAAAGGTAACAGGTACCTACGGGAGAGTGTGGTTGTAGTAAAACCAATATGTAGTGGGTTTATTAGTAGTACCAGAGATATAATATCTGAACGGGCATGTAAATTGACACTATATTGGTTTTCTGTAGAGGATTTACTTATGTGTTTGTATGTGAAATGTGTATATGATGAGCGGAATTTACAACATCGAAATAAGTGAACTACTTATCTTCTGTTGAGTATTTATTTATATACAAGTGAGCCCGTGCCGTCAAAATGTTTATATCGATATGCCGTCTAAAATGGCCGCAGCATATATATTTTGATTTACCTATTATTAAATATCTTACATTAAGACATAAGAAACAGAAAATAACAACAAAGATGAGGACAACAGTAGGCACGCAAAAAGTTTCAGTCCTCATTCAAGAAATTTAGAGAGATTCGACAATGTAAATTAAACCTAACACGAAAGGCAACATGGACAGTTTTGAAAATTAATAAGATACGCTAAGAATATTCAGGGGACATTTTAAAGGAGACTACGACGACATTACTTTCAAAAGAAATTGTATTTCGCTAATATTAAACGACTGGGTAGTTTCCGGACAGTCAGTCAGTTAAGTGCCATACGTGATACCACGCTTGGGCGATCATGTCTCGAAAGAGACATGACTGACTGGGCAGAAGATTATCCCGCAGTAGGTTGCCATTGCTTTCTGCGGTAGACTGGTTACCGACCAAGGCTATAGAACCCAATCTGTCCTGCTATTTAACCTATAACTGGAAGGAAGAGACGGATTAATACCTTTCCCAAGGGTATTTGCGCGTAAGTGAATACAATGGATTCAACTGGAATTCGAAATCGGCACCCCGGTTTCTTGTTCCGAGCCGATATCCACTGTACCACAACGCACATCCCGGACAGTAGAATAACTAAAAGGTTTGTCTGAGCCTTACAAGTAATTTCACGAATTATAAAAACAACGATTTCTTTTTTTTTTTTAATCATCTCACCCCAAGCAAGGCATTCCACTGCCACTATTGCGCATGGGGCTACATAGGGGAAGGTAAAGAGAAGGAGTGGTTAGACATAGGGAATGTCAGGAGGAAGGTGACAGATGAGTAAGGATGCCAAGGATGAGGGTTGGGCAGATGGGAAGAGTGTTTGATAGAATGGGAGCAGGTTAGTGTGTTAGGAGGTGTCTATTGACCTTACATTTAAACTCCTGGAGATTGTAGCCGTCGGGGAAGCAATCGTGTGGAAGAGAATTCCACAGTCGGGAAGTGCGAGGAAAGAAACTGTTGGAATAGAAGTTACCGCTGCATTTTATCGGTTTCACTATAAAAGGGTGGGATCTAGTTGCTAATCTAGTATCTCGTTCAAATATGCATTTAGGGGGCACTAGTGATCTAAGTTCATTGGAGCAGAAGCCGTGAAAGTATTTATAGAAGAGACACAGGGAAGCCACGTCGCGCCGGTGGGAGAGAGACTGCAGGCGGTCTGCCAATTCGGTATCTATCACATTACAGACCCTCCTCTGAACCTTATCGAGAAGCCCGAGAAGAATAGCAGGGGAACCCGACCAGATATGGCAGCAGTATTCAATGCACGGGCGGATGGTAGATTTATAAATGTGCAGGATAGATTCAGACGGAAAAAACTTCCGGGCCCTACACAGAGAACCGACTTTCATAGCAGCGGATTTAGCAATGGATTCGATATAGTCATTCCATTTGAGGTCCGCTGAAAGTGTGAGACCAAGGAGGCGCAGTGTTTTACTCTCTGGGAGGCAAGCCTGGTCCATGCTAATGGGAGGTAGGTGAGATTGTCGATGATGGTTAATTGAGAGTAGCTTCGTTTTAGAAGCATTAAAATTTACTAACCATTTCTTACCCCAGTCCAATATGGATTGGAGGTCTTTTTCAATCTCGGCTGCGAGGTTAGCTTTGATTTGTTGAAATAAAATAAAAACTAAGCTTTTATAAAAGTTTCTAGAATTTTATCATGTTTGTGTCACCCGAATTGGGCAGACTGAAACACATTTTCAGTATTCAACGCTAAGTTACATTTCCCCCTTTTTCCCCACCAGAGTCTTTTACGGATTACTTTTAAATCTTGTTGAAATCAACGCGATGCTGCAATCGGAACAATCAATTTGTAAGCAGTTTATATATCTCTTAATACAGTCTAGACTTTAATTCTTTCATTTGTAACTTAAGATCGTCTCAAATTGATGTAATACAGTCTGGCTACATTTGCCATTTTCTTTTTTTTTTTGCTTTTTTTATTAAACTAAACTAAGCTCAGTATTTAAGCGAATTTATTTTTTCAATAATCCGATGTCACATAGAAAATTAAAACTAAACAACATACCCAATCATACAGATTTTCTTTCACTGGCTGCTCCATACTTCCGGCCTTGTGCCGCATCTAAGCCGCGCTTATAAAATCACCATACAGATCTTGCTAGAAATAGCGTCTTCTGTTGAACAAAAAAAAATAAATAAATAAATAAAATCTCACTAAGTCACTTTTGTATTAGATAAAAACACCGGCTTGATTAATGGTTTAGTAATTTTTTTTTTTTTACGGTATATTAACCGCAATGGATTATTTAATGTCGACAAGATTTTTGCAATAGATTCGTAGCAACAGAATATGTATTTTTTATAAGAAATTAGTTCGCAGATCATTGGCGTATTTTTGTAAAGAGCTTGGTTTCATTGATATCTAAACTTATTTATAAATTGAACTTTGTGTGTGTGTGTGTGTTACCTATAGACTCCGAAACTGCTGAACCGATTTTCTTGAAAATCTACAGAGTTGCATTATAAGCGTCTGCGAGTGTTCTTAGCTGGGATTTGTATCGAGGTACCCCCAATAAATATCGAAAATCGATAATCGAAAAAATCGGGTTATAGGAGTGGTCCGATTTTAATCAAATTTGACACACTCATAGACAAAGACATAAGAAACGATATTCAGAAGTTTCAAGGTTGCAGTTCTTATAATAGTGCAGAAAATTTGATATCGATACCAGGAAATCAAAATTTGACTGACATCCATTCATTTTTCTTTCAGTCTACGGTTTCGCTTTAACTGGAAACAACTATTGCTTTTTAGTCTTTCGTTCCAACGTCCAAAGAGTGAGCTCCAGGACCATGGATTAGTTTTAAAGCTTTCATTACACCCGAGCAACGCCGCGCTATACTGCTAGTACATTTTTAGATGTAGAAATTATAGAGAAATTGTTTTTTATACACATTCACATTTCGAGTATAGAGGCCCAATTTTTTAAGAAATAATATTATGCCTTCGAATTTGAAATCTCAAAGAGCTTATACATATTTATATTGTAGCATTTTTGTCTTGAGAGAGCAAAGTGTGAACACTCGGTTAATTTATGTTTAATAAATAGTGTATGCCTTTCGATATGCTTGACATACTAATTGATCTTGTTTATCAAGTACAAGTGGGTTATTCTCGTGTGGCCTGTGACGAAAAATATTCACACTTACCGGAGTCAAAGCGTCCAAGAGGCTTTGCTTGTCGGGCTGTTGTTTTGTAATGGATACGTGCATAAACCCACGCTAGTCATTTCGTCAGCTGCATTATCTCCAATAGCAAGTTTGGTTCAAGAAAAATACATTCTTCGACCATTGTTATTTTATGCTAATTGGCACGAGCTGGGGCCTCTGAGAACGAGGCCAACAGCAATGATTGATGCGTTGGCAGTGTTTTTTATCAATAAAGACAGTCTGGACATTGGCTGGCAGTGCAGTTGAGACCGTGGTGACGTGCACTGTTATAGAGGTTCGTATTAAGTTACGAACCTGCTTTTTTTTTTTATCTGGAAGTTAGCTTCAAACCTACCAATAGAGCGAGCTGTGTAATTACTTGTACCTACCAAAACGTGGGAGAAATACATTGATTAACCACATGGCCAATACGATTTCCTTTCAAGATTCTTTTGAAAGTAGACTTCTATTCTCCTAGTTTGATCTGAATTGCAAATATTTTATTGTGTGGGTCATCGTCCCAGTCCTATTTCTTTTTAATATACGTGTTAATGACTTCCTTAAAGTTGGTGTATGGCCAACTTGATTAAACTAGTTCCTTCATTTTTTCTTCCGGCTCATTTCCTTTTACGTACAGAACCTTGAGTTTCAAATATTTTTATATGTGAAATATTTCTTTGTTTCAGGAATCAAACATTACTCACAGAGTATTTAATTTAAAACCAATTGTGATGCAGTGGATATCGGCTAGGAACTAGAAATCAGAGAGCAGAGTTCGAATTCCAGTTGAATTTGTTGCATTCACTTACGCACAAATTTCCTTGGAAAAGATATTAATCCGCCTCTTCTTCCAGCTATGGGTTAAATAGCAGAACATTAGCTTCTGTAGCCTTAGTTAGCAGTCATTCTATCGCAGAAAGCAATGGCAACCTACTGCGAGAAAATCAAGCGTCTATCACTTATGGCACTGCTCTTTTGAAGTAGTTTTCAAAATTGTCGGGGTACATTTTTCGGGTGGCTTATCTATAATAAAAATAAATATCATTATTCTTTGCCGAATTCGAGTTTCTCGGAATTATATTCTCATCGCCGCGAATTATTCACGATGTATCAAAACATTACGAACACGAAATAGTTTCAGAAACTCGCCTAGTTTTCCAACCATCTAACCTTACTTCTTATATGACGGTGTGGGAGGGACCCGATTCCGACTGGTGTGAGGGTCAGAATAAATGCCAGCAACAGGAAGGCGGATATAATTTAAGAAAGGGTAGGACATACTTTCGCAAAAGATAGAATGAATCACCAGTCATGGTAAATACGAACAACTGAAAGAATTTTGAATTGAATATGAAGAAGCCTCCTCATTTGTCGTAGAATTAAAGTTGTGCTAAATGAAAATAAAACAATGGAAAATTTCGTGCTTTTAAAAATAGGGAGGTTGGCTCTTTTGAACAAAATCTCGCGAAATTACAAATAAGATATAAACTGAGATTTTTTTTAAGGAGGAAACGGACAAAGTTTAGACAAAGTGAAGGATTGAGTAGAAGAGGAATGTAGAGACTCGCGCTGTGATGCAGCGGATATCGACTCGGAATGAGAAATCGGCGAGACAAGTTCAAATTCCAGTCAAATTCGTTGCATTTACTTACGCACAAATACCCTTGAGAAAATTATGAATCTCACTCCTCTCCCTCCACCTGTAATTAGCAGAACACCTTCGGAAGCCTCGCATCTACCAGCATCTGAAGAGTTCGCCGATAGTTATATATATATATATATATATATATATATATGAGCTTGAACTTGGAAAGACTTTAAACGCCGACTAGTTGTCCTGTCAGTGAATTGTCTTTCGGAGAAATGTGCGTATACGGTTTTCTTTTCTTGCTGTAAAGAGATTTTCACTTCACTTTTCTTCTTTGAACGTACGCAAAATTTTTCGCGGCTTTTGGTCGCACCGTCTCGAACTGAAATCGAAAGACAATGCAAAATAAAATCGCATCGTCGGCTAAAACCAGATGGATGAAGGGCTGTGGTAACATATATATCTGTAAATTCAGATAAAATTTATAGGGGAAATAGCTATTTTCAACATGTCAGTTTAAGACATGCATTATCAACTCCATTTAAAAAAGAACGAGGAAAAATTTTAATACCGGAGCCTTGGTCTAGTAAAGGATGGAGTTGGGGAATATTGGCTTTTAAACTGAAGTGTTAAATATGTACCTTTTGGTGCAGTGGATATCGGTTCGGAACAAGAAATCGGAGAGAGGAGTTCGAATTCCAGTCGAATTCGTTGCATTCACTTACACAGAGATACCCTTCAGAAAGATATTAATCTGTCGCTTCTCCATCCAACTATGATTTAAATAACAGGAAAGACTGTTCTATAACCTTGATTGTCAACTAGTCTACCGCAGAAAGTAACGCGGAAACATCATCTTCCCAGTCAGTCATGTCTCTTTTAAGACATGATCACCCAAGCGTGCATCAAGGGTGGCATTTAACTCGATGATTAAAGACTAAATACAATTTACTGGACTGAAAACCAATAAGTTACTCATTAATATTAGTTACAGATTAAGCACGAATAGAACAAAGATCACTAAAATTGACTGACAGAAAAGAACAGAGAAAAATATAAACAAAAAATTCCAAGAAAGATACGGAAAGCTAGTGAACATAATGACCGAGTCAATAAGAACACAATACAGATTCAACAGAACAGCTCAAAGTACAATGAGAGATAGCGAGCTGTTGTTTGAATATTTGCTAAAATCGGACCAAGAATTAAAAAAAAAAAAAAAGGCCTGAATACACAACTTTTGTACTCACAAAATTAATTAACTTATTTTAATTAAGTATTAGTTATTAACTTAATTAATACGGGTAGAAATAAGACCAAAATCTTTACAATAGCAATCATTGGTGAAGACGAAGTTGAAAGCTTTAAGTTCATTAGCTTGGTCGCTTGACATTAAAAGAAACAAAAAATGCTTAATTTTTCTTTTATTACTCCATCGTGTAATTTCATTTGTTTCTTTCCTTAATTGACTCGTTTCTTCAAGTTTCTTAGTGTCACGATAAAGTCACAAGAATATTGCGCATAAAATATCTTGTGTTTTAAATTTGTCTGATCATAGTCAGTCAGTTAAATGCCATACGTAATACACGCTTTGGGCGATCATGTCTCGAAAGAGACATGACTGACTGGGCAGAAGATTATCCCGCAGTAGGTTGCCATTGCTTTCTGCGGTAGACTGGTTGCCAGCCAAGGCTATATAACCCAATCCGTCCTCTTATTTGACTCATAGCTAGAGAGGGAAGAGATTTATTATATTATTAAAGAGTAATTAGTGGGGGATCAGTTTATTACTTCATAACTATAAAACTGATCCCCCACTTGATGCCCAGTAGAAGCCATAATCATGTTTTCAATCATATTCAGTCAGTCAGTTAATTTCCATACGTAATACACGCTTGGGCGAGCATGTCTCGAAAGAGACATGACTGACTGGGCAGAAGATTATCCTGCAGTAGGTTGCCATTGCTTTCTGTGTTAGACTGGTTGCCAACCAAGGCAACCAATCTGTCCTATTACTTAACCCATAACTGGAGGGAAGAGACGGATTAATACCTTTCCCAAGCGTATTTGTGCCTAAGTGAATGCAAGGAATTCAACTGGAATTCGAACTCGGCACCCTGATTTGTCGTTCCGAGTCTATATCCACTGCAGCACAATACCGTTAAGCAACAGCAAAGGTTTCTTTCCTAAAAGGAAATTTATGTTTTCTTTCATAAACTAACCGCTAACCAAGTAGAAACTAGTAAAATTACTTTTTTTTTTTATAGTCACTTCTCCGATAGCGATAAAGCCAATATCTCTTTTATATAGCAGTGTACATAAAATATTAATATGCCCAAATTAAATTATATATACATATATGCCAGCAGACAATTTTAATGGCGACATCATCCCGCCCCCTGCTAACATTAAAAATCATGTAATGGCAATAGCTCCTCTAGATTTTTTTCTCTCATCTCTCTCCTCTACCAACGCCAAAGTTCCTTTCCATTCGACTGAATGTTTGCTGCTTTGTAGAAATGGCTCACCGACCTGAATCAAAACGCTAAAAATCATCATTAGTCGATTTCTCTGCGTTGTTGCAGACTGCGCATCAACATGAGATTATTTTCATATTAATTCTTATGGGTCTACTCTTCCATGCTGGCTCAAGGCATGATGGAAGAGAGCACTTGGAGATTTTCTCGCAGTAGGTTGCCAGTTTTTTCTGTGGTAGACTGCTTGCAATCTACGACTATATAAACCAACCTGTCCTGCTATTAACCCTCTCTAGACTCGTTTTGAATTTAGGGTTTCCTACTTCTAGAGCGGATGTGCGTTGTGGCGCATTGGATATCGACTCGGAACGACAAATCAAACTTGCGCACAAATACCTTGGGAAAGGTATGAATGGCAACCTACTGCCGGATAATCTTCTGCCTAGTCAGTCATGTCTCTTTCAAGACATGATCGTCCAAAAGCGTGAATCACGTATGACACTTAACTGACTCCTAGACTGATTGCGACGGACGGCATGCCATGCTATTTTGCCATATCCTCCTCTAAATAATTATGCGTGTATTGTCTTCTCTTCTTTATTTGTAGAATCTACTTCGATTTTTTTTATTCTTTTATAGAACACCACTCATTTCCTATCCGTTTCTTCCCGGTTACTTTCTCCTTGAACGCCATTTATTCATTAAGAAAAATTTTAAAGTAAAGTTTTTCATGCAAGTTGATACATACTACAGGTCCTGCGTTATACGACACGAGAGCTAAACTTCATAGCAATTTAATATGGCCGAAAGAATGGGGCACCCAGTGGTGATTGAACTCAGTCTGTCAGCTAAGTGCCATACATGATACACGTTTGGGCGATCATGTGTCTTTCGATCCATGACCGACTAGACAGAAGAAATTTCCGCAGTAATTTTCCATTTCTTTCTGCAGTAGACTGGTTGCCAACCAAGGCTATAGAAACCCAATCTGTCTTGCTATTCAACCCATAGCTGGAGAGAGAAGAGATTTAATAATACCTTTTCCAAGGGTATTTACGTGTAAGTGAATGCAATTAATTCAAATTCGAACTCGAATTTCTAATTCCAAGCCAAAACCATGGCACCACAATGCAAATCCCTACTCAGTCGTAATTGGAAACAATAATGTCATATACTGATCATTTTGTATTCCTTGTTCAGGTTAATTGGTTTCATTTTTTTTTTAAACCACGTGTCAACCATGAGTCATTTACCGTCTACTTTTGTTGTGATATCTACGAAGGATCGAACTCCTTACTCAGTAGTATAGGTCAACCATACCACTGCATTGATGGTTTTTATAGCTTAAACTTTTTATGGGTAATTTAAAAGCCGGACATTTTACATGATTGATTTTTTTTCAAATACAAGTCCTACTATTTAGTCCATAGATGAAGGTAGCCTCATTAACCATTACCCAACACGGAGTTGTCTCACAGTTATTATTGTTAAAAATCCCATATACTCACCTGATTAGATAAGACTCAAAGTCGCATTTTATGGCGAGTCATACATTCTCTTGACCATTACTATATAACCTTGTGTCTGAGAATACTGGAGTGGTGCTGTCGTAGGAGCTAGAACTCAGATATAATTGAATCCCACTTAACGGAAGACAGAGCCTAGTGGAATGCTGTAGGCGTAATTAGCAAAAGAAGAAAAAAAAGAAGAAACTGCAAAATGTTACGAAAAAATATTCATGTATATTTACAGAATTCATAATAGAGGTATCTTTAGGTAATGAGGGTCAAAATACGTGACAGAAAAATAATGGCGATCAAGATACTCGTGCAAGATTATGCTATGCCAAACTAATCCGATAAATTAGCGTCACATAAACAGATATGAACACGAGATGAAAGCTTTACATAAAAGGCGGGGCAGGAGCTTTAAGACAAAAATTTTAAAAGTATTCCGTCATGCATGAGCTAATGAATATTATCCATTCAGTTTAAAAGTTCATTTATTTCATTGGCACTACCTAAAACAGGGATTGAACATCCCTGTTTTAGTAGTGCAGAGAAACGGATTGTCTTTTATTCCTTAGGAATAAGAATAATGTTACAATTTTCAAATTTAAGTGACAGTTCATCAGCAGAGTTGTTTCGACTTGAAGGTACACAGTAATTTTTCATCATCGACATGAGTGCTCGTTTCCAAGAATGCCCATCTTTTCAGACCCCTTTGAGTCTCTTGAACACCCGCAGAGTTAACCTGTGATTTATACTGTAAGTATGCTGAGCTTACATTAATTACTTCTAGTATGTGTCCCCTTCGCACTGGGGGACAGGGTTAGGGTTTTGAATTCAGGGTAAGAGGTAGTTACAACTTCCGACATGACTGAAGGATTATTTGATAACTTGACAAATTGAATAAATTTTTTCCTGTTCGACATTTTAAAAATGTGACATTGTGACATATATGAGCAAAAGTTGGAGAGTGCTGAACCAATAAAGAGAGAGATAGAGCAAGAAACACACAAACAAAACAAAACAACTTATAGAAAAATAGCCTTTGTTTTATCGTAATAATACATTCTCACGAAATTTCAGAGACGACAAGTTCTGGGAAAATAACAAGATAGAGGTGTTCAGTTCCAAAATCTGAAGTCCGGGGTCGCAATTCTAGGTCATAAATAAGTCTCAAGTCTAAATTTAAAGTACCTGTGGGTGGTGGGGAGTATAAATCAGAAAGGATTTTTTAAAAACCCCTAGCAGCCTACAACTAACTACGAACGACACACAAAATACAACTGTCGCCCAAAATATCTTTTTTCTATTGGAGTATAAAAGGCTGTGATTGGTCAAGACTAATGGGCATGCACAAAAATTATAATATTTTGAACATAGATTCATTGTAAAATATACAAGTTTGGCACATAACCGTAAGTGGGGAAGAGGAAATGCTGTTTCTGGCCATCATAATTCGAACAATTAGAAAAATAGAACCGATCTTAATTTTGACTTTTTTTTTTTTGACAGACAACATAGAGATCGTGAATTATTCTTCTATGTCAAACTTGGGTTTTCTCATTCTTCGCGCCAAATGAGATATTTCTCAATTTCGGAATGAGGTTATTTTTAAAAAATTGTATTTGATAAGAATAAGAAAAGCAGTTGTGAACAAAAAGTAAAGTAAACAAGAATAAACAGAGGAAGGAAAAAATAAGAATGCATTCAGAAATAAAACAAAGAATCACATTTAGAAAAAAAAACAGGCTTAAACGACAAAGGAGTTGACCAATCCGAATTTACGCCAGCATTAAATCATTGATGACACCGGGTAATATACTTTGTTTCGTATATAAAGAATAGAGAAATCTTCACTGTTTATATTTATGTAATTATTTATACCGTTCGGACGGTTGTTCTTATCTTCATTCTCATATTTTCGACGTTTCGGTCGTTCTTACGCTCCGGCCATCTTCAGCTGATTTACATTAGAATGTTAGATATAACCATTTATTTAGTCTATGCAGTAGATCTACATTCACGTTCCATGCCTTATTTGGATATTTCAGTTTCAGGTCATTTCCTTTAGTAACTCAACTCGAAGTTGAAATGGTAAGATGCTAAACTTTACTTAATGCTACAAACAATAGGAATTTGTGGAAAAACATAATTGCACATCTTGTGGGGTTTCGCATATAACAGAAAAACTTCGGTGTTAGGCTGGGGTATATATTGTCGTTAATCTATAGAATTAGAGTAAGATATCTCCCAAATCTCAAAATTAGCATCTAAAAGCCGAGTGATCTTTGACATTTCATGAAAATGAAGTCTTTTATTCCATGAAATACAGCAAATTTCACTACTCATTTATTCAAATGTGTTCTGCCTCTCTCAAAATTTATTCAATTGAAGGATAGATTCTGCGCTTAAATGTTTTTCATTATTTCACACATTGTACGAGGTTGATTAGAAAATGACACGAACTTTCGCCATAACATATCTTTAGTTCTGCTCATCTGTGCTTATAATCGGTACTATTGTAGCCAAGTGATCAAAGTTTGAACGGGATCACGCCAGTTCAAAGCTGCTGTTACAGCGTTAAAACGGACACTACGCTAGCAGTGTTCACACAGGGCGGAACAGACGGAACGTTTTTAAAAAGCCGGCCCAAACAGACGGAACGTTTTAAAACTGTACAACGGTGTAGAAAGTAGTCACTTAGTGTACAACGGGGTCGATATTTAAAAACCGACGTACTCTTCCAATGTACTTCGAAAATGGCAGAGTGTAGAGAAGAGTTGTATTCTAAAACTGAATGTTTAATGGAAGCAGGCATGAAGAACAACAAATATAGAATGCAAAACGGTGGTGTAGAATGTAAAAGGGAGAATTCACTGAAAAAAAATGGCCACGATGGAGAACGGAGATGGGAACGACAAATAAAGAATGTAGTGCTTGGAAAGGGGTAACAATATGAAACAAGATTGTAGTGTAGACAGGCTAATGTAAAGTAAGAGAAAGATTATCGTAGAATAGAGGCCGAGTAATGTAGAACGGCGTACAACTTGATACAGAAACACAAAAATACAAGACTGTCTGTAGGTCACGCTCCATAGTGAATGATTCTTAGGGGAGGGGAGGTTAACGTATTACGAGGGCACAAGTCGAGAAGTAGTTAGAAAGGGAAATAAGATAACACCGAGTAGAGCAGAGTCACAGAAACTATATAGAAATGCGACGAACTTGGATAGAGAGGAAAATATAAAAGCAGAAAATATCACTGTCCAACGAGATCACTGAGTGTAGAATTTGGGAAGGTATAGACATATACAGAATTCGGTAAGGCTATATGCAAAAAGAAACGTGTCCAGAATCTAAAGAGTTCTCGTCTACGACTATTCTTTCGATGCTTTTACACCCAAACCTTCGACTAGGTGAATATCATGTTTCAGACTGAATACAGTCCGAATACTCAATTATTCACTGTCTTTGTTTCCCCACTTCTTGTCTCTTGTTGTTCCGCGTCAAATAAACCCTCCAATTACACACTGTGAGAAACACGCTAAGATTATTAATTTCCCTCTCATGATTTGACAAGTGTAAATAATATGAAGATCTTCGTTCTAATTCCAGACCCACCCAATACGTACACAGTCTCATAAGGATGCAGACAAATATCTACAAAGGTATTAGATTCTTACCTCAATTTCTCCAAATATTTGATTAATGAAAGATGAGCCATGCCTTATTTGGATATCTCAGTTTCAGATCATTTCCTTTAGTAACTCAACTCGAAATTTTGTCCCCTCTGCTGTGGCCAGTAATTGAACTCAACTCTTTGGGTCAAGTCACTTTTTGAATTGCTTCAACTAGCGCTTTTATCAACTGAGATGTACTTCCTTGAACAAGAAGACCGAAGTGTACAACGTCCAAAACGTCGTTAATATGGTAATAAAGAGGAGAACAACTGTCCGAGCAGTGTAGAGAAACCTTTTCATAATGTACAGTTCTTCAACGTTCAGATCTGTATTTGTCTATATTTTAGAGATGAGGTATTATTTACAGTATTTAAGGACACATGGTCCAGTGGATATAGACGTTGGTTAGCCAATATGTACACAGTCTCATAAGGATGCATACAAATATCTACAAAGGTATTAGATTCTTAGCTCAATTTCTCCAAATATTTGATTAATGAATGATGAGCCAACGTTTGACTACGAAAAGCCTTGTGCTTGAAAATAAAATAAGTACTCCAAAGCATTGAAGACTACATCGGGTTGAACATGTAAAGAACGAAGTTTTAGAAAAATGGAAACAAAAAATACACCTATATTCTGCATCAGAAAAATACGGTTAAAATTTCTAGGTCACATGATGAGGGCTTGGCAAATGTGACACTCACATGAGATATTGTAGGCAAGTGGGATAGAGACAACTATTGCATTAACTAACTTGTGATCTTGTGTAAAAGGACGGTAGGATATTACTTAAAAAAAAAAATTACTAAGAGTTACAAAGAACAAGGATAACCATTATAGCCCACATCCTGAAGTGATACGGCACAAATTCCAAAGCCTAATTTTTAACCTAGATTTGAACACTGTTATCGACAGACTGATTTATTGATTGATTTGTATTTTGCAGCTTATCAACCTTTTGTAGGTTATTTAAAGCCAGAAAATATTTTAGGTTATAAGGATTTTTTTTTTGGCGGGGGGGGGGGGAATAATGCTTTAGTGACACATGTCTTACTAACTAACCAAAAGCTTGGGAAGAAGTGTTAGATTCATACGTTACCCAAGGGTATTTCCGCTTAAGTGAATATACCGGGACCAACTAGAATTGGAACTCTGCACTCCGATTAACAATTTCGAGACATTATCCATGATACCACCCACACATCCAAGTTGACAGCAATGGTATTCCCAATCGGTCTCCCATCTGGGTACCGACCAGGTTCAACCTTACTTAACTTTGGTGATCGAACGGGAACCGGTGTTTTTGACGTAATATGACCGTAAGCTTTTTGTTGAGCTCATCCAACAGACAGGACACAAACAAGTACGCAATTTGGTATTAAATCCAAATATATTTTCATGTGCATCTCTACCTTTGTTGTTTTTAATATGTTTCCGAAAGTCTTTGTCCTTTTTTGCTTTATTTAAAAAAAAAAAACACGTCAATTATCCGAACCTTCTCACACCCCAAAAAATAGTTGGATGCATGAATTCGGCGTCTTTTTTTGGTTGAAGATAGTAAATCCTATACGCAGAAATAAAATTTACAAACGTCGTTTGAATTTCATAACGAGATGAAAATAAGTGAAAGCCCTACATATATATTATATATATCGCGCCCAAGAGTCAGTTAAATAGCATATGTGATTTACGCTTGTGCAATCATGTCTCGAAAGAAACATGGCTAACTAGACAAAAGCTTTTCCCCCAGCAGGTTGCCATTATTTTCTGCGGAAGACTGGTTACTTCCAAAGGATATAAAACTTAATCTGTCCTGCTGTTTAATCCATAGATGGAGGGAGAAGCGAATGGAATCATACTTTTCCAATGATGTCTGCGCGTAAGTGAAAGCAACGAATTTAAACTGGAATTCGAACTCGGCTCTCCGATTTCTCGTTCCGAGACGATACCCACCGCATCACAACGTATAAGGGCCAAAGCTTAAAAAAGAGAAGCAGACTTTGAAATAATCGCATAAAATCCATAGTGATGCAGGTGTCCCTTCTGGCGCGAACATTAAGCAAACTTGTCTTGATCGCACATTTGTACTTCTATTAATGTGATTTTCACTGCACCGTTACGTAATAATCAGAAAGCTACTGGTCAAAGTTTGGCCAGACCTGCACACGTGGTAACTGAGTATAAAGTTTGTCTGAGCATGTCACGATTGATCTCTCCATGTCGTGATTTACCCTACTCCTCCGCTGGAGTGAGTTGTGACACAAGGTCGGTTTTTAACGCGGGGAACTCGAGCGCACGCGTTCGGGCCTTTGGTCATATGTTACGCAGCACCCGCGTACGCGGTAACTGGGTACAAATCTTGTCTTAGAATGTCTTTGATCTCATACCCATGTCACAAGTGACAGGTCAGTATAATAATTTTATAAACACAGCTTAGATGAGGCACAAACTCACTACTCAGTTGTAAAAGATTCAATCGAGTCAAGCTAGCTAACCATTACACCACGAAGAGATACCAGTCTACGCGATAATGAGTAAGTTTTCTTGGGTGTCGCGGAAACCTTACACACAGAGATTTTGATCCTCATTAATGACTATAAGCATCCAAAGTTAGTTCCAGATTGTATCCAAATAAATAAATAAAAACGCAAAGAGACAAATCTGAAAGCCTCATCTGGCCATCAAAGAATTGACGAAAGACGTTTCAGTCAAATTTATTAACAACTCGGACATTGGCTCAGTCTAATTTTGCCGGAATAATTAGATTTAAAAAAATGTTTTTTTTTAAAATACAGATTTTTACTAATCCGCCCGTGCATCGAGTATTGCTGCCATATCTGGTCCGGTGCTCCTGCTATCCACTTAGGTGCCCTCGACCGAATCCAGCGGAGAATCTGTAATGTGATCTATCCCGACTTGGCAGCTACGATACAGTCGCTTTCTCGCCGACGCAGTGTGGCTTCCCTGTGCCTCTTCTACAAATACTTTCACGGCTTCTGCTCTGATGAACTTAGCTCACTGGTACCACCTATATACGAATTTCCTCGAGCCACAAGATTATCAACTAGGTCCCATTATTTTACTGTGAAGCCAATAAATTGTAAACGCAAATTCTACTTCAGCAGCTTCTTTTCTCGAACTTCCCGCCTGTGGAATTCTCTTCCGCATACTTGCTTTCCTGACAGTTACAATCTCCAGGAATTAAAATGTAAAGTCAATAGTCATCTCCTGTCTCACTAACTTACATCCTCTCCACTCTGATTAGTAATCTCTTCCCTCTCCTGATCTCTTCCTGACACCCCCTGCAACCTTACTCTTCATAACATTCCTCCTATGTAACCCCCTGCACAACAGTGGCAGTAAAATGCCTTGCTTGGGGCGATATTATTATATAAAAAAGAAGAGGGTTTTCCGAGCAGTAACTAAAAAGTCATGAAATACATGCTTAATGTGAAGAAAAGAGGAAAAAAAACGTTCGGCTAGGTTCAATTGCCTCATGCTTACGATGGAAATAACTGTTACAACTTTACTGGTTTAGTCAAGACACCGAATCACAAATACCTTAACTGTTTAGCCTCGTCGTGTCACATGTACTGCACACGTCGCCGTAATGGATGTGTCTGCGGAAAAATAGACTAAAGAGACCCCCCTTCATACTGGTTTTGAATTCGGAGTTGCTCTTTTCAGGGCGTTCTGCTCACCTAAAGCTGAGGAGCACATTCTGACCTACTATTACAATATTATATATTACTCTGCTCTGTATCTAGAGATTTTTTTACGAAATCCAAAGAAGAATCTACAACGCTATTCGTGCGGACCTGGCATCTTGGTTCCAATCACCTTCCCCATAACATTCCCATACTTTTTATTTCATAATCACTAGTTTAGCTGTCTAACGACGGCAATTTCTATGAAGGTTTTACTAGTGAGATGCAATGAAACAAATGTCTACAAACATTTTATTGATATTTAATAAAGAATTCACAATTAAGACAGAAGAAAAACAGTTTCATTATTCCTTTCCATTTGTTTTAGATGGTCAATCCTATACATGATTTATTGATTACCGCTGATATTGTACAAATAAGTTTTTGCTTAAAATCTTTCCATGTTAAAAATTGTGGCTTTAATATAAGAGTGAAATGGAAAATATCACGCGGTAGATATTTCTACAAATACTTTCACGGCTTCTGCTCGGATAAGCTTAGCTCACTGGTGCCCTGTATATATAAATTTACTCGAGCAACTAGGTGCCACCCTTTTATTGTGAAACCAATAAATTGTAAAAGCAAATTCTACTCCATCAGCTTCTTTTCTCGCAATTCCCGCCTGTGGAATTCCCTTCCATTTACTTGCTTTTCCGACGGCTACAATCTCCAAGAATTTAAATGTAAAGTCAATAGTCATCTCTTATCTCACTAACCTGCATCCTCTCTCTCATGCTCCTTTCTTTATCCACTCCACTCTCATCAGTATTCTCATTCTTCTCTTACCCACTTCCTGACACTCTCTAAAACCTGTCACTTTTTCTTATAACTTTCCTCCTATGTAACCCCCTGCAAAACAGTGTCAATAAAATGCTTTGCTTGGGGCGATATAATTATTTAAAAAAAAAAAAAAGAGAAAAAGATAGACACCAGAACGATAAAGACAGTGACGACAAAGCCTATTTTCAAACAACGTTGAAGAAAGACGGTCGCCTAATAAACAAAGATATCTGAGTGATTCAAATGAAAGATTACAGTCTTATTTCCTAGGGCCTAAGAAACCTAAGCGTAAAGGAAGTAGTTGATTAAATGGTTTAATTTGTTCGGGAAATAATTTTGTCTAAATACAAATAAATATTTATGTGCATGGATTAAAACGATTTGTATCCGAAGTCGAATTCCAGTTGAATTCCTTGCATTCACTTACGCGCAACTACCCTTGGGAAAAGTATGAATCCGTTTCTTCCCTCCAGTTATGGGTTAAATAACAGCACAGATTGGCTTCTGTAGCCTTGTCTGGCAACCAGTTTACTGCAAAAAGTAATCGAAACCTACTGTGGGATAATTCTCTGCCCAGATTTTTCGAGACATGATCGCCCAAGCGTGTATCACGTATGGCATTTAACTGACGGATATACTTTTGAGATGATGTAGTATTTCCACTATTTACATTATTCGGACTCATCTTTATTGCCATGTTTATGACGTTTCGGTCGTTGTACGTTCCAGCCTTCTCCAGGTGCTAAGAATTCGAACCGAACCATTTATTACGAACAGTGGGGTATGTCATTCTATGTGCGATGATACGTCTGGTAGCGATGTAGTTATCTCCCCCTTAACGTAACTCTCTACGTATAAGTAACAACTGGACTATGTGTCATCAAGGACACATGGTCTAGTGGATATAGACGTTGGTTTGTTCCAGTGACTAGACCCAAAGAGTTGTGAGTTTAATACCAGGCTGCAGCAATGGGTGAACAAATAACTTAGAGCGTACAAGAGCCGAAACGTCGTAAATAAAAATGGCAATAAAGATGAGAATAATAGTCCGAACAACATAAATAGTGTAGATTAAAACGAGCAAAGGAAATAATCGCTCCTATTTACTAACTTAAATTGATTTATCTCCCTTTTTACTGCAAATGTGACAGGAAATATATAAATACACATGGATGATTATTGCATGGTTTGATTTTTATAGTAATTGTTTTTATGGGCTCTCTTTGTTAGGATATTTCAACTTTGGCAATTAAGTCTAATCGATTTAGTGTCGAAATTACTAGTTCTAACCATAAATTCTATTTTCTTGTCAGCTACGATCTTTAAAATCTTTAAAGCGATGTTAATCGCTATCTTGTCTCACTAAAACATGCTTTTTTGTTGTCCTATTTCCTCAAAGTATTCTCAGCTTATGTGCTTCTCAGTGAACCCAGTAACAGTCTTAGTGGCTTTATCGCCTTGTTTTGCTCTGTTAAGAATAAATCTCTCATAGCTGAAAGATGGAATCATTTTTTTTTTAAGGGCGTTAGTGGATGAAAGTCTGTTAGACTTTGAAGTGCACGCCGATTCAACTTTCCCCGCCGATAATCGTTACAATACGAGCCTATCGATAAAAGATTTTTTTTCCTTATTGAACTTGCATTGAAAAAAAAGAAGCTCTACTGTCAGCCACCGGACTAGTTTTAATCAATCACGTCGGCATCTGATCATCTAGCTCCTGAAGTACCGTCGTAAGAAGAAAAGATCTGAGTTTGATCTACTGATGAGAGAAACCATGTTCGGACGGACTTCAATTATCAAGCTATTTCGAAAACGGAAAGAATGTTGCTGTCGACAATTTTAGGAATATCAGAAGATACTTTTAGTCACCAACCTACGGATAGAAACCATTTTTTAAATGCTTTCGAGGAGTTATCTATTTTTGCTGCACAAAAAACGGAAAGTAATGTTTTGGCTAATTCTTACTTGGAGCTTATTTCGGGGGTTGCTTTCTGCGTGACACCCGAAAAGGAGTTTTAATATAGAAATGCAACGCCAGAAGAGAATACTCGCGCATATATACACACAAAAACACACACTCGCGAAGAGAAGGAGACAAAAATGCCGATATACTATGTGGAGTCCGCCTTCGATTCCGGCATACTATGTGGAGTCCGCCTTCGATTCCGGCATACTATGTGGAGTCCGCCTTCGATTCCGGCATACTATGTGGAGTCCGCCTTCGATTCCGGCATACTATGTGGAGTCCGCCTTCGATTCCGGCATACTATGTGGAGTCCGCCTTCGATTCCGGCATACTATGTGGAGTCCGCCTTCGATTCCGGCATACTATGTGGAGTCCGCCTTCGATTCCGGCATACTATGTGGAGTCCGCCTTCGATTCCGGCATACTATGTGGAGTCCGCCTTCGATTCCGGCATACTATGTGGAGTCCGCCTTCGATTCCGGCATACTATGTGGAGTCCGCCTTCGATTCCGGCATACTATGTGGAGTCCGCCTTCGATTCCGGCATACTATGTGGAGTCCGCCTTCGATTCCGGCATACTATGTGGAGTCCGCCTTCGATTCCGGCATACTATGTGGAGTCCGCCTTCGATTCCGGCATACTATGTGGAGTCCGCCTTCGATTCCGGCATACTATGTGGAGTCCGCCTTCGATTCCGGCATACTATGTGGAGTCCGCCTTCGATTCCGGCATACATTGGAGTCCGCCTTCGGATTCCGGCATATATATCCGCCTTCGATTCCGGCATACTATGTGGCGTATCTAGTTTCAATGTCTCCTACCTCACAGTATATTATAGATTTAAGTATTCGGCTATTTATTGAAACTAATTATTTATATGAACGCTTACCAGACATAATACTTCCTTATATTAAGCTTTTTTAAGGCAGGCCACACATAGCAGTGATAGATTTTTGTAGGCCATATACTATAACGGCACCAAATTTTATCATAGGAGTAAGAACATTTGAAGAAGCCGACATTGGCACACGATCATACATGTTTATAGACACTGAACACTTCGTTGTGGATAATGGTTAGCATGCTTATCTTGCTATATTAATTACGACTGAGAAGCTAGTTCAATACTCGTTAGATGCTTTCCGCCTTGTGCTAAATCTAAGCTTCGCTTAATCAATCACTATACATTTTATTTTCATCTGATCAAATCTAACTTCATTTAAGAAATTTCTGGGTTCATGAATAATAATAATAATAATAATAATAATAATGGCGATATTAGCAATTTCCTTATGCAGGACACATTCGGATTCATTAACTGAGCAGCCAGTGTTACTTTCGTTTGAAATTTCTAAAGTCTTTCACGGCTTCTGCTCCAATGAACTTGGATCACTGCTGCCCCCTAGATACGAATTTGCACGAGATACTAGATTAGCAACTAGATCCCACTCTTTTACAGTGAAACCGATAAAATGCAACCGCAACTTCTACTCCAATAGTTTCTTTTCTCGCACTTCCCGACTGTGGAATTTCCTTCCACATGATTGCTTCCCCGACGGCTACAATCTCCAGGAGTTTAAATGTAAGGTCAATAGACACCTCCTATAACACTAACTCGCTCCCATTCTTTCAAACACTCTTCCCATCTGCCCATCCCTCATCCTCTGTATCCTTACCCCTCTATTACCTTTCTTCTGATATTTCCTACACCTAACCACTCCTCCTCTTTACCTTCCCCTATGTAGCCCCATGCGCAATAGTGGCAATGGAATGCCTTGTTTGGGGTGAAATGATTAAAAAAAAAATATTATCTTCGAGCAATTTACTAAGTAGCAGACACGAATATTGAATCCTGTGTGTAAAGTTCAATTTTCGCTCCAATTTTTCTTCATTTATAGATTAAATCGCAACGCAGGCAGAGCTCTCTTGCCTTGAGGTGGTAACCAGTTTAGTACGAAGTCCGATGGGCTCCGTCAGGCTATCTTATCCAAGACACGCCAATACCGCTATCGTAGTATATATGCCTTTACGACCCCAATGGGAGGTCCGTAGTGAAATTGTCTAGATGTAGTAGAGTTTCGTTTTTCTCTTCCAGATTTTAATTATTCTCTTATTCATTTTTCTTCCTGCCACACTTCATTTTATTTGTTCTTTCGTTTTCTACTTCACTCCTTTTTTTATCTTTACTTCCCGTTTCCTGCCTTCTACTTCCTGTTTCCTGCCTTCCGCTTCCACCAGTTTCCTGCCTTCCGCTTCCACCAGTTTCCTGCCTTCCGCTTCCACCAGTTTCCTGCCTTCCATCCTCTTACATTTTTCTTTACGCTTCCGTTCTGTTTCTACTTCTTCGCTTGCCATTTTTGTCTCTCGTCCTCTCATTCTTTATTTTACTTCCTTACATTTATTCATTCTTTTATTCCTTCCTTCCTTCCTTTATTTATTTATTTTTTACATTTTAATGATATCCTATTGATCATGTCACGGCTTACATAAACAGATCAGTGATTATTGCATTAATTGGCTGCTGCTGCTTCTTCAGGAATTTGCGCGTATTAAAGTTTAGTGGGCTTTACAAACGTCAAGTTCGGATGAGTGCCCAATGAAATCAAAGGCAAGTCTTCTGAAATCCTAAAACCAAATTATTTGATTTGAGTAGAGTAAGTCGATTAGTGCGTTATGGGGGTGCATTGTGGTGTAATAGATATATGATCGGAATGAGAAATCTGACAGCCGAGTTCGAATTCCAGTCGAATTCGTTTCGTACGAATACCCTTAAGAAAGGATATTAACCCATCTCTTCTTTCTCCAGGAGAGATTGGGTTCTATATCCTTGACAGGCAACCAGTCTACCGCAAAAAGTAATAGCAACATACTGTGGGAAAATCTTCTGCTTAGTCAGTCATGGGTCGAAAGAGACATGATCGCCCTAACATGTATTACGTATGGCAATTAACTGACTGAAGTCCATTAGAGCTGTGATTTATATATACCACCCCACACGATGATTTATAAGGTGAGTGATGAATTGGGTATTAAGTCAATAATTTAATCAAGGATTAATTCTTTATTTGCTATTTAATTTTATAATAAATACTAGTGTTAAAATAAAGGTGAAATAATTATTAGATGACAATTGAAAATGGGGAGGTATTGAAACAACCAGGACTACGCCTAAACATACTGTATACGACTATCGGTTCATTACGGCTACTTGCTAGATTGTCCTACCCGGTTACATTTGCCAAAACCACTTAGCTACTTCGAATAATACATATATCCCTTTCTGGGACATATCACATAAAAAAAGGACTGCCTTTACCCCGGATTTAATTTTAGCCTGTGCGCTTAAAAGGATTATTTGAAAAATGTCAAATTTGGAAAAAAATTCCGATATTTAATCTGTGACAGAACATCCGGAAATCCGAACTTAGTGAAGATCAAGCTCATTACAACTTTCGTGTTTACATCAAAGCATCAGTAAATACCTGTTTTCTTTTTAATAAAGAATGTTTGAAAATCTGGGGTGGAGTTTACATATAAATCAAAGTTGTAATAAAAGCAAGAAATTTAGAAATATCCATGATATCGATTATTTTATCAGAAACGAACCTTAAATTAGGATGTCCTTATAGCTTTGTGCCAGGTTTTCATAAGCATTTCAACGTATCTCTAATCCATACCGAAGACTAGTCTTACGGCACAAAAGAAAAAAATAAAACGATTCGGATGTACTGCTCCCTATGAGAACCTGTTTTCGAGAAAGCCATGAATGTAATCCTCGGGTGCGGACTCGAAGTGAAGATTGGCTTCCCCAGGTGAAGCAGTTAATGAGAAACTGAGATAAAACATACTTCGTTATCTGGCACGTGACAGAATTATATTAAGATTTAAATATGCACAGGTATATAGAGATGAGAGCTGCTTTAGAAGTTGTCGAAATAAGGCAGGCGGACCAGATAGGTTCGCTCGAAATTCAAGAATGCAAAGAAAGATTGGACAGAAGAAACGCACAAAAAAATAAAGGTCCGAAAATTGGAGTAAATGAAAGACATCCATAGGCATAAATAAGGTCATACGGCGGAGATCAGCCGATTAAAAAAATACCTACAGAAGCCTTGCTGAAGAGAGGCACCAGAGCAGAGAGAGAGAGAGAAGGCACAAAAGCACAGAGAGAGAGAGAGAGAGTGAGAGAGGGGTTAACAGAGTATGCAGAGAGAGGGAGGGAGGCACCAGAGCACGCAGAGAGAGAGAGAGAGGGGGGCACCAGAGCACGCAGAGAGAGAGAGAGAGAGGGGGGCACCAGAGCACGCAGAGAGAGCTAGAGAGAGGGGGCACCAGAGCACGCAGAGAGAGCGAGGGGGGAGAGGGGGCACCAGAGCACGCAGAGAGAGAGCAGGGGGGGCACCAGAGCACGCAGAGAGAGAGAGAGCGAGAGGGGGGGCACCAGAGCACGCAGAGAGAGAGAGAGCGAGAGGGGGGGCACCAGAGCACGCAGAGAGAGAGAGAGAGGGGGCACCAGAGCACGCAGAGTGAGAGAGAGAGAGCGAGAGAGGGGGCACCAGAGCACGCAGAGAGAGAGAGAGAGGGGGGCACCAGAGCACGCAGAGAGAGAGAGCGAGAGAGGGGGGCACCAGAGCACGCAGAGAGAGAGAGAGCGAGAGAGGGGGGCACCAGAGCACGCAGAGAGAGAGAGGGGGCACCAGAGCACGCAGAGAGAGAGAGAGCGAGAGAGGGGGCACCAGAGAACGCAGAGAGAGAGAGAGCGAGAGAGGGGGCACCAGAGCACGCAGAGAGAGAGAGAGCGAGAGAGGGGGGCACCAGAGCACGCAGAGAGAGAGAGAGCGAGAGAGGGGGGCACCAGAGCACGCAGAGAGAGAGAGCGAGAGAGAGGGGGGCACCAGAGCACGCAGAGAGAGAGAGGCACCAGCACGCAGAGAGAGAGAGCGAGAGAGAGGGGCACCAGAGCACGCAGAGAGAGAGCGAGAGAGAGGGGCACCAGAGCACGCGAGAGAGAGAGAGAGGGGCACCAGAGCACGCAGAGCGAGAGAGAGGGGCACCAGAGCACGCAGAGCGAGAGAGAGGGGCACCAGAGCACGCAGAGCGAGAGAGAGGGGCACCAGAGCACGCAGAGCGAGAGAGAGGGGCACCAGAGCACGCAGAGCGAGAGAGAGGGGCACCAGAGCACGCAGAGCGAGAGAGAGGGGCACCAGAGCACGCAGAGCGAGAGAGAGGGGCACCAGAGCACGCAGAGCGAGAGAGAGGGGCACCAGAGCACGCAGAGAGAGAGAGAGGGGCACCAGAGCACGCAGAGAGAGAGAGAGGGGCACCAGAGCACGCAGAGAGAGAGAGAGAGGGGCACCAGAGCACGTAGAGAGAGAGAGAGAGAGGGCACCAGAGCACGCAGAGAGAGACAGCGAGAGAGAGGGCACCAGAGCACGCAGAGAGAGAGAGAGAGAAAAAAAAGAAGTGAGGGGCACCGGAACGCACACTAACACCAAATCTGTTGAGTTTCGATCCCAGCTGGAAGCAAGTGAATGTCTAGTTACACTGATTATCTGTGATACAGTGAAACAGGCTTGTATGTGGATGACTAATGAATATATATATATATATATAAAGAAATGAATTCAATTGCTACTTGCACGCTTACTATTATCCTCATCAGGAGAGTTCAGCCATTGTGTCTTCCGGCCTTCATCAGATGCTTGTCTATCCAAATAACCTTCAGAGAATTTCAAAACACTCCACTGCCAGGCTAACATCATGTGGCTGTCAAAATTAGCTTCCAAGTTAATATATTCATTGCAGATATTAAAGTACTCCAATGTGTCCACACTTCTAATCATTTTAAGAAGGTATCATTTGGGAATTAGACTTCGTGTAGATTCCTTCCCCACCTCCAAGCAAAATCATTTTAAAATATCGTACAGGAATGCAGGGTTGGTATATTCTTGTAATAAAGACGCTTTGTTTAATCCGATGAAATTTCGAATGCAGTCGAGGAGATTTGGCGCAAAGAACCCGAGTCTGAAAGGATATGTAAACCGAGATTTTAAATCCAATAACATTATCCAAGTTGTCATTACAGACCAGTTTATTCAGAATTATATTGCTACCTTGTGTTTGGTGCAAAACCAAAGTTCATAGGAATTATGGTGTCTGAATAGGGAAAAACATCGATTCAGTTCTAAAATCTGTGGATCTGAAGTTTTGGTCCTGGGTATGAGGCTAAACTGCATCCGGCAGCAAGGCCTCTGATTGGAAGGTTGTAAGGAGCATAGAACCACCTCTTAATTGCTGTCGTTCCCAGGTCCACCCTGACCCGAAGTGGTAGCATCTGTTAGGGTCCCAGCTATGGGTATATAGTTAACCTCCGAACTGGGTTCAAAACACTATGAAAGAATTTTATAGAGAAATATACATTTTTGAAAGAAAAATATTACCAGCAATACTTTTCCAAAGGAAAAAAATTATTACCATAACACATTTTTGAAGAAAAAAAAATTATTACCAGCAATACATTTTTAAATACAATACTAGAAATCTTCAATTTTCTAAAATAAAAATAAATTAAGAAAAACAAAATTCAAATTCAAACTATTTTAGCTTCAAATGACAATTCTTGCATTTTTACGGTGAAACGGAATTTTCTATGACTTGATAAATAAAATTCGAATAAGAATTTAGATATGAATTTGTTAAATGCATGTATGGAAACATTTAGTCAGCGCCCTAATAATATATAACTATAGACACTCAGTAAATCCAGTCGAGTACATATACAGTATTTCATCGATATAGCCATAACAATTCCTCTAGTAACCATGTACATTATATAGTGAGAAATTTAGATCAAAATTCAAACTTATGTGTTAGTCTACAAACTTATTCATTTATCTTATTGGAAAATACAAAGCAGGGAGTTTATGTTGCTCTTATATCTCTTGTTAATTTAGTATTTCATTCTCTGGGGAGTAATTGTCAATGTACATTTTAGTATTTCAAACTATTCCCATAGATGTTATTATCAACACCTGATGGTGATTAGAAGGTGCTTGACTGAAACGTTGTGTTGTGGTGGATAGGAAATTACGAATTAAAAGCAACCTTCTTCACTTTTACAAAAAATCACAATGACCTGTAAAAGAGAAAAACGATTGACCATGTGCTTAAAAAAAAAAAGCTGAAATCAGATTTCGCGAGTAGATGTTAAATTGATTTTCTGACCAATCGAAACGATTCGCAAAACTTAAGATTTAGCGATCCGGTGCGAAAAATCTAAATGACTATACAAGGCTCCGGTCAGCGTCAGTCAGATGAGAGCAGCAAGATGACACACTAAACTGCGACAGAAGAAACTTCAAGTCGACCCGGACGTAAGGTCGCGTCGCACATAGGTTCTCTCTCTCCTACCAAACAAATTCTCATACATACGCACACATGTACGCATAAACTCTTTCCCATAAATTTCTACTACAAACATTTCTACAACTCTTGATACCCTTAACTTTCTCATTGAACATTAATTTCTACCAATTTTTGTTATTTTCTTTTAATAAATTTCTATTTTAACATGAAAATGTATATTTTTATTCCACTATTCCAGGCTAATCCACACATTCCAACCTGCTGACAACCTTCTGAAGCCAATCTGATGAAAACCAATAAATCTGTAAGTTGTAGGGAGTTCGGTTATGTTTCAGACTAGGCCGAATTAATAAACATTAACCATCAGTCTACGGCTTCAGTGTCTATAATAGCATCTCTATAAACCAAGATAAGAATAGTTCGAAATGACAAAATGTTTACTTCTTTACCATTTTTTTTTATAGACTAATGCGAAAACGAGAATACGTCACGGATCGTCTTTGAAAAAGTAACTCTCAGAAGTGGCCTATACTCTTAATGCACCAAGAAACGTTTGGCGCAGATATTATATTTTATATAAACATATATACATAGGCTTTTGTAAATTACGAATAACAAGTCATTATTATCATTTTCAAAAATATTAGATTACGCATAAACTACAATAACGAATTTATTCGACTCAGAAACTAGAGACAAAATAAAATATGCGTTTTTACATTAGAGTGCATTCAGATTAGATATTAAAAACATCTGGCAAAAAGCAAAAATTGGTTACACCAGATTGTTAAGGCAGTGAAACCAAAATATTCGTAAGGAAGTCAGAAACAATCGAGGAAAACTCTTAGCTTCATTATTTGGAAAGAGGGGTTTTCTTTAAGGGAACAAGTCAATAGCAAAACAATTTAGGGATATAATATCTGTTCAAGATAAGGAATTTGCAAAGATCCACGATTACCTCTTTGAATTGCCACGACTTTTCGGGAAAGAAAAAGATTCTTGTTGCGTTCTAGGGTTAGTTTTTGTCCGTATTCTTGACTACGTTGTCTAGCAGCGAGAGTACAGACTATACTACTATTTAACCCATAGCTAAGATAGGAAAAGAAATCTAAACTTATTTATAAATGAAACTGTGTGTGTGTGTGTGTGTGTGTGTGTGTATGTGTCTGTCCGTTACCTATAGACTACGAAACAGCTGAACCGATTTCCTCGAAAAATAACACAGTTGTACTATAAGCGTCTGCGACTGTTCTTAGCTAGGTTTTGTGTCGAGGTACACCCGATGAAAATCGATAATCGAAAAAATCAGGTTATAGAAGGAGTGGTCCGACTTTAGTCAAATTTGATACACTCATAGACAAAGACATAAGAAACGATATTCAGAAGTTTCAAGGTTGCAGTTCTTACAATAGTGCAGAAAATCGATTATATATATATATATATATATATATATATAAGGCAAGATGTTTGTGTGTGTATGCGTGTGTGTGTGTGTGTGTCTTTATCTGTCTGTATGTCCTTTATACAAATCCACAATTTTTATCCGATTCTCACCAAACTTCACACAAATATTCTTTAGGCTGAATCTGAGCTCCAGGACCACGGATTAGTTTTAAAGCTTTCATTACACCCGAGCAACGCCGGGCTATACTGCTAGTAGATTTATACGCCTTCCATGGATATTACTTCAAAGTGAATCCAACTGACACAACAGGAACTGACTAAACTTGTTGATTACGCATTCTGTGCTGATAACCATTTCACTGACGCCACATTCTATTCATTACAAACAGACACCAGCCAGTGGATGAGCAGGTGGTGTAATGGTTAGCAGCCAGGAAGGCGATATCTCCGAGCAGTGTGCATTACAAGCATATTCACACAAATACTACACGATATTAATTTCTTCGCCGCCACTCCCCACAACTATGGGTTAAATATAGGCCATGGTCAAACTGGGCTCTCCGTAGCCGGCAACCAGTACTGGAAAACGGAAACGGAAACAGAATGAAAAACTGTATGTAAACCTAGTACATCACATTTTATACAGTCATAAAAAGGATTACCTAGTTCATAATGACTATGCTATTGATTGTGATCGAGAAGATAGTGTATGAGAAAGATCGAATGTCTGTCGCTACACTTTACTGGATTGGCTGAATACGTACTCAAGAGAACGATTTTGAAAACTAGATATTAGGTTATGCAATTCCTTTTTAATTGTCAAATTCCCACCGTGTATGTTCAACACACAAACCATAATGAAAGAGAAGCATTTAGCTAACACAAATATTGAGCCTGTGAATTTCCTTTGCTTGCAATACATTATACAGAGAAAACATCGCCTCACCAAAGTAATGGTTAGAAATATAGTATCACAGATCATAACTGCGTCATGGGTTCGATCCTCATTGTTTCCTTAGCAAATGCCTATAAAAGTAGACAGTTCAAAATTTAAGTTCCTTTCTTTCCAATATTTTCTAGTCTGAGCACGAACGAAATCAATCTATGAAAGCGAGATGAACCCGAGAAAATAAAATTGCTTTGTAATTATTAATTATTAAAAAAAAAAAAAAAAAATAGTTGATCAAAAACATCAGAACGATTAACAAAATCATACTATTATAATGGATACATCATGTATCCAAATGAAAATAGCGTTCATAATTCATTAGTACTTGATATGTAAACTTTTACTTTCATTAACAGCTTGACATCTTTTGCTACATCAGCAAATTAATGTCTTGCATTCATTAATGGATATTTTCTCTCATTCTTCTTTCAAATTAGTTCTTGGATGTTTCTTGGATTCTTTTCCTTAGTAGCTCTTTCATTTAGTAACTTCCAAACATTCTCAATAGGATTTATGTCTGGGCTTTGAGCAGGCCACTAACAGTAACATCCTTCTTAGAAAGAAATGTCTTAATAGACTTCGCTGTATGACATGGCGCGTTATCTTGCATAAATACAGTTGGTTGATGAATTGCAGTTCTCACATTAGGTACATGTTTCTTCAATATCTCTTTGTATACAGTTGCGTTAATTTTACCGGGTAACCTAACAACAGGTGCCGTACAAGCAGCTGAAATCATGCCAAACACCATCATGCTTTCTTCTCCAAATTTAACGCTGCTTTTAGTGCACTTCGGCAAATATCGTTCCTTAAGACTGCGTCGAACGAACCTTCTCACGTCACAACCAAACAGGTTAAACTTCCACTCATTTATGAAATGAACACAATCCCACTGTTCTTCTGTCTATATGACGTGTTCAGTGGAAAATTTCAATCGGCTCATTTCATTCTTTTTAGGCTTCGTAGAGGCTACTCGACTGTTCAGATTTATTTCATTAAGTATTGATATTTTAATGCCAACGTTAGCATTAGCTCTCAGAGATAGCAGTTGCTGTCGCAAAACGATAGTTTTTTTTGGTTCTTTACCAATCCAACTGTCTTTCCTTGCACCAGTTTTCCTATGCCTGCCAGGTGGTTTCTTGACTTCACATGACCCAGTTTCTTCAAGCTTTATTAAAATACTATGAATAACACTTTTCGATTTCCCCACACTCTTTGAAATGTTTCCAGTCGAGAGTTTACCTTCTTTACGTAACTTGACTGTCAGTTTTCTAAGTTACAATGACGTTGCAGATTTTTGCGCCATGTTTACAATGCCAGTAAAGCTCCGGTGTAATTTGATAAATTTTATATTCTTACCACCCAAAATTTTCAATAATGCAAAATGATTATTAATTTTTATGGATTTATTTAATCGTTCTGATGTTTTAGTCATCTATTTATTTTTCGAATGTTTGAGCTTTATATTTTGGAAATATATAATTTACATTTATGTCTTTTTTTTCCTTGATAAAATGTCCTTTGAAGCTTTAAAAAGTTTTTTCATAGTCAAACTTTTTCTTAACATCGTTCTAATCTTTATGCTCGCTACTGTCTATCTCCAGATTTTCGCTAAGATTAAAAAACAAAACAAAAAAACAAAAAAAAAACAAAGGTGTATTTGCTTGTGGTCAGATCTGACATCCCGAATTTAGTTACTTTTCCACTGCCGTAATGTGGCTTCCCTGTACTTTCATAGCAATCATTCTCGTAATCTTACATCTTAGGTATATCGACCGCATGATTTTAAATTTACTACTAGATTTGCAACTAGATCTTATTTTACTGTTGAAATAGCGACATGTAACCGGAAGTTACATTTTAATATTTTTTCCTCTTAAGTGGAACTCACTTCCGATTTCTTACTTCACTGCCACCTACGTTCTCCAAAAATTTAAATGCACCGTCAGTTGCCATTTTCTGTCTTCGTGAATCCTGTTCTTTCTCCTCATTAATGTATTGTAACTCTTTCATTCGTATTAACCCCGTTTGCGTCTGAGTGGCCTTATCGCCCTGCTTGTGGGTTAAATTATTTTAAAACATTGAATAATTATATATAATGAATATCTGAATATATGAATTCTATATTATATTGATATTTTTAACAGTGATGATCCACGTATACTGTCTTAATATGTATAGGAAAAACTATTAAAAAGTTGTAAGTTTAAAAATGTATTTTTTTTACAGCATTTGTTTATTTCTATTATTATATTTTATATTTCAGACCGTCCTCGGTCCTTCATCAGAAACAAATGATTTTAAAATTTAAATTAGAAACGTATTTCGCGAGAGCATCCGTGGAGAGAGATTGTTTACATCACGTGACTCAGAAAGCGACAGATGTTTTTTAAAAATATTTGTAAACGTAAACCTCTTTAATAATACTTATAAATTTTGTTTTAGAGAAAAAAATTTTTTAATTGTATCTAAAAAAGTTTAGCTATTGAAATATTTGTAAAGATTCAAAACACCTAAGTCCCTATTTAACCCTAGCTTGTGTGTATTTAATTTTAAAATCCAGTGTTTTTCTTTCTTTCTGCGTGAGTGTGTAGAACTAAAATCGGAGTCTATTAGTAAACATTTGCAATTTTCCAAAATGTGACCCGGTTGACTGAAGTGAACTGCTATAGGGGAATATTGATTTTTCTGGCGTATGCTAAGTTTGTGATTATTGAAACAAAATCTAAAGCTATTACCAGATTCACCAATAAATCCACTATTTGGACATATTGAACAGAAAATAAAATATATTATGTTTTGGCTGTCACAGGTGAGGCGTGGTGGGTGCAATTTGATTTTGGTGTTGGGTACAGAGAATATTGTGTCGTTTACTAAATGTTTACAAATTCAACACCGGTGTTTCTGACATTTTAATTTAGATATTTGGTAGAAGTGAGGATAGTTGATAGGTTGGGTGTTTGTTTCATTGCATTTATGGGTGGTTTATCGAAAATGTCTGATTTTTTTGTTTGATTGGAGGTTCTTGTAATCATTTTTTAAATTTTTGATAAGTGTGTGGGAATATTGATTGTGGTTAAAAACCATGGGAATTTGGTTGTTGTTTTTTCTTTTCTTGTATGTGAGAAGTGTGTTACGATTTATGTGGATGGTTTTATTTAGTGCTTCTTTTATTATTTTTATTGGGTATTTACATTTTAGAAATCGCTTTGTTAGGTTGTTAATGTTGGTAATGTTAATATTGATATTTTTGATATTCTTCTAGGTATTGACTCAGTCAGGGATCACTCTTAATGAATCCTTGCTATATTAGATTATCCTGCGAAACTATTCTAACTACAGGTCTACAGTAGGCGCGTTATCCTTTTTTCTATATCGATATTAGATATCGAACCAAATCAGTTCATTTCTCTCCTCCTTATACACCTTTGTGCTAATTGAAACAAAACGAATATCTTCCTAGAATTTTTCACACTTCCCTTGATCACGTATATGTAGTCTCTTGGCGATGTTTTTCTCTTCCAATCGTATTTTCCTTTACTTTTAGGATTGAAGGACAGTTGAAAGGTTGATACCAGCAATATCAGCGATTACTCTGTAAGGCTTACCAGTGTGTTCGCGCAGCATTACAACTTTTGCACGCTTCCTTGGAGTAACGCCCATCGTAAACAAGGGCTCTAAGACAAATAATCGACAGTCGAGACAAAAATGTCTGGCCTTGAAAAATATGGTGTCATTTGTGACTGTCAGATTTTTATCACGTCCAAACAAATTTGACAATACACCCGAAAATAGATTCATATCACTGCATGCCACTACCAATGACCTAATATGAGGCAAAAATAGAAATCGATTATACCCAGTGAATCCAGTGGGTCTAAAACTGATAGTATGATGAAAGAAAGGAAACTAAAGCAGTTGTTTCAATGGATTTGCACAAGGATAATAAATTAGTTTTGCCAATTCTTTACGATTATAGTCATAACTTATCTGAAATTTAACTTTCGAAATCTTAGCTTCGATACATACCATATTGCCTAAAAAAATATTTTTTAAGTTTGTCACAAATCAAAATTATTTTAGTGGGGAGATGTGTTCGACTAGACAGCCCTGTTTCTTTACAAACATTCAAACTAATGTCTCTCATCGGAAGTGTTAATAAAATTTAACTCAGCAGAAATATTGCCGGATTGAAAAATATCCATTAATATATATTTTAATCGGCATCATCTCATGCAAGGAAGTAAAAGCCACTAAGACAAGGTGTTACATGGCGTGGAAGAATTTAAACCAAAAATATTAATAATGAGCGGAAATAGAAAATAGTAATCAGGAGGAAAGCAGATATCGATTAAAATTGCGTTTAATTTTTTGAAGATAAAACTTAGCAGGAAAGCACGAAGTTGGAAGGATTTTCACAAGCAAGAAATGTAAGAAAAGAAACTGTTAGCATAGAACTTACGGCTACATCTAGCCAACTCAACTGTAAATCGATTGTTTTTTGTTAAAGCTTTTCAGAGACCAAGAGAAGAATGGAAGAACAACAGAGAGAGTATGTTGGGATTGGGATTAGTTATAATTGGTCAGATATGTGTCACGTGTTTTAAAGAAATATATAATTTTTAGATATATGTGCGTGGGAAATCTTGGCTAGTATACACTATTATACAGTTTGCCATTCAAAATATTCCAAGCACTGTCTTATTTTTTTTTTTTTATTTAAAACATGTTAGATCGGGGTTTTCTATTTTTTTTTTTTTTTGTTTATTCTATCATCTTCTCGGATTCTAACCCATATACTCAATTCTCTCTCTCATATATATATACATATATATATATGCGCGCGCGCACACACACACACACTATTAAAAACAATAAATTTATTAACAGTCTCTAGAGCCCTTTCGTCCAACATCACATCATGAGAAAATCGTCGGAATCAATTTTTTTTTTTTTTCGTTTAATTTGTGATTCCAACGATTTTCTTTTAAGGAGTAGTTTACAAATTTTGTACCTCAAAACAAGTGTGTTTTTATACATTATATATATATATTTTTTTTTTTCAAATGTATTTGTAGATTTTTTTTTCTAACTATTGTATTACCAATATGTCCCTTGCATTGACGACACCAGGGAGCAGTACTGTGCCAATCTGTTTAAACAGATAAGTAGTGAAAGTCCATATTAGGGAAATATATTTAAAATTAAATGTTAAAAAATATCAAGGACTTGACAAAAACATTTTTCTGGTATCATTAGAAAGAGAAATATGTGAGTAAGTTGGCAGTTATCGGCACGTCATGTCGAATCAACGAGTCTAGTTTAAATGTCAGCCTAGCCTGCTGCACTCACACACTAATACCTTCGGGGAAAGGGGTAATAGATCTGTCGCTCTTCTCTACCTATGCGTTAAATAGGAAAGCTTGGGTTTTCTAGCGTTTGATGTTAGGCTAAGAAAATAATTGAAAACAGTGGGGGAGGCAACGGGAAACCATTCCATTATCTACCCACTTAGATGATGGGAATTCGTTAAGAAAACATATCTGTAGAGTACTGTAGTTACCTATGTCTCGAATAAACAGCAAAGAAAAATATCTCCAGTAAAATGTTTACATGGATAATTTTTTTAATCATTTCACTTTTAGTAAGTCAATAAAAGCCATTAGAATGCAAGGAGACAAGATAACAGTTTGATTTTGCACTTAAATTTTTGCTTATCGAAGTTGAAAGGAAAACTAGGAAGCAAGTTCCACAAGCGAAAGGTGTGGTAAAAGAAACTATTAACATAAAACTTAAGGTTTTGTAACCTCAAGATATATGTTAATACAAATGACAATTTCATCAGTGAAAAGAAAACGGAATGCATGGTCATCAGCAAAAAGGGCAGCCCAAAATGCCAATTACCGTTGAGGGACTCTAAAGTGAGGTAGGTACAGAAATTTAAATACCTAGAAAGACGGAAAGTGCGACACTGAGATCCGTAGGCGAATTGGCATAGCGAAGAAGTTTTCCAGAAGTTGAGTAAGGTATTAAGAAACAGAACAATTTCACCAGAAATAGAGAGGAGAGTACTGGATTTGCTATGTGATGTCGGTTCTTCAATATGGCAGTGAATGTTGGACAATATCTTCGAAGATGAAGAAAAAACTTGAAGCAGCCGAAATGTGGTTCTACAGAAGGAGGCTGCGGATATCATGGACCGAGCATGTGAGAAATGACGAGGTTTTGGAAAGGATGGAGATAAAAAGGAAATTAATACTGAGTATCAGGAAGAGGCAACTAAAGTTCCTGGGACATGCAATGAGGAAGGAGGGATTGGAGAACCTGATACTCACAGGCCAGATAGAGGGAAAAAGAGACAGAGGAAAGCAGTGGAGAACATATTTGAAGGACCTGATCAGGTGGATGACGGAACGAGGGTTGCATGGTGCAACAGGAGAAAGTGTACTAAGAGCCACCAGGGACAGGGAGATGAGGAGGGCCATGATCGCCTACGTCCTGAAAGGACATGGCACATAAAAGAAGTGTTGCTTTTAAATTCATTAGGTCAAGATGCCAACTAAGAGAGTTCATCAAAATAATTACAATGAAAAAGATCGCGGAATATATAAAGAAAAGCTTCATTATGGAGGTTGGAAACTGACTTAAGCTGACATGCCAGGTCAGGACCGATAACGTTGCAGATTCCTTCGCTTTCTTGAAGGATCTCTACATATAAAACTGCTGTGGATGTGCGTTGTGGTGCAGTGGATATCGGCTCGGAACTAGAAATCGGGAATTCCAGTTAAATTCATTGCATTCACTTATGCACAAATACTCTTAGGAAAGGTATTAATCCGTCTCTTCCCTCAAGCTATTGGTTAAATAACAGAACTGATTGGGTTCTATCGCCTTGGTCGGCAACCAGTCTACCGCAAAAAGCAATGGCAACCTACTGCGGGATAATCTTCTGCCCGGTCAGTCATGTCTCTTTGGAGACATGATCGCCCAAAGCGTGTATCACGTATGGCACTTAACTGACCGACATATAAAACAAAAGCACCAGATCCGGTGTGTTAGAAGCACGGATGAATGGTAGACTTATTAATGTGCCAGATAGATTCTGCCGGAAAAAATGGTCTAGCACGACATAGCGAACCAACTGTCCAAACAGCAGACTTAAAAATCTATTCAGTATAATCATTCTAGTCCATGATAGAAAACGTTAAAAATCAAGAAGATGCTCTTCTGGAGTTAAGCATCAGCCATGTTGACGGAAGTCTAACATCAGTTTATTATGATTAATAATATTTTATGAAGCACCATAGGGAATAATTTTAAAAAATTGATTGCCCATGCATGCGGGTGTACAGATCTTCATGCATTGTGAGAAGATTTTAGCAAGTACGTTTTGTGCCGAGCGCTTTCGACTGAAACAACTTCGGACATACGTACGTACAGTTAGACTTGCGTTTTCTTTTACGGCAACAGACTAACTTATTTGACGACGACGTATACATATAGATATATTTTTAATGTCATATCACTTCTAGTAGAATGGTTACCGGTTATCTTCTGTATGATTTTGAATTCAGAAATGACTGCCAATTAAGTTTACGGAGATCATTTTACTCTGCTATTTAATTCATAATTTGTGAAACCCGTGTATACGGGTCGTGTTTATAGTGAAAATGGTTTAACACAAACCTTAAAAATTAGATTATGCTTGTAGATTTGTGTGTGTGTGTGTGAGACAGGCAAAATTTTAGAAATTGGTAAAATCTATCGACATTGAGCGGATGTGCGTTGTGGTGCATTGGATATAGGCTCGGAACGAGAAATCGGGGAGCCGAGTTCGAATTCCAGCCGAATTCATTGCATTTACTTGGGAAAGGTATTAATCTGTCTATTCCTTCCAGTTATGGGTTAAATAATAAGACATATTGAGTTCTATAGCCTTGGCTGGCAACCAGTCTGCCGCAGAAAGCAATGGCAACCTACTGCAGAATAATCCGTCAGTCGTGTCTCTTTCGAGACATGATTGCCCAAGTGTATATCACGTATGGCACTTAATTGACTGATATCAACATGCATTCCGGAGTCGCTCTTTCCAAGAAAGTATGCTAGCTTTTTTTTCTTTTTTGTTTTTTAATAATCGTTTCGCCCCGAGCAAGGCATTCCACTGCCACTATTGCGCAGGGGGTTACATAGGGGGGAAAGTGATGAGAAAGGATGGTTAGATATAGGAAAAAGGGTGATAGACGGGTAAGGATACCGAGAATGAGGGTTGGGTAGATGGTGAGAGTGTTGGCAGAATAGATGCAAGTTAGTGTGATAGAAGTGTCTATTGACCTTACATTTAAACTCCTGGAGATTGTAGCTGTCGGCAAAGCAGGCATGTGAAAGTGAATTCCACAGGCGGGAAGCGCGAGAAAAGCGGTTGGAGTAGAAATTACGGTTACATCTTATCTGTTTCACTGTAAAAGGGTGGGACCTAGTTGCTAACCTAGTATCTCGTGTAATTTCGTACCGAGGCGGCACCAATGATCTAAGTTCATCAGAGCAAAAGCCGTGAAAGTATTTATAGAAGAGGCACAGGGAAGCAGAGGAACTGTAGAATGATGCCATCTCTAATATGAATCATCGAACTATTCTTGGTTTTCCTAGTCGTCAGCAACAAGCCCAAGCGCTACAAACACAAATAATCAGTAACCGGAAGTAGCAATCTGTCAACCAACCGGAACACATTTCTTAGACTAGTTTTGAACACTTCACAAGGTAGGGCATTTCGTTAAGTTCATTTTTTAAAGATACGAGACACGCACTTTCCAAGTGCCTGACGCTCTCGTCCCTAAAATATTAGCTTCTAAGTTATAAAAATGCAAAACCTGATCAGTCATTGTGAATGTATTATTGTATCGCTGCATAAAATGAAAAACAATCTACTTCACCATCTAATTACCCGCCAGACGACACGTCCAAACCGACTAGAGAGAGAGTTGAGTCATCATCATACAATTAAATATCTGTCGATTGGATTAAGACTTTAGCTAATGATAGCACAAAAATAGATTCGTAGAATAACGGAATTGACTCGTAAATTATAATTTATGATTCACTAATATAGATTGAAAACTAGTAAACCATCTTGTTCAACATACTAATTCTCTCAACAATTATGAGGAAGTAAGTTTGACACCGGCTTCAGAGTAATTAAGATTTTGTTAAGGTTAAAGCCTACGCAGATGTTTACGTATAGAAGTTTTTTTCTTTAATAATTTCACCCAAGCAAGGCGGTACCGCCACTGATGTGAAGGGGGCTACATAAGAGAGTTAAAGTTTTAGACAGGAGGAGAGTGAAGAGAAAGACGAACCAATTACAGGGGGTGAAAGAGAAAGGGCAAGAGAAGGATGTGAACACAGGAGTGAAGACAGTTGCGAAGATAAAGAGAAAGGAAAAGAACAAGATACACAAGGTAATGTAAAAATGGCTGGAGTTAAGTGGATAAGAGATGGGAATTGACTTTGCATTTAAATTCTTGAAGATTGTAGCTGTCAGGAAAGCTAGTATATATGGAAGGGAGTTCCACTGGCGGGAAGCGCGGCAAAGAAGCTGCTGGAGTAGAATTGTCACTTCATGGTTAGCTTAGTAATAATTTGACAAAGATAAACAATTTTATCCGTTGCATGTTAATTAAAATAAAAACTATTTTTCACATTATCGAACAAGCTAAAAACAGTTTTATTTCACTCTCATCTCCCAAACAAATGTATTATTCTAAACACTCAGAACTCCTTATCTTTCTCGACAAAGAACAGCTCTAAGGGCCTTTTACAAGGAAATCTTTTTATAAAATTTCATAGTGGATTTTTTAAAAGAGAATTTTAAGAACGTGCAGAATAAATGTTTATTCTTCTTTTATGTGCCTTTTCCTTTCAAGATGGAGGCGATCATGGCCTTCCACGTCTCCTTATCCCTTAGCACGCTTTCTCCTATAACATCGCGCAACCACCATTCTGTCATTCTGCTCAGGTCCTTCAAATATGTTATCCGCTGCTTTCCTCTATCTCTATCCTGTTAGTATCAGGTTCTCCAAGCCCTTCTTCCTCATTGCATGTCCCAGGAACTTTAGTTGTCTCTTCCTGATGCTCAATATTAAAGTACAATAATATCTAAGGAGAATAACTAATGTTAATTTTTTATAGACAAGTTTTAATAGATTCTATTACTTATCGCAAAAACGTTTCTTAAAATGTTATATCCTTTTAATCATTTTCCGCCTCGGCTTGGTGTAATGGTTAGCGAGATTGTCACGATAGAACTTATTGCAACTGAGTAGTGAGTTCGACCGTCACTGGTACCTCAAACTTCTGCGACATCTTAGCAGCGGTTAGGAAATCAATGATCACTCGTTGTCCTTTCTGCACATTATATGTAATCGAAATTCTTCATACATGGTTCGTATATATCTGGTTGAAAAAGATCGGGTACCAAAAACAATTTAAATTTCCTTATCTGTCTGGTTGTTACGAGCCTGAAATTGTGCGTCTTCTTGCTCTAACTACAGAGAAAAATGCCTTTCACGCTGAACGATGTTTCGTGCGGTTCTCGACAAATCACGAGACATTTCTATTCTTGTGAAATATTTATAATCAATTTTTCTTATTTTCTGCTTTGGTCAAGGAAAGATAACGTTTTAATCTGTCTCTACAGCATCTTGTTGGGATGGAAAACAGCCTTTAATTATTTGGGATTCGTTTAATTTAACCGAAAAGTATCTGCATTTCACGTAATAAAGTTCACGCATTTCCTACACTTGTCTCAATCTATTACTATAAGTTGTAAATAAAAACTAATTTGTTTTATACCGACTGCCTACGTCTAACTTTTGTTACATACAGTACATTCTTCCTTTTAACAGATATGGAAGTCATACATTAAAGATACTAACATAAACAAATTGATGAAAGTAACTTCATATTCTCAAGCGTTTTCTTCATTTGATCATTATTTCTTAAAAAGAAATTATATGCAGAAAGCTTTAAAAATATTTCCAATTTGGAAATCAGAAAATAAAAATAAGTTTGGTTAAAAGCACGCTATTATAAAACCAACGAACAAGATGCTTTTTAAAAAATTAAAACATGAACTTTAGTCTCCTTAGACAGAATTGAAAATGACAAAATATTTTTTAAAAGATGGGTACCATTGGTGGATAAACACCAGAAATTTCTTTTAACTGATGATTCAAGACAGGTAATTAATTTTAAAATGTTCAACATTTATACTAAGTATCAACAACTCAGTTTTCAATCACAGAATGCTTTACTCTCTTCTCGGATAAATTGGGCACCTCAACGTGGTGTAATGGTTCACAAGCTTGTCTCACTAGAACCTGTTTTAACTGAGTCATGAGTTCGATCCTCACTGTGTACCCTTACTTTTGGCCTTGTGCCACATCTAAGCTATGCTTAAAAAATCATTTGTGTCCCCTGTATGTCTGCCTGGCAGGCATGACCAGGAAAGACAAGCTTAGGCGTGTTAAGACAAGCTCAGACATGCTAAGTCAAGTTTTGTACCCAGTTAAAGAGTATCCAGCCTTCGCATACTCGTTAACTAGTGGTCCAAGCTTCCCGGCTCGGGTTCCCCACGTTAAAAACTGACCTTGTGTCACAACTCACTCTAGTGAGGGTTTAGGGTAAACACCATCTTATGACTTAAATTCATAATTTATCCACCCCTCAAAAGGTTTTGTACCCAGTTACCGCGTAATGCAAAGATTGGATAATCTTTAACTAGTATTCCGAGCCTCCCGTCTCGAATTCTCCACCCTAAAAACTGATCTTGTGCCACAACTCACTCTAGTGGGGGGAGTAGAACAAACACCATCTTATGGCGTAAATTCATAATTTATCAACCACTCAGAAATAGAATAAAATAAAACAAAATCACCCACCATCTGAGCCATGCACTTTACGTTCGAAATTATTGCTTTTGTCTTTAAATCGTTGTTAGAAATTAAGTTGTATTTTTTATGTTAATATACGTCTAATATTATTCAATTAAACAGTGATGAAACTACCGTTAGTAAATATTATCTATCCAATAAAAACAAATTGTGACGCCAATGAGTTCGATTTTCACTAGGTGACACAAAGTTGAGGCAAGGGTCTAGGAAATCTTTATAGTTAATTAATTCTGAGCATTAAACAAACAAATGTTCGAGTATCCAACTGCGACAGTCTGTTCGATCTGGACTGAATGACCCACACTTGTTGCTTTGTGTCAAACTAAGATAATTAGTCTATATATCTGAAGAAAGATTCATTAAGTAAATTCCTAGGAGAAAACTGATATGTTAGTATGAGATTACTCTTAGCAACAGTAAACCTTCACTAATGACGACAATATCTCTGACACATACACCGAGAGGGATATTTTTATTGTAAAGAGGAAAGCGAAATAATTATAAGCGAAAATGTGGAAAAAGAATTATCTTGTGGTTTCATCTTTTTAGACGAGTTTATCAGATTTTAATCTCTCGTCTATTAAATTACGCCTTCAGACCGTGAGCCCAAGCAGAACACATATCTAAGTAGCTATTTTGGTGGTAGCTATCCGTGCAGACCACAAATAGGTCTGGGATTTATTCTGCTGTTATATATGCTACAATTTCGTTGACGCCCATTTATTGGAAAACAAAACTTTATTTGTTTTTAAAGAAACCATTTTTTTTTAAATGGTCATCAAAAATGGTCGTTTTCTACCCCGACATTCCGAGGTTTAAGTTTGAGCGAGTTTTGTTTTACGGCATATCAACCTCTGTGGGTTCTTTAATGTCAAGAAGGCGGAGTTTTAAGGTATTTTTTTAATATTTGGTTATAGCGAGGTTGATTTAGTCAGATTTTAATGAATTTTTTTTTATTTTAGAAAACTGAAAATGTCTTCTAGTTTTGTATTCAAAGTAATTTTGCTGAGAATATTTTTTTTCTTCTTTCAAAAATGTGCTAAGGTAATAATTTTTTTTATTCATAAATGTATTGTTGGTAATATTCTTCCTTCAAAAAATGTGTATTTTTCTGTAAAAGTTTATTTTATGTATATATTTCTATAAAAGTGTATATTAATACTTTCATAGTGTTTTGACCCCAGTTTGGGGAGTTAACTATTTGCCCATAGCTGGGACCTTAACAGGTGTGACCACTACGAGTCAGGGTGGACTGAAAATAACAGCAATTAAGAGGTGGTTCCATGCTCTTCACAATCTCCCAATCAGAGAGGCCTTGCTGCCGGATGCAGTTTGCCGTCATGCCAAGGACCAATTCCGAGTTTTAATCGCTATATTTATGTGGAATACGAACGTTAGTAGCTATGTCTTTGCTGAAGCATTAGAAAACAGTTACTTTTTATTCTTTGTAAATTTTACATTGAGATAGAATTAAGATAAAAAAGACTTAATGGCTAGAACGAAATATCCCCAAAGAGAACTAATAGCTTGACGAGTATTGACAATTCTGATACTATTCTCCTCTGTAATGTCCAAATGCACATCGTTGTGTGGTGGATATCGGCTCGGAACGAGAAATTAGAGAGACGAGTTCGAATTCCATTTGAGAGGGCCTGAACGACCGGCACCCCCCGTAATTTGTTTGCTTTTATTTTTTTCTTTACTTTTTTCAGTGCCTTTTTATTGATTAGACCCTAAACTTTCAGATTAGCAAAATAAATTTGGAAAATAATTCAATATTTATTGATTTTTAGTGGGTGCTCAGTTGGAAATAAAACGTTCTAGTAAATTGATCCCCCATATTGGACATACTCGCTTTGGGATGGAGTAAAAGACAATGACAAGTTTTTGAGCATATTCAACAACTGAATCCTTAGAGAAATTTCTGAATAAAGTTATTCTTGGGGTTTCCGAAGAAGACGTTGCTATTGTAAGAACGAAAGGAAGTCAGTCGTATAGGTCCGCCTCCATTTGAATTATTTGCACCCAATTACGCACAGACATCTCTTCTCCCTCCAGCTATGGGTTAAAAATAGAAGATATTGGGTTTTATAGACTTGATTGGCAACAAGTCTACCGCAGAAAGTAATGGCAACCTACTGCGGGAAAATATTCTGGCCAGTCAATCATGGATAAAAAAAAAGACATGATCGCTCAAGCATATACAACGTATGGTACGAAACTGAATATTTCTAATAAAATCCAATGTAGGTAGAATACAATTAAAAAAAAAAAGGAAAAAAAATACCGAGTTGTACAAATATAAGCTGACTTACACTGAAATGGAGAAATTTCATGGCATCTGATATATCACAAAAATACCAAACGGTCTGAGTGTATGTATATATATATATATATATATGAATAAATATAGTTTTAAGGTGTGCTATATTTATAGGATAAGATGCTCAACATCAGAGATAGAGCGTATGTAAATATAAAAGAGTGAACATTGAAGTCAACACTCAGGGGCGACAAACTGTTTCATGCTAAGCGCAATCATCAGGTGGCCTGATGATTGCGCTTAGCCTGAAACAGTCCGTCGCCCTTGAGTGTTGACTTCAATGTTCACTCTTTTATATATAAATATATACACCGAATTTCGTACTGCTTATAAAAGTAGGCTACTCTACAGAAAACAAATACTGAATTATTTCAAAACACGTTTAGCACCGAGAAATCTTAACATTTCGCTACGGTACCTGATGAATGACAAACGGAGCTGAATAACTCTTCTCAACTTCGTGACTGGTCTTGATTAACTCCGAATTTAACTAACAGTATTTTTATGGCATTTCTCACCTTTGAAACACTTCCGGTTTCTTGTCGGACTGTCGGTAGAATAGGTTTGTGTATCGGTTAAATTGTTTTCAACAAGATGCGGCCCCTCCACATTATTCAAAGGCAGTCCGTGAGCATCTTAATGAAACATTTCCTGAGAAATGGATTGGCTGGAGAAGTCAAAATGATTGGCCAGCATATTCACCCGACATGACTTGACCCCAATGAAATACGTTTTTTGGGTGAGTACTCAAGGACGTGGGATGTGCATTGTGGTGCAGTGGATATCGACTCGGAACGACAGATCCGAGTTCGAATTCCAGTTGAATTCCTTGCATTCACTTACGCACAAATACGATTGAGAAAGATATTAATCAGTCTCTTCCTTCCTGTTATGGGTTAAATAACAGGACATATTGGGTTCTATAGTTTGGGCTGGCAACCAATCTACCGCAGAAAGCAATGGCAACCTACTGCGAGATAATTTTCTGCTCAGTCAGTCATGTCTCTTCCGACACATGATCGTCTAAAGCGTGTATCCCGTACGGTACGTAATTGATTGACTCAAGGACAAAGTTTATAGTCGGAAACCAAGAAATGTTCGTGATTTTTTAATGCTGAAGAGATGCGCTTCAAGAACTGTTTGTCAAGGCGTAGAATTCAAAGTTGTATAAATTGTGATGAACAACAGTTTGAGATCCTGCACTGATAAAAATTTAGCGCTTTTGCATTATAATACTTAATAAAATTTAATTTTCAATTTAATAATAGTATTATTAAATATATGATTATATATGCAATCACAAAAGAAATGTTATTTGCTATCCGCCTACATTTGGACAACCTTCCTTATATATATTTACTAGCAGTATAGCCCGGCGTTGCTCGGGTGTAATGAAAGCTTTAAAACTAATCCATGGTCTTGGAGCTCAGACTCTGCCTAAAGAATATTTGTGTGAAGTTTGGTGAGAATCGGATAAAAATTGTGGATTTGTATAAAGGACATACAGACAGATAAACAGAGACACACACACACACACACACAAACATCTTGCCTTTTATATATATTATCGATTTTCTGCACTATTGTAAGAACTGCAACCTTGAAACTTCTGAATATCGTTTCTTATGTCTTTGTCTATGAGTGTATCAAATTTTATTAAAATCGGACCACTCCTTCTATAACTCAATTTTTTCGATTATCGATTTTCGATATTTATCGAGGGTACCTCGACACAAAACCTAGCTAAGAACGCTCGCAGATGCTTATAGTATAACTCTGTAAATTTTCAAGAAAATCGGTTCAGCCGTTTCGGAGTCTATATGTAACGGATACACAGACAGACAAAGTTCCATTTATAAATAATTTTAGATTTTATGTGCTCCTCCGTCGATTTCGACATATGAGGGTTCAGTTCGTTTAGTACATAAAACATCAAAGTTTATATTTTAATCTTATGTGCGCCATCAAGCTTGCCTTGGATTTGCATAACAAGCTACAGAGGGAGCATTAAAAATCGTCCGTTGAGGAATCAGAAGCTTCCTATGCAGATCAGGATTCTGGGTGTTTATGGATTCGCATAACAAATTGGGCACTTGAACGTCACCACAGATGGAAAATTGGCATGAAAATCCGTGTTTTAGTTCCAAAACGGAGTGCATCAATATGTTAGAGACAATTCTGTTCAAAACTTGCAATGTCACGATAACAAGTTGACCTCCACTCCATTTGATCTAATGAAGACAATTCGAAGGAGTCAACTGGTATGTTAGCTGCTACATAATCTGAGAGGGGGAGGGTGATGTGTTTCTGCTCGGCTGTTAAAGGGAAAGGTTTTCCGTTTAGAAATTAAACATTTATTCCTGATGTTTTACAGCCAGTCTAACAGCTTCAAATAGAAAATAATGTGAATAAATATGAAGTTTAATTTATTTCCGTTTTTCGAATTAATCACTTAAGCCAGAACACAACTCACTTTTCAGACAACACAATGCCTTTCGCTTCTCACCCACAATCTTTACTTACCTACCAAAAATAAATTACACTCCCTGGTAAGCATCTGCTCTACGTTCGGAATTACTGTATAAGATTTTCAATGATTGTCAGAAATTGTTTTTTTAACTTGAAAAAATAGCGATAAGTATTCTATTAGAGTGTATACGGCTATATCGTGTTGAATGCACCGGTTTCCGTCCGATCACCGAAGTTAAGCAACATCGAGCCTGGTCAGTACTTAAATGGGTGACCATTTGGGAATACCAGGTGCTGTAAACGTAAGGACCAAGAATATTTCTCCAGGTTTGGGGGTTGGGTGCAGGGTTAACAACCCTACCCCGTCAAAAACAGTTTGTTACGGCAGCCACTTTTTGTTGTCCTATGCACCATTGGGTGTGATGGATAAATCATGTTTCTTTTAGAGTGATACGACAACCATTATAAAAACAAATAAAATTCCCTCGCGTGCCATGTTAGGTCATTGATAATATTTCTCGGAACAGGTATGTTTGCTTAATGATGTCTACCTTCTCTAAGTAATATGCGACAGGTAATACCAGAAACAGTAGGTATCTGACCTTCCCTATCGAGAATTGCAGATTCATACTTTTCGCTAAAGTAATGAAGCAAAGAGAATGTAGACTGTCTCAAACGAAATTTGAACTATTCGTCGATTCCATCTTCCTAGACGTTAAGCGCTAAACCAGTTAACACAATATGTTTAAACTACTTGAAAATAATATTGTTTGAACTATGCAACCACCTCCACGTGTATTTTCCCCAGATCACTTAGTATGTAATTAACAATTCATAAAAAATGAAAGCGATTAATTTTAACACGTAGCCACAAAGTTTGTAAAATATTAAAGCAGCTATATTTTTTTAAATCAGGGGGATTTGTTACAAAAGGAATAAGCCCCCATATGCCTTCAGGACATTGGTGATCATGATCACAACAATATGTAACTATTAATAAATTTTTGCCTAATCCTTTATCCGCCATCCAGTTACTCAAGCTCGTTCTTCTTCACCCGACCACATACGGCAACAGTATTCAATGCACAGAAAAATTGTAGATTTTTAAATGGGAAAAATGAATTCTGACAAGAAAACTTCTTGGACCAACACAGTGCACCTTCCTAGCAGTAAATGCAGCTATGAATTCAATCTAGTGAGATCATTTGAGAGATTGAGGCCAAGGAGACGTAGTGTATTACTTTCTTGGAGACAAGCGTCATTCATTCTGGTGGTAGGCAGGAATGTTTCTCTATGGTGGCTAAAGGAGAGCAGCTTCGTTTTGAAGACATTAAAATTTACGGGCCATTTCAGATCCTTTCCTTTATGCTCTCGTGAAATTTCAACTGTCTCTTTGCTATGTTAAACTTTAGTGTCTTTCTAGTTTCATTTTCTCGAAAACTTCAGTGCTAAAATGCCTATCCCTGTTGCACATTTGTGTTTTTTCAACCCCCACCTGTGGTTTTATATTGCAACTAAGCTGAGAAAATCATAGTTACAGTTTCTGGGGGGTGGGGAGATTATATGGCGTGGCCAACAGCTTGAAAAGCACTCTCAAACTCTCTTTCACGGTGACGACTTGTGGCTTCCTCAAAGGCTCGAATGAATGGTATCATTTTCAGACACTTTCCAAAGGTTACGCGCAGAAAATTCAACAAGTCACCTTCGTGACAAATCGAATATTGTTAGATTCGAACCTGAGTGATATGGTTGGAAATCGAATGCTATCAACACTTATCAACAATTTTATCATTTACGCCCAAATTGAATAACATCGATTCTTTAAAAAAAATGTCAGCCTCTTATATAGACAGCATTTTGTTTAACTGAATTTAAACATGTGGTGCAGTTGATATCGACTTGGAACGAGAAATCGAGGTGCTGAGTTCGAATTCCAGTTGAATTCCTTGTATTCACTTAGAAACAACTACAATTAGGAAAGGTATTAATCCTTCTGTTCCCTCTAGTTATGGGTTAAATAAGAGGACAGATTGGGTTCTATATCCTTGGCTGACAACTAGTCTACCGCAAAAAGCAATGGCAACCTACTGCAAGATAATCTTTTGCCCAGTAAGTCATGTCTCTTTCGTATGGCACTTAACTGACTAGATTGTTATCTAGTTCCCACTCTTTTATCGTTGAAATAGTTAAATGCAACCTCTACTTCTACTTGAACAGTTTCTTTTCTCACACTTCAAGTCTTGTGGCACTCGCTTCACCGAGAGCAATAGTTTACAAAAATGTAAATGCAATATCAGTTATCATTGATCTTCTTGAATTCCACTCGTCTTTTACCTTATCCCAAACACCCCCTGCACTCAATATTTTCTCACACTGTAGCCACCTACGTACCAGTAGTGGTCTCGCCTTGCTTGAGATGCAATGATTTCAAAACATCATTTTAGGCATAGAAAAAAAAACAAGTTGAACATCACTAGTAAATCGTTTTCGCTGGTCATTTCCCCAATTGGATGTTTGAACTATATTCTGGTTCCACATAGTAAATGTTACTGAAAAGCTACCAGTTACATCCAGAGTGTTCTAAATGTCACCCGCGAATTTTTAAAAAAAAATCTCATTTCAACATTTTTTTTTTTATATATATTCCAAAAGATTTGAATATAATACTGGAAATATATTCCCCATTTAATTTTGACTAGCAGTATAGCCCGGCGTTGCTCGGGTGTAATGAAAGCTTTAAAATTAATCCATGGTCCTGGAGCTCAGACTCTTTGGATGTTGGCCCGAAAGACTAAAAAGCAATAGTTGTTTCCAGTTAAAGTGAAACCGTAGACTGAAAGAAAAATGAATGGATGTAAGTCAAATTTTGATTTCCTGGTATCGATATCAAATAAGTTTTTTCGTCGTAAACTGAATTTTGAAGGCTAAATAAGTCCTCTGAGTAAATGGTATCATAGCTGAGACTAGGAACTACAATTATACCTACTTAGAGCCAAACCCGAAGCAAAAACTAAAATAAAAGGGCTGAAAAAAAATACAGACATACAGGCAGATAAACAGACACACAAACATTTTGTCTTATATATATATATATATATATATATATATATATAATCGATTTTCTGCACTATTGTAAGAACTGCAACCTTGAAACTTCTGAATATCGTTTCTTATGTCTTTGTCTATGAGTGTATCAAATTTGATTAAAATCGGACCACTCCTTCTATAACCCGGTTTTTCGATTATCGATATTTATCGGGGGGTACCTCGACTCAAAACCTAGCTAAGAACACTCGCAGACGCTTATAGTCCAACTGTGTAAATTTTCAAGAAAATCGGTTCAACGGTAACGGACACACACACACACACATATATATATATATATATATATATATATATATACATACACACAGACAGACAAAGTTCCATTTATAAATAAGTTTAGATTTAGATAAATTATACGACGTAAACATCTTTTATTTTCGACTTTACACAAATGCGTTACTTTTCGATAACATTAACTAACTGTATTCATGAACTTCTAACCTTGAGTTGCTGAAATGTCTTCATACACGCTTCTTAAAATGTGCCCAAAAGAAAATAATCGGTAGACGTTAAATTAGGAGAATGCTGTTCACCATAGAATTTCGAAATTTTCCTATATTCAAAAGTTTGTTAAAATTCCAAAAATTCTACGATTCTTGTTCTTTGTTGAGTTAAAAATTTTCCAATGGAAAATTTCTCAAGGTTAATCTAAGCTTTTAAGAGCACACAAATAAAACATATGAAAATCTTAAATGTTATGACATTTTTAAATACCCAGGTGACTTTTAGGTGTATTTAAGAAATGTTTACTTTTATTTTGATGGTGCTTGTATTTTGTTTGTATTCAGTGTTATTGATTGGTCCTATGACTTGTGTTGTTTGGAGTGCAATCGTTCCACGCCAAGCAAGGAAATAAAGCCACTAAGACACAAGTGACGGAAATTGAGAAAATCCTTACTAAGAAAGGAACAAGTTGTTTCCATTTGTATTGATGGAGCGTTGATTTCTTTTTCTTCCCTTTATAAAATTCAATATTTGAATAAAGGTGTTCGGGGTTTGTTGCAAAGGATTATCAATCGCAAATACTCTTAAAAAAAAGAAAAAAGAAAAAGTGATTTGATTTTTTTACGATTTTTCACCCTTTTATTCGTTATTTAAAGCCAGAAAATATTTTAGATTTTTTAGGAGTTTTGGGGGATTTATTGATAAATGTTCATAATTAACCCATAGCTTGTGGTAGAAGAGGTAGATTCATACTTTTTCAAAGGGTTTCTGCATGCAAGTGAATGTAACAAACCAGATTAGAATTGGCACTCTACTCTGATGTTCAATTCCCAACCGTTATACGTTTCACCACCTGCATATTCCAACTTAAAGCACCTGGAATTTCTGAGCGGTCACCCATCTAGATATTAAGCAGGCTCAACGTTGCTTAATCTCAGTGATAGCACCAGAACCAGTGTTTTTAACATGCTGCGAAAGAAATGAAGCGTGTATCCATTTTACATAACGCATACCCAAAACTACACACAGTATAAATTTTGGTGCTTATTTATGATACTGTTTCTACGGTCTTTGTTGCATATACAACCTTGACGTAGTGCAATGGTTAGCAAGCTTGTCTCGCTAGAATCATTGCAATTAAGTAGTGAGTTCGACTGCATTTTTGGCCATGTGCCTCATCTAAGCTGCACTTAGATAATCACTATACGCTTGATCTTCTCCAGGGGAACCTCGACGTAGTGCAGTGGTTAGCAAGCGTGTCTCGCTAGAATTATTCCAATTGAGTAGTGAATTCGATCCTCACAAGATAATCCATTCTTTCAGCCATGTGCTACATCTAAGCTGAAAATCACTATACACTTTATCTTCTCTAGTATTGAGTGTTTCTTGATTCTGTCTATAGCCAAGAATACAGCAGCCACTCGTGTTTTGTCGGGTGGACAGGTCCTATTAACATCTGTTATAGTTTGAAGATTTTGTTAATTTCCTTTCTGGGTTCATCCTCTCCTCCATTCATTATATATAAGAACGGAACATACACCACTTACTTGCAACATAGGTTTCGACAACGCTTGTCTCTTCAGACAAATAATTAGCTTAAGCAAGCGTCTAGGCATATCTTTACCTGATCTGACACCTAGGAAGCAATTAAGTGGTGTATGCTCCGTTCTTTGATATATTGTTAACTGTATATGTTCAGTTCATTTGTTTTGATCTACCGTCTGCTTGTCTAACCTGAAACTATATATATATCTCCCAGTGAATACAGAACGAAGAAAATTCTTACAACGCCCAAAACATTAATTTAAAACAGTGCTCGATATATAATATATAGAGCTGTGAATATTTATTATAAATTATATTTTAGAACATGTACATAATTTTTCTATATATATATATATATCCATGACAAAGGTACGTTTGTAGTGGATATATATGGAAAATTATGTACATTTGCTAATATATATATATATTACACACGAATTCAAATAAATTTTATTTCATGGTTTTTTTATAAGTTCCTTGTAAATACGTGGTATTGAGGTTTATAAAGTGTTGAGTGGTGAAGGATGAGTTCTTTCAGTGAATGTGTTGTGATTAATGAATGCGTCATTAATCTTATTAGATAGGTATGTTGACCAGCCTTACTTCATTTCCTCTTTTTGCCATATAACATAATGTATTTTGCATTAATAAATAGCATACAATTGATATTACTTTTCTTTGTTTAGAGAAAGACTAGCCTCCAATCCATAGGCTAACCCCCCCCCCAAAAAAAACAAAAAAAAACAAGAAATCACATGAAAAAGCTGAAGGTAATATTTATATTTTTTCATGTTTAAACGTTTAAAATCCCATATTCCACCAAGTGTATAAGCCACGTGTCATTAAATAGTATGTATAATTCAATCACTTTAAGTTGATTATAACTGTCGTATGGAGAAATTGAGTTTACTAAATAGGATTTGTGAATGAATCTACACTTATATACTCAAGGAATGCAACCAAGATAGTATTTATCAACTTTCCAATGAACAAAGGAATGAACCTAAATGATAAAGTATGCATTATTTGCAGTAGACGACAGTGGCTCTAGTTTCTATTGAATTAATAAAAAATTAAATTACATTTGTTTAATTTCTAGTTTACTGAATGTATCGAAGATTCTTCGTATTTTACTCCCATTGAAAATAAATATCTAGGATACTTCTGACGCAGAATATACTTTAACCATCCATCTAGGCCTCGTACGATTACCATCACAAGCGAGGTTAAGTAGATATTTACATGGGATGGTCTAACACAAACCTCAACTGAAGTGAACAGAAAACTGTTGGGTTGATATTCCCAGTACCGCTGGCTTTTAATTGTACTCGAATACTCACTCTTAGAATAATCAAATTGAGGTCCTGAAAGTGTAATAAAGATTCTCAGTTCGACACACACACACAAAAGTGGGGGATTCCAACGTTTGATCATTGAAATACTGATTTGGAGAAATACTTCGTGCTAAGGAGATTTTAGCATTCTTTGTATATAAATACAGTTTCTTTTAATATAACTGACAAAACACATGGTCAAGTAAAGATAATCAATTTAAGGTCTGATGATGTTTGTGTTTTTTTTTCTATTTCGATCATCCGTGAGGGTATACATGGTTAGTTTTGCGAAAGGGATTTCGACCTTATAGAAGACTCAGATGGTTAGTGAGGGCCACACAAGAGAACTTGTTTTTACAGCATTACCTGCAGGAAAAGATCTGAGTTTCTCTCTCTTTTTCCTCAATCTTTCTCTTCCTGCCACCGTCTGCTTCTAGAAAAGACCTTTGTAAAATAATTTCTGTAAACACAAAGGTCGGAAAGAAGCCTGATAAAGTTTTACAACGAAGGCTTTCGGATATTTGTCTATTTTCAGGATCCTAGACTAATTGCAGTAATTAAAACCTGATCGAGGATATTCGTTTTTATTTTTTCTAATTATTTATTTTCTAAGTTGTGCGTTATGATGTGAAGATATATCAGATATACCTAAAATTCTAGTATTTGGATGACAGACCTCATGTAGTTCTATGTTCGTTATTTTAATGACAAAATCTTCACTAATCTGGAAACTTTTCTACAGTTAAAATTATATCTTATGTAATTCGGCATAATGAGCACTAAGTGTTAAGTTCGTCTAAAAAACGTCATATATATATATATATATATATATATATATATATATACTAGCAGTATAGCCCGGCGTTGCTCGGGTGTAATGGAAGTTTTAAAATTAATCCATGGTCTTGGAGCTCAGAATCTGCCTAAAGAATATTTGGGTGAAGTTTGGTGAGAATCGGAAAAAAATTGTGGATTTGTATAAAGGACATACAGACAGATGAACAGACACACACACACACACACACACACACACAAACATCTTGCCTTTTATATATATATTATCGATTTTCTGCACTATTGTAAGAACTGCAACCTTGAAACTTCTGAATTTCGTTTCTTATGTCTTTGTCTATGAGTATCAAATTTTATTAAAATCGGACCACTCCTTCTATAACATGAGTTTTTCTATTATCGATATTTATCAGGGGTACCTCAACACAAAACCTAGCTAAGAACACTCGCAGACGCGTATAGTACAACTGTATAAATTTTCAAGAAAATCGGTTCAGTCGTTTCGGAGTCTAAGGTAACGGATACACACAAAGTTTCATTTATAAATAAGTTCAGATATATATGGTGTTCATTCAGTAATGAATTAGAACACTCTCAGCTATTTGGCGTGTATAATGATAATATACACGCTAAAAAGTCTGCCTCCTCCTACCAATCATCCTTAGCTCAGATGTAGAATCGCCGACTGACGCCAATTCGGTCGGGTTTCAATCCTGGGTAAAAAGCAATCGGCTGTCTAACCGTACTGATGAGCTGTGATACAGCGAAACAGATCTGTCTGCGAATCACTATATATATATATATATATATATATATATGGCTCTACAAAAATAGATCTTTCAGTTTTTTTTTTATTTCAGACAAGAAAGGTATATTGAAGTCTGTGTAGGTGATTTACAAATTCATAGCGTACCTCAGTTAGCAACCCAATCTAAAGACTATGATTAAGTCAGATTAATTCCTGCGTGTAGATTTGATAATGCATGTGACACGAAACTGGGTACGTGCTTGTGTCTTGACAGAAGTAAATCAAGATAAAAAAAAAGGTTTTTTTTGTTTAACTCGAATTGAAGGAAAAAGAACACAAATGAGAAAAAACAGAAAATTGAAAGTCTAAGGATGAAACGAGATGAGGAAAATTTCTTTGTTTAGAAATTAGAGAAGAAAAGAGACTTTAAAAAGGGAGTTCCTACAACTGGAAAATAATCTAAGTGCAGTATTTATTTTTTAAGTAGAGTCCAAACTTTTGAACACTTAAAATTATAAAGAATTCGAACGCATTGGATTCACTAAAAGATCGTTTGCCAACAAACAATTCAGACAGGACTATTAGTCGACGCTTTAAGTACCAAATTTCAATTTCAAGCTACAGTGAAACCGATAAAGTGTAATTTCTACTCTAACAGCTTCTTTTCTCGCACTTCCCCCCTGTGGAATTCCCTTCCATATACTTGCTTCCCCGACAGCTACAATCTCCAGGAATTTAAATGTAAGGTCAATTGACATCTATCTCACTAACTCGCATCCATTCTCTCTTTTTTCATCTATTCCACCCACATCCTCGGTATCATCATCCGTCTATTACCCTCATCCTGACATGTCCTATAACTAACCCCTATTTCTCGTCACTTTCCCCTATGTAACCCCCTGCGCAACAGCTCTCGTCCTGTTCTTTTATTTTTTATAAACTGTCGGCGATCTGTCCAGTGGGTGGGTGCGAGTGTCCCGAAGGCGTTCTGCTAATTACATCATCGATTGATATCAGTGTTGCGTTGCACGGTTTCGTTGTTCGCACCTCCAGTAACTTTTAGATTCTATAGTTTTGTCAGCAATATAGATGTATCCCTGAAATAAAAGCTTTTTGTCGTGACAATCTCCTGATGACGACTGAAAGGGTGAAGAAAGAATGAAAAAATTATCTGGATGAGAGATTGAACGTAAAAAAAAGACTTAAAACGTCGACCAATTGTCCTATGTATGTAAATTGTCTGTCGGCAAATTGTCCAGCTTATTGATTCCACAGTAAAATAAAATACACTGCTAATTTAGAAAATATATTTGATGGTATATAAAACCAATTTCTTTGTAAACAGGTACACGGAAATAGGCTAAAAATATACCGGGTTTTACAAACATACTTTATGCAGCTGCTAAGTGTAGGTTAACGGAGTGAAAAGTAGAGGAGACGAGCACTGTCCAAATTGAAGCTGAGACTTTTCACTTGTGCTAATTTCCTTGGAAATGGTGGGAGTCTATTTCTTTTCTCTCGTAGTTATGTGTAAAATCACTTAGCAGATTTAACTCATCAACCTTGGTATGCAACTCGTCGATGAGAGATTACATTAAAACCATTCAGAAGACAACAGGAAACCACTCCACTATTTTTCACAACTAAAAATTATTATACAGTTTACAGATATTAAAGGAAAAAAAGAAACCGTGGAGAGACATAATTGCTTCCTTAAATCTGTAGCCAGATACTATCAACTTATCTTTCTGTGATATTCAATATAAATGGTGAGGATATTTGCATCACCACTACATAGCTTTTGTTCAGTAAATTATCACTGTTCTCTCGTTATGGTTAAAAATCTAATCTTATAAGCAGTTCTATCTATTCAATTGGGGTACCCCGACGGGGTGTAATAGTTAGCAAGTTAGTCTCGATAGAACATATTTAATTAGGAGCTTGATTACCTCATTGCTTGACCCAAGGATTCAACTCAGTGCCAGAGCTGCGTTCAAAATTCCGATTTTTTTTTTTAAGTCCGAGAAAAATCCGAAGAAGACCGGATATTACAACGGCCGAAACAGAGTATAAAAACCATGATGAGCAAAATGCTTCGAATAGAAAAGCATAATTCATCTTTAAAAAAAAATCCTACAAAAGCATTTTCTTGTAAATATTTTCTATGTTAACGCCCTTAATTCATTGCTGATCATTACTTATATAACAAAAAATATCAAAATAAATCTCATAACTGCGTGTCAAGCTATGGATTTATTGGTGTATTTTAAAACCCCTCCCTTACACGCAAAAAAAGGGGTGCGCCTTCTGTAGAACAAACAAATTCGATTTACCCGGCGTTGCGAGAGAGCTCAATTGTAACACATTACTAGATTAGATTATGTACAATCAACAGTATTTGTGGTGCAGTGGATATCGACTCGGAACGACAAATCGGGTTGCCGAGTTCGAATTCCAGTTGAATTTCTTGCTTTCACTTACGCACAATACCCTTGGGAAAGATATTAATCCGTCTCTTCCCTCTAGTTATGGCTTAAATAATAGGACAGATTTGGTTCTCTAGCCTTGGCTGGCAACCAGTCTACCGCAGAAAGCAATGGCAACCTACTGTGGAATAATCTTCTGCCCATTCATACATGTCTCTTTTGAGACATGATCGCATAAATGGCACTTAACTGACTGACAATCAACAAATTCATATGCGCAGGACACTCTTCATATACAAATAGTTTACCAATTGCTTCTCAAAGGCGATTGTTAGTCTATGGCTGTCCCAGTGTAGGAGATATCTTTATATGACTTGTAGCAAGATCTCAAATGGTTAAAATGGAGGGAAAACAAATTTTACCATATTGTGAGCAAGAAAATATTTGACCGATGAAAAATTCCGCCTCCACCCCACCAACCAAGAAAATGAATTTGTTCGGCAGGATTCGAACCTGCGAACCCCATCTACATAGGGGAAGTCTTAGATCTCTCGACTGCTAATAACCAACAGGTTCAAATACTGCCGAATGACACATTTTCGTAGAAATAAAATCTATAATACTGTTTGATTATAAACAGAATATCTACTTAAATACGAGTATCGATCAAAAATTATCTTCAAAACAAATAATTTCAAATTTTCGGCTGTTTATAACCAATTTCGGTAATCTTCGTTAATTTCCGTAACATGATGATTATTGTAAATAATCAGGCCTGTAGAAATAAAATCTATAATACTGTTTGATTATAAACAGAATATCTACTTAAATACGAGTATCGATCAAAAATAATCTTCAAAACAAATAATTTCAAATTTTCGGCTGTTTATAACCAATTTCGGTAATCTTCGTTAATTTCCGTAACATGATGATTATTGTAAATTATCAGGCCTGTAGAAATAAAATCTATAATACTGTTTGATTATAAACAGAATATCTACTTAAATACGAGTATCGATAAAAAATAATCTTCAAAACAAATAATTTCAAATTGTCGATTGTTTATAACCAATTTCGTTAATCTTCGTTAATTTCCGTAATATATATTCACCCTATTCCTAACGAAGATAGTACCTGAAAATATACACACGCACAGACACATAAATAAATAATACTGATATAACATACGATTTATCTTAAATATGAAAAAAAAATGATGGTAGTAAATTGCGGCGGCAGAGAAAAATAAAACAATTTTAAATCTAACTCTAGACATTGGAGGTTCGTTGTGGAGTAACGGATATAAGCCTGGAATGAGAAATTGAAGAGCATAGTTCGAATTACAGTCGAATTCATTTCATTCACTTACGTACAGATACCATTAGAAATGTATTAATTCATCTCCCCCCCCCCCCAGCGATGGGTTGAATAGCAGGTTGGTTGGCAACCGGTCTACCGTAGAAAGTAATGGCAAACTACTGCGGAAAAATCTTCTGCTTAGTCATGTTTTAAAAAAATGTCGATTTTTCAATCGCTGCTTAGATGTGGCACATGGCTGAAAGTATGGAGTACCCGATGAGGATTAAGCTGACTACATGTTATAGTGAGACAAGCTTGTTAACCATTAGATCGCGTCGAGGTGCTTACATTCATGACTCAGTTTAACTTTTTTTTCCTCTGTCCACCTGACTGATATTCTACCATTCAACTTCATTTTGCTTTCGTCAAAGGATTAAGTTTTACCATTTTTTCATCTAAAATTCGTACTAATTTTCTTCAGCACTCAATGTGTATATTGTTTTTTTTGTTTTGTTTTTTTAATCATATCACCCCAAGCAAGGCGATAACGCCACTGATGCGCAGGGGGCTACGGAAGAGTAAAAAGATTGGAAAAGAGAAAGCTGGGAACCACATCTTAACCAGGGAACAAGGGATGAGCCTCTTCACCTGTTCAATAGACATGAGTGGAGTGTGAACCGGGCGATAGTTTAGTCTATCTACTCCAATTGTACATTGAAAAAGAAAAAACGGCTGTTCGTAGTCAGAAATTAATGCAACCATTGCGAACATAATAGGGCTTTTGTATGCATCATGCAAATACGATGTTAATGTTTCACTATGAAAATGCATTAAAAATGAAAAAAAAAGAAACGTACTGTCAGTGATCAGGAATTCATAAAAGCGTTTCAGACAGAATAAAGCTTTTATATGTATAATGTTAAAACGCAAGTTGGTTTTATGGATGTCATGAGTTTCCAGTTTGCTTTTAACAGCAACAGAAAAACGAAAAATGTGTTAACAGGTTTCTCTTTCCTTGTTTAAAAGTCAGAGAAGGTAAATGACCTTACGTCGAAGTTTTTTTTTTTTGTTTATGACGAAACACAAAGGAATTCAGGAATTTTCAAGCTGAGAATTTTTTTTTGTAATTTGTACTCCGACTGCAAAATTAGGATAATCTTTGAAAATAACCACTCTAAAAAAATAAGTTCATTTCACTTATGACGACAGTCAAATAGCTTTTTTTAGTTTTTTTTTCTTTTTCGAGGTGTGAAGTTGGTCAGAAGTGTAACAACCCAGAAGACGAAAACACCAAAAAGTTGTTTTTACTCGACACAAAATAATGGGCGGCTGCTCGTTTGTGAGCAAACACACACAAATGGCTAGCTAACCCATGTTGTAGACACCTGCTCGGTCACGTTAATGCCTCTTCTGCACCTACAATGCGGTATATGCAAAAAAATTTGCAGTGACTATTATAATCTCCGAAAGAGAACACACTGGTCTTATCAGTAGTTGAACAAAACCAGAACGCTCAAAGACTTGGTCACGGCACTTCTGATTGTTCAAACACAACCATTGATGTTTCGTCTAC